>JARVLU010000528.1:19906884-19919552 GCA_031762415.1 Simpsonichthys santanae | reverse complement strand
CTAGGCAAAAGGGCCTTCTCCTACTCCGCTCCTGTTTCCTGGAATATCTTGCAAAAAGATCTGAAGCTCTCGACCTTAACCTCTTTACATGGCTTCAAACAACTACAGTACTAAGTTCATAGCAAAAACCAACGCAGACATGTTCCTATTTCTAGTATTTTATATTGCTTTATAATGTAGCTGATTTTGTTGTTTTTTTACATAATTTTCTTCCATTTATTTATCTTTCAATTTATATGCCTTCTTTTAAGATAGTCTACTGTCATTGTTGTCTACTGTTGTCATCATTCTTTGTTAAAAACAAAATCCTCGAGAGTCCTCGAGGCTCAATGAGACTAACCTGTATAAATACAGGTTGAATTAAACATAACATTTTTTTATTGCTTTGATTCAAGCACATTTTCTAGAAAGAGTCCTGTTGGTGTGTCTTGGTTATAAAAATAAAAGCAGCATCCAATCACCTTCTTCTTCATCATCCTCAGGGGGTGAAGGAGCCATGGTACCAGGCCCGGCAGGGAGGATGTTTGGACTGGCTGTGGTTTTCCTTTTCTCTCTCTCTGACTCACTTTCCAAACTCACCACTTCATAAAGTGTGTCAGATGCTGGACTCTTCCGTTCTTTTCGCTCCATCTGACAAAAGAAGACATCTGATGTGAACTATTTAAAATGTGATGTGGTCTAGCATTTCTGAGTTCAGACTACATTTTCGGGATGTGCCAAATAGTTGAAATTACTGCTTAAGCTAATTATGTTGAGCAGAAAAGTTACACACTGCATGTCAATGTCTCAAAAGTGCACTGAGCAAATAACCTGCTCAGAGCTCTATTATGTCAAATTAACTTAATTATCTTTCTAATATTTACTGTGGGAAAATGGATTTTTAAGTTCAGATGACACAAAAAAGCATAACACCTGCCTAGCTGTTCTTTAGCATTGGTACCGAATTTTATTTTATTTTTTAATTCTTTCGGCTTCTCCCTTCGTCAAGGGTCACCACAGCAAACTAGTCGCACGAAGTCTTGGCAATTGTTTTGTTTTTTTACACCCGATGCCCTTCCTGACACAACCACAGACCACCGAGCTACCACAGCCCTCTGTGTGGAGCAGAGGGCTGATATCTAGGGTTCCCAGGGGAGCAGATGGTGTGGGTTAAGGGAAGGTTCTCCTGCAGCTGTGGGCTGCACACAGGTGCAGGAGGTGCTAAATAATTTAAAATAATTTATTTTAAATAAAAAAATCTATGCCGATCATGCAGCTCATCCACTAATCAGCCATTTGTGTGTCATGCCCAATCTTACTTTGAAGAACAGTGAAAGAGCGAGTCTGCAAAAGTCGAAACGCTAAGTAGCGAGGGACCACTGTATTTGTACAGTTAGATTATTCATCATCATGAGTCAATCATTGCTGGTCGCAGGTGATATTTGACACCAGAAACCAACCTGTCGTAGTTTAAGGTAGAAGGTCTCTGTGTAACTCCGCTTGCTAAAGGGCCAGAACAGCCTGTCAGTAGGAGAACACACTCTGACCCTCGTCTCCAGCAGAAAACGAACCGGTTCCTCCACCTCTGTAATCACCAGGTCCACTGCTGTCGTCATGTACATGAATTTATCTAAAAAATAGTAATAATAATAAAATAAAAAAAAATATATATATATAAATATATAAACAAGACAACTAATCTAGTATCAACCTCATTTAGTAACTTGTGTCCTAAAAAACATCAAACTTTCTACCATTAGATTTATGTTTGCTGGTGGTTTTCCTTGATATATCTGTGGCCATAATTTCACAACTAATTTAAAGCTAAGCAATCTAAAGTTTTAAACTCATATGTGATGTGAAAATAAAAGTGAATAAATAATCAAACAACCAGTAGATTTAAACCCTGGATTTAACATATTGAGAACAAATCTCTTATCTAAACGTTGGGACATTTATTTGGCTCTTACCTTTGGGCGTTTCCTCATTCACAGCCTGGAACTGAGGCGTGTTGGGGTTCCAACTTCCTGTGATGATGTAAGACTTCCCGTCTGAGCTCTTTCCCATTGATTCCTGATGGGGCACAAGGAGGAGAAGGTTGGCAAACGCATAAAAACATACATGTATTTATAATGCATGCATACAATTATCACCCACCAGGTCTAACAGGTGCATGTCACTATTCTTCACATTTCTCCCTGGACTGAGCAAAAGTCCAAAACACCTGGAGAAGACACACATACACACACACACACACACACACACGTGGTTGCAAAAGAACAAATGTGACAGGATTACATTAACATAAGAAAAATTAAGGAGAAAAAAAGAGGAGCAGGGGAAACCAAGCAGAGAACAATAACCCTTTCACTACAGAGTACAAGAAGTTTTGAAACATTACATAAATTACAGGAAATATTTCCCTGAACTGATGGTCTAACACAATCCAGAGCCTGAAAAAGACTAAACACATTCTTTCAGTCCTCACCTTCCCTGAGATCATGAAACAATAACAATCCAAGGAGAAAACCGGAGTCCGTTGAGAATGTTGAAATCCAACTGATTGTTTAAGCATGAAAAATTAACCTCGGAGACAGTTTCACTTTAATCACAACCCTAAAACTGCCCCGGAACGCTTAAAACCTGGCACACGGACCTAAAGACGTTCAACGGTGTTGCGTTCAATTAAACAGTGATTTATCTCTGGAGAATATTTGGATGAAGTTTAAAATGACAGACTGCAATAACTGTAGCAAATAGGAGGATATCCGCCAGTTTGACAGATGAGCAGAGTTCTTTCTTAAATATTTTGTTACTGCAGAGCACATTTACAGTAAGAGAAGCTTTAACTCATGCAACTCTGTCACTTTTATGACATTTACTTCTGATGTTTTATGGATCTGAGTAAATCTTTTGAAAGTACTGCTGCTTCCATATGATAATCTACATCAAAATGCTCAAAATCGTGACCCGTTCTGCAGCATCCTACTTGTGTCCCCGCTGATTCAGAGCTCCAGAAAGCTATCATCATTCTGACTTTTCTTCTTTAGTTTTCTATTTCAGGCAATTATAAAAGCTTTTGAGTGCCTCAAATGTTATATCCAGTGCGACTGTGTTTACATTTCAATAAATATGAACAGTTTGAATGAACGAGAGTGTGTGTGTGCTTTATTTTACCTCTCGATTGCCAGTTCCTTATTGGACGTCTGCTGAACGTAAATGACAATTTTCTTGTCCAGTCCTGCACGAAGCTTGAAGCTCTGTTTGTCCTTGTCTTTTGCAACAGCACTAAATGTCAAGAAACATATATAGAAAATGTTATTTGGAAAAATCTAAAACTCAAGGAAGACTTACTAATGATTTAAATTAGACTAAAACATTAGAAGCTGAGAAGATATTGTTTTATTTATATTAAATTATATTAGAAAAAATATATATAGATAACTTCCTTATTTACAGAATTTATGACTTACTGGATATTGGGCCAGTCTTATAATCAGTTAAAGTTTACAATAGGCCCATTAATCAAAAGAAAAAACTACATAAAAGTCACTTTTTTTAAAGGATCTGGTCATTTTCCTGCTCGTTTTTTTTTTTTTTTTTTTTTCCTCTCCTGTTCAGTTTTCTGGTGCAGGAAAAGAACCAGGTTTTTGACAGAAGCAGAAATCCACTATCTCCAAGCCTCTAAAGACATAAATTTAAGATGAAATTCCAAAAGATAAAATCTTTAGCCGAGTAAGCTCAAGTAAAATGAAACAATCGATTTCAAATGCATTGCAAATATATTAAACTGCTGCAATTTTCTGTTTGCAGGCCGATAATAAAAACAAAATTATTTTTTAACTGGGACTTATTTACAACATTTATCTTAGTGAACCACAGATTTTCAAACTGAGTATCATTTTTATTTCATAAACATATTCACAAACAAGAAAATCAGATTTTTTTTTTTTGTGACCTTTTCTAATTTCAAAGCTTAGTATTTTTACACAGCTTCAAAGAATCACAGTAAAATGCAAACAAAAGCTGGATAATATACAAAATCAGGCTCTTAGTTTGGAAGTAAAGCCAAAAATAAATCAAAACGCTAACGAGGAGGAAATGTGTGCAGGCTAAAAATAAAAATAAGAATTGTATTGTTTTGCTTCGGTGAACACGTGGAAGTGGCTCAGTATTGTGGGAAAACAAAATGATGTGTTGAAGAAAGTAAACAGGAACTTACTGCAGTTTTCTTATCTGCAACACTAATAAACGCGCGAGTCTGTGTGATTCTCATTTCTCTCAACAACCATTCAGTTTACTTCAAACGTAGTGTTTATTTAAGATGAGTTGTTGCATTTAGGTCTAGTTTTCACACAGCTGTGGGTAAGATGGGGAGTAAATGAAAAATAAAAATAAATAAAAAAAGTTAATCTAAAGCAGTTGGAGCCACTGGAAATTCGTTGAACTACAAAACAAGATGCTCAGGCATGAATGTACCTGAAAGTACCCTTGCCGTCATCCTCCCTGATCTCCAGGCTGACAGTGAATGTAAACAAGTCGCTGTCAGGGGTCAGCGGAGCGTTCTGCTGAGATAACAGAACCGCCTTCTTAGCCGACCGACGAAACGCTGTGGCGAAGCTGTACAGTATCCGACTCACCTGGAAAAGAACATTTCAAACAAAACACCCCATTAAGAGGAGAAATACACACCTGTTATAGAAACAAATCTACACTAAATCCAATTCAGGCCTAAACAAAAAATACATAAACCTGAAAAGCTAGTTGAGATTAGATGCAGCTATAAAGTGATGCAGCTCATGAAAGCAATCATAAGACTTTAATCACTTCCCTTGAAGCATAGCCACGTTTCAGGAGGCAGAAGAAAAAAAAAAAAACGTTAGCTTTTGAGCTAAGAGATTTGTTCAACATTTTAAATAATTTAGATTAGCTCACAATGCTAATGAGTCCAGCATTTTCCCAATAAGCGCCTATTGGTTTAGCTTCAAGAATAAGAAAAGTAAAAATTAGAATTAAAACTTGTAACATCTATTTTTCCATACAACCTTAAAGCCTCAATTTTACAGTAAAGGATAGAAGCAAGGCAAAATCAAGTTCTAACATTTTTTTTATACATTTATAACAGAATGTTTAGCAGTTTATGTATTTTTTAGACTATAAGGCACAATGAATTATAAGGCATATTAAGTGAAACAAAACAGACAAGTCAAAGTTTATTCAACTCATTCACAATAACTCTAAACATTGTTCAGTTGTACCATATAAAATTGGTTCGAGGCCAGTAAGCACAATCAGAATTAATACATAAGATGCACTGGATAAAGCTCACTGTCGATTTTTGAGAAAAGTAAAGGATTTTAAATGGTCAAAAAAAAAAATTCGGTAGACAACATTTCATTATTTTGGCCCATTTAGTTTTACACAACAAGCACCAACCATTTATTTTTAGCAATAACAGAAAACTCAGTTACAGTAAATTTCTTTACATCTGTTGCTGTAACTGTGTGACAAAAGGAATAAAAAGAAAACAACTTTTTTTTTTTTAATTATGGAGGCAAATAACTTCTTAAGGTAGTTCCTAAAAACATTTATTCGAAAATGTTAATTTATGTTACCTTTGTTAAAAATGTCAGCTTAAAAAAAAAGGACAGTTATGTAGTCAGTAGGTCTACTAAAAAAAAAAAAAAACATTGGTATTGGTTTCAGTTATAGGCCAAATAAGTTTTAACATAATGGCATGTCTGTAAAAATCCAATATTGTGCATCCCTAGTTTTAGTCTTTTTTTTTTTTCATGTTTACTGATTCTGAGAGACTCAAATAATAAAGTTTTCCTCTAACTAAAAGCTCACTCCACAGCAATTTGGGACTGGTTCTAAATCTTGTAAAAAATAAAAAATATATAAATTTTTAGAGATGGCACGAGGAAGCGGTTGCTATTCATGAAATATAACAGTCTTTTGAGCTGCAAATAAAGCAGCGTTTGTTATAACGCTGGTAAAGAACAAAAACATCAGGAGTTTGTGCAGAGGCTATCTATTCAGTAACCACAAAAGAAGGGAAGGGGGTTGGAAGGATGAGCATAGCTATACAGAAGGCTTTTACCCCTTGTTTCAATAAAAGAATAAAGTTTAACAAAACAAAAGTGTTGTTGTGTGCGTAAAATAAAGATAGAGCTTTCCAGTTTTCGTGTGTTTTTTAATGGATGTCATTTTGTTCAGCATGGAGCTTCTCCAAGACATAATCATAAAGTCTGCAATGCATGCATTAGTGTAAGGTCTAATTACCACAATGCCTATTAAATGCAGTGTTTTGCAAAGTGCATACAATTGCCCAGTGTGTGGCTGTCTTTATTGGAGAAACAAACTGAAGCAACAGCAAAAAAAGTTTTAACTCTTAAATGTACTTTGGGATTAACATATATTTTTTTAATTGGATCCAATACCTACATCTACTATTTTAATTAGGAACATGTCCGAGCCTTGAGTTTTCCTTACAAGTTGGCATAAACTTGAAAACTTGACATGTTAACAGATGCCACGGCAAAAACAAACAAAGGAACAAATAAATGTGCACATTGTTAATTGTGTCCGATTTATATTTGATTCTCTAGCTGTAATTCTGTTTTCTTAAAGAGTTCAAGCCATTTGTATAAAACAAATCTACACAAGATGAACTCGTGTGAATTGCAGAATGCACAACAGCATCAACGAGCAGCCAGTTAACAGAGAAAAAGACATTCTTGGCTTCGTAACAGTGGGGCTCTCAATCAGAGAACAGGCAATTATTACAAACAAACCCCAGGGTTGGACTGAGGTAGTGGTATGCTGCTTTATGCATGAACAGTTAGATAAGAATCCAAAAAATCAGATCAGCAACTAAAATTACTCTGAAATATGCTTCCACTAAGAAAAACTTTTTTTTTTTCCTGTAATGAGTAATTTAAGACAAATATCTTTATCTGATGTAAGGACCTATCACAAGATTACCCAGAAACTAAGAATAAGCTAGGATTGTTTGTGCTGATAGGCAATACTTTTGAAAAACAACCCTTTTAAGTAGACATACAACAGATAAAAATGGCCAAACTTTGACAAGTACCGGTAGCTTAAGATGTGGTAGGAGTTATAAACTGTGAGAAAGAAGCAAATGACTAAAACAACTTGTTTCAGATGAAAACAGCAATAAATGGGAGATCGGTGTTATGTTATGCAAATAACCGACCAAAAGAAGGTGCAACTAGCAAAGATGATAGTAGATATATACTGTAATTGGAAAAAGGACACTATGGGTGCAAAAAAAATGAGGAAGGGCAAATGATGGAGGTGTCAGAGAAGTAGGTTTTTTTTAAATTGGTGTAAAAGTCTTACAATCTACAAAGTAAACTAAATAAGGTTAAAAAAAAGAGTTGAATAACTTTTTACATAAATGAGTAAAATAAATACCTTTTTTATATATAGAAACACCACTATTTTCTTAACAAAAGCACCAAAATGCATTCAAATTCATATAATAGAGGGTCTATTACAACATAAAGAAAAATAAAAGTAAAAAAAAAAGATAACGAAGAGGTCTTTTTATGAAATAAAGTAAATTTACTTAAGAGTTATTGTTTTTATAAGTTCATGATTAATTAAAGTTTTTCCACAGAGGTAAAAATATATATACTGTATATTTCATCTGAAGAAAAGGCTGAATTTCCTGATACATGTCAAGTCATGTCCTTTGTACCTTTTTTTTTCCAATGTCCAGAGCACCTGACTTAACTTCTTTTTATTTTATTTTAATTTATTTATTTAGAAAAGGCTGTATTGCTAAAAATTAGCAATATTTGCCATTTTGATAATACAATGCTCTTTCCACCTTTTTCTGTAAGGAGCCTTTGCAAATCCAACCAAAATTTTACAGCATGAGAACATTCCACAAATAAATGTTCAATACTTTCGCCCTCACGCTGACAAAAAGAGCAGTTGTTGCTGACATTTGGAAAGAAGTGACAACTATTATCTTTAACTGGATAAAATCCATGTAAAATCTTAAATAAAAATTATTTGATCCTATTAACAAGTACTGTATATATTTATGAGGCAATAAGACTGCACTCCACAGTTTTTTGTTTAAATACAGTGTCAGGGAGAGGTGTCAGGTTACTGGTGAGAATTCTCAATGTGTGAATTTCTGCTTCGTGTTTCGATTTGCCTGATGTCATGGGCAACTATATGATTATGATTCTAAGGGTAACAGGATAATGTGAAGCCAAAAAACCCTCATCATCATCAGCAGCAGCAGCACCGTTGCACTGAAGGTTCTTTATAACACCAAGTGCTTCGATGAGGAAGAAATCAGGTCACTGAACACAGCAGTAGCTCTTTAACCCAGTTTTTAGTGCAGCTCCTAGTCTCTCCACCTTCTGTTAGTCTATATGCATTGAATACCAATAGTTACACCCTTATCATTAACTCCAGGATTTAATTTAATTTGAAGTGCACTAAAATATGCAACACATGCAGCTTCCCAACTCACACATGGAAAATATTTTTGGTATAAGTGATTTTCTATGTATCTGTATTTAGAGGGGGAAAAAAATTATTTCACACACCGGTATGTTATTAAATACCATATTTTCCAGTGTATAAGTCACATCAGTAAGAAAAAAAAAAAAGAACAAAAATCATGAAGAGGAAAAACATAAGTTGCTTCGGCGTATAAGTTGCGTTTATTATACAACACTGCTGACCCCCAGGAAACGTGGGCCGATTTTTGGCACAACACCGGCGGAGAAACGTTGGAGCCACTAGCTCTACTACCTCTATGATGTTAGTGCTTAGTGTATTTTTAGCTGGTGTTTTTCTTAGTTCACATCTTAGATCTTAGTAATGTTTTCTTTTGCATTTTATTGTTGGATGTAACCAAAACCCTGTGTACATAATTTCATTTCATCACATGTACCATATGTGGTGCGAATGACAATAAAGATTATCTGACTCTGACTGATCTTGACCTACCATTCTGTGTTTGTTTGCCTATCCTTCTTGTCTTCTCTAACCAAGTCGGTCGAAACAGATGGCTTCTTGTCCTGAGCCTGGTTCTGCTGGAGGTTTTTTCCTTTTAAAGGGGAGTTTTTCCTTTCCACTGTTGCTTTTGTGCTTGCTCGGGATGGGAGACTTTGACAAAGTGAAGATTCAACGAGTCTGCCGCTTCCTTAGAGAACTTTACTAATTGTCTTTTCTATGTATGTGAATGTTTCTGTAAAGTGCCATGAGACAACTTTGTTGTGAACTGGCTCTATATAAATAAACTGAATTGCATTAAGTGTGAAGCAGCTGGGATGAGAATCAGCACCTCCAAATCTGAGAATATCATCCTCAGTTGGAAAAGGGTGGATTGCATTCTTCAGGTCGAGGGTGAGGTTATGCCTCAAGTGGAGGAGTTCAAGTGTCTCGGGTTTTTTTCATGAGTGAGGGAAGAATGGAGCATGAGAATGACAGATGGGATTTGTGCAACATCTGCTGTATTGCAGACTCTGTACCAGTGTGGTGTGGTGGAGGGAGCTGAACTGTAAGGCAAAGCTCTCTGTTTACTGGTCTTTCTATGTTCCTACCCTCACCTATGGTCACAAACTCTGAATAGTGACTGAAAGAATGAGATTGCGGATACAGGCAGTTGAAATGAGTGTTCTCCACAGGGTAGCTGGACTCTCCTTTAGAGATATGGTGAGATGTTCAGTTATCTGGGAGACGGAGTAGAACTGTTGCTCCTCCACACAGAGAGGAGCCAGTTGAGGTAGTTCAGACATCTGGTAAGGATGCTTCCTGGGTGCCTCCCTATGGAGGTGCTTTGGATATGTCCAACTGGGAGGAGACCCCAGGGAAGACCCAGGACACGCTGGAGAGACTGTGTCTCTTGGTTGGCCTGGGAACGCTTTGGGTCCTCCCAGAAGAGCTGTAAGAGGTGGCTGTGGGGAAATATGGCTGGACCTCCCTGCCAAGGCTGCTGCTCCCAAGACCTGACTATGGAACAAGCTGAAGATGATGGATGGATGGATGGATTTTGATATCACACACCACCAAAGTGTGAGTGTGTGACACCAACATACTATAACTCATAAACCAGTGGACAGACTGGAAGGAAACTGTCAGAAACTGGATGCACATCTACAGATGATTTTTAAAGTCAACCTTAAGATGGCAGTCACAGGCTAAGCCACCTTCCAAACATAAAGACTGTTCATAACTTCGATTTATGAGCTACATTTTGTGTGGCAGCAGGTGTGAACTGTTCTCAGCACACGCTCTTGAGTGCTAATGCTACTTGTAGAATCTTACAATATTGTAAGACACCACACATAATATCCGTCCAGTATCTTTACATGCTTGTTCTTTTTCAAGTCACTGATGCTCATGACCAGCTATCACTGTGCGAGAGGCGGGGACACCTGAAAAGGTCTCCAGCACCTCACAGGGACACATAGAGACAAATGAGATAAACAACCAGTCACTCTCTCACTCACACCTAGAGACAATTTAGAGTTACCAATCAGTTGTTTAACATGCATGTTTTTGTTGTATGGGAGGAAACCAGAGTACAGTACTTAGAAAAAACCCACGCATGCACAGAGAGAACATGCAAACTCCACCCAGAAAGGACCCCAGCCAGGATTTTAACCGGGGTAACCTGCTCACTGAGAGGCGGCAGCTGTGCCACCGTGCTGCCTTCATAGATAATTTAATTTACTAAATGTGAACAAAACAGCTATAACTCTTATGTTCATCGGTCCGCGTGTCTCTGTTGAAGCACTTTGGATTATCCATGCCATGTTCAGCCTCATTGTTGTCTTTGTGACTCTCCAAACTTCGTAGAGTTAACCTTCAATTTTTGAAAGTTTTGCTGCCATGTCATTTTGTTTTGTTAAAATAATTTTTAATTACTATTTCAATTTTTTTTTACTGAAACTCTTTGTGTCAAGACTCCATTCCTGGATTAAAAACTTCTTGACTTGCCATGATGGTAACTCCATCTTTTCTCATCACGAAAGGAGTTTAAAAGTCTGACATGGTGGCAGATGATGTGGGCTCTTTCAAAGAAAGGTAGGGATTTCATTTTTTTTATGGTTTTGTTTTCATTTTATGCTGTGAGCTCATTTCTTCCCCCAAAATAACTGTGGGAACAAAAAGCTGACAGTCTTCCTCTTGTTGTCGTTTCGGAGGAAAACTGAAAAGAATGGAGGGCGGTAAAGGTATTTGAGCTGAAACAGACGGACGAGCTGTGGTTCAAGCAGCTGGTTTTAGCGTCCAGGAGTGTTTGGAACAGTTTTACTTCTTTTTTTAGCTTTAAAGGTGACCTTGATGGTCTAATTACCAGCTGTGTTACATTTCACCACAAACAAAAGCCAAGGCCAAACAAAATGCAGCACTAAAATTGCTGTAAAATGAAGGCCTTCATATTTTTGGAAGCTGTGCATCCTGCCGCCTTTCTCAAAATTTAAGATCTTGTGTCTTCAAACCGTTTTAGACATTGTGATTTGATCTTGTTTTGAGCAGCTGTGCACAATAATGCAGGAGTAGTGAGTTTATCGTGTGCAAGTGGTTAGCCCAGGTGCTGGGCATCATTTTCCGCTACTACAACACCAAATCTCAGTTCATTGACTGTAAAACACAGTTAGATGTTTTTGTGTCCAAAATGATTTGATTATGGTAGATGTGGCAGCCATATTGAATTAGGATAACTAATATAATTCCTAATAATAACTAAGTTGTTCAACTGAGTCTGCATGTCTCAGAATGATTACATTCCAAGACTTTCATTAAAATATGTCCAGTAATTCTTGAGAGTTTTTGCTCACAGACAATCAAACACACATGGCAATTACAGTATATTATTATCATGTCTTCTGATGATGAGTGTAAAACATCCATTAATGGATTAAATTAGCAAAAATGAATATAGTAAAGGGTGGCATGGTGACTCAGTTGGTAGAGCTGCCACCTCTCAGTAAGAAGGTTGCTGGATTGAATCCCGGCTGGGGGACCATTCTGGGTGGAGTTTGCATGTTCTCTATGTGCTGCGTGGGTTCTCTCTGGGCACTCTAGCTTCCTCCCACATCCCAAAAACATGCATGTTAGGCTGACTGTATGTGACTTAAGATCATGGATTTGGTGAGCTGGACTTTCAACGCAATCAACAAAATCTTTTCAACAAATCGACAGGGTCCTGGAGAACCCTCTTGTCTGGCTGAGATTCACGCTGTAAGATATGACAGAGATCCATGGGGAGTTTGTCAGCTGATGTGCCTCTCAGTCCTGTCTAAGGAGGACGCTAAAGACATTTATGTATTAGGATTTATGATAGCAGGGTTTCTGCCCTTTCATATAGGCGGGGCTCTGTTTTATCAACTTTTGAAAAAGACATTGGCAGCAGTTTTGGCCATGACAAAGCTTCCAAGTCAGTATGAAGGTTTGGTTCAAGCCATGAGGACTCAAAATCAGTTGATTTACAAGCTAAACTGTAAGATGGAGGTGATTTGTGAGAATCACAGGCCACCTGCTGCTTCTGGGACTCAACAGCATGTTGGGATCAACCTTGAAGAAGGCTCATAACACAGCAGTGGAGTGGTCACCCGTAATTTGGCCATTTTGAAGCAGAAAGTTCCAGCAGGACTCAAGGCTGACGAGGAAATCCTGTCTGTCTGAGG
>JARVLU010000528.1:19894167-19906784 GCA_031762415.1 Simpsonichthys santanae | reverse complement strand
GTGTACATAATTTCGTTTCATCACATGTACCACATGTGGTGCAAATGACAATAAAGACTCTCTGACTCTGACTGACTGACTCTCCCGTGTTCCTCCGCCTGCACCAGCTGAGTGAAGCGAGTGCGCATGGGAGGACTCACTGTTGCAGTTCTTCGAAATTTAACAAGATTAATACTTGAAAACAATTGTTTGTTCACTCGACATTATAGCGAAGGTGTGTCTCAGCTTAACTTTTTCCTTAATAAATGCACTTTAATGGTCGATGTTTGGTGGGGGGCAGTGGGGTTGGCGGTACAGGAACGGCATATACTCCTACCAGTAGTTGGCAAAAGCCTAGAGGGCCCTCTCGCGCCTCTAGCAGCTGCAAAGGGTAATGTTTACTCTGGACATGGAAAAGAAAAACGTATTTAAGTCGCTTCGGCGTATAAGTCACAGGATCTAAATCTATGCAAAAAAACTGCGACTTATACGCCAGAACATATGGTATATACAAGCCTTTTGTGTGCAGCATTGATGTGGAGCAAGTGTTGCATTTACATTAACGTTTAAATTAGACAGCTACAACCACTTAATTGCTCACCGCCTCTTGGATTTGGCAGCGAAACACGTGAATCCTGAAGATCTCAGAGTTGTAGTGGCTCTCAGTGAAGGCGAAGCAGTCGCTCTCCGGTGTACCGTCATGGCCTCGAACGCAGAACAGAATCTTATAGATAGGATAATTGGCAATTTCTGTGTTGTTGTGGGGATCCAACAACCTGTTAACATATCGATAAATTTATCTTAATAATGACAGTCATCGTTTAAAAACAGAACTGTGCAGAACTCCCAGTACGATTGGCTTGTACTGACCTGACCGTGCCTTCAGAAACACCTGGCACCGAAAGTGTGACATCGAGGGGGAGTTGGCACTGCCCTCTGAGAATACTCATCATACGAAGGGCCTCCACCTCGCTCCGGGGGGCATTGACGGAGGCACACCCAAGATACGTCAGCTGGCTGAAAACAACACTGTCTTCGTCTGGAATCGGACTGCAGGGACTCCCTTCTGAGGACGATTCATCTCCTTCAAAGTTGAGATTTAAATGAAGGAAAAAGAAATAAAGAATTTTTATGTTTTTTAATTGTCACGGCTATAAGAGTAAAAATATTAAACTGATCCCAATATCTTGATACTTTGCTTCCAATGTGCCAGACTTTGTGGTCTAAAAGTCATGCCATTAAGAAACAGGAAAAATCACAGTTTCAGCTACTATGGCTTTTGGAGTTATGTTGTTCAAGCCAAAATATTATTTTATGTGAGTCAAACTTTCATCTTTGAGTATTTTATCATTTAGATTTAAAAAAAAATTGGGATTAAATTGTCATTCTTAAGAGTCTGCAAATAAAAAAGTCCCTAAAGATCCTATTTAAAATGTGTCCTTTGCAAGTTGTGTGTTAGGTATCAACACATCAATGGTTCTTTTTTTTTTTATTAACCTTTTTATACCTCTATGATTTATGGATAAAGCAGCTTAACAGAATATCTTTTCTGAAAATTGTCAAATAATGGAGGGAAAAAAGTGGGAAAAGCAGTTAATGTCTAAATAAAAAACTGTAAAACTTTCAGAAACCCTGAAAAAGTATTGATCAAAACCACTATCAATAAAAACAGGATGTCATATTTAAGAATAAAATAAAATCAGAAGTAGGATGACAATGAGATTAGCCGTCTCACCTCTGTAAGACCTTTCATTCAGCTCACTCTCCTGGCCCGTCTGAACAGGAAGCACAATCTCCAGTTTGGGTGGTGAGGCGCTCAAAGGGTCAGTGCCAGGTGGCACAGGTGAAGGTGTGTTAGGAGGAAGACCATAGTTGCCCTCACCGAGAGCGCTCATTCCCGTTTCTGATCCGAGTCCAGTATCCGCCACTGACGGGTCCATGAGGACATCGGCTAATTCCCTCTGGAGCTGCTGCTCACTTCCATTCCCCACAATCTGACACAGACATAAAGAAATAAACATACCATGTAATAAAGAACAAGATTTGTTTAAAAAGTCAGTGTAAGAATCATCATAACATGTCACATTTCTACTTTTCTACAAGTTTACCCCAATTGCATGAGAACTGTCCAACAGTCTTTGAAAATGTGAAGCGAATTACTCAGATTTCACAAGTCAGTGGCTGAAGCGTGTTGAAAAACTTTACGTGTGGGCTTAAAATATATTTTTGAATTGCATTGTATTTAATATTAGTGATTTTTAGTAAAGTCAGTATATTAGTTTGTGGTGAAAAATAACACACTGAAGATGCAAAGGTAGAAAAATCTGTTGATAAAACTAAATGCCAAATTCACTGTGCCTGTGTTGGCAGCAGCAAACAGTAGAGGGCACTACTGCACTGACAAACAAATCAGTGTAACAATACACAAGTATTTTTAGAGGTCTATGCAACACTGTTATATCTATAGCACGACATAATCTAAGAAAAATACATTATTCTTTGTAAAGACTGATGCAAATCTGCTGTGACGTTTTTCACATTGAGCACTTTGTTGTCACTAAACAGTAGCAGTGTGGCTTTAATTTACAGGTGGAGCTACAAGCCTGGGCAGGTAACTGGTCTACAGTCTATATCTAAAAATGCCATCCTCTGCCTTTATTAAAATCCACATAATACACAACCATCTCTCCTCACAAGAGGAGAAAAATATACAAGAAACAAGAATCACAGACAGAATCACCACAGAATCACATCACAGAGAGATAATTGTATATACAAGCAAAAAATAGTCTCTGAAGGGGAAAAAAAGGGAAAAATAGCTTGAGACTGACCTTAAAGCTGACCCCTTCCTCAGAAATCACCTGCGTAACAAACAACAAGTTTAGACAAACCGACTCGTCGCCTGACTAAATCAGCTGACTGGGAGGGAAATGTGCAAAAAAAAAGTAAGTCTCCAAAATAAACAAATATGATAAGAAGATAACCAAAAGTCAATGAATGGAGTGATTTTACCTTCACACAATGAAAAAAAGTGAATGTGTCAGGTGCTGATTTTTATCTATCTGACAGTGAACAGAAACAACAGTTCTACTTTGTTCCTCATACAAACAAAACAGATCATTAAATTATGTCCCAGCATTCATGTCCAACATCCTTTTATCAAATGGTTAGACAATGTACTTGCTACTCTGGCGCCACCTGCTGGTAGTTTAACCACAGTAACACATTTTTCTATACAAGGTAGTACCAGTATAGTAAAAAACTAATAGAATGAGTGAGTGAAACAAGTGAGCTGCTTAATTTAATTTAGTAAAATATGAGGAGAGAAGTACTATAAACCCATTAGGAACATATAAGATTCAGCTGCACCTAGAGCCTTTATTCACTTGTAAAATGCCACACCCTATTTGCAAAAAAATATATATTTTTTTTATTTACAACTCATTTAATGTGAGCAGACGCACTATTTAAAATCCACTGATTTCCTGAGAAAACACTCAGGAGAGCTGTAAATTCAACTGTGAAGGGGATACTGCAAACAGACCACAGTAAGAAATAAGAAAAAAAATAGGATAGAATTTAATTCAAAAGATATCTGCAGTGGTGGGCACGGTTCCGCTAATACGTTAATAGCAAAACTTTCCGTTTAGCGCATTAGTGTTTTCGCTAACTTTGAATACCTTTAGCGGAAATAGCTTCCGCTAAATTTAAATCCAGTAAATTTGTAATTTTTTTTAAAGACAGTTCTCCATTTAAAGCTTATAGGAGGAGATTTACACAGAAAGCGCCTCCCGGTGACATCACCAACCTTTTCCTCCTCCTATCTACCACAAACGGTCTCTGACTCATGATGTCAGTTTATAGCCAGTAACAGACTTTTTAAGATAAATGCCAAAACAAACCAGAACTTGAAAATAACATGAAAAATCCAGTTTCACACTCAGAAACATTACACACATAATTCCTACCCGGCATGCTGACACCGTCTCTGGGACGTGACTCTCTCACACGCGATTTCACACATCTTTACTTTAATACAGATTTATTACAGAGCGAATATTGATGATGACACACACCAACTTTGTAGTGGTTTATAAAAGTAGTTAATCACTAAAAGGATCACCAAATGGCATGAGAGAGACATCTGACACACATTGAATGTGTCACTGCTTCAGCACAGCAGAGTTCTGCTCTGCCTCTTTGATTCTGATGGACTGGATTAATTTCTGAAAGCTCAGCTCTGAAGGGGACATGGACGCTTTACTTGTGACCTACAAGTGGTTCATAAATCCCAAGTTGTGAGTTGTGTTCACCTACAGCGTTGTCACATTACAGTCTTACAGTGTCAGTGACAGCAGTGCATGATAAAAGTTAGCGCTTTAGCTTTCGCTAATTTTTTTTTTATTTTATCCATTTGGCGTTACCAAAGCCAATTTTCTTTTTGAGTTAGCAAATTAGCAATTAGGTCGATTAGCGAAGCTAACATTTTAGTTAGCTGTGCCCACCGTGTGTTTCTGATTGAATCAGTCAGATTTTAACATCACCATCTGTTTCATTTTTTTTTTTTAAAACTAACACACAAGAGGCAGAAAGAATAGTTTCTTCAGCTGTAGGTTAGTGTGCGCAAGTTTTCAAAAATATTTGCAAATCCACCAGATAATACTTCAAATCAAACCAGTAGCTAGCGTGTCCTACATTCATACAAGCACCATAAACTAAACATAAAGATCGACAAACTCTGAGGAAAAGATTAAATGAGAATGAAACTGCAACACAAGAAGTAGTTAATAGAATGTGAGTGTCAGCATGTTTAAAAAGATTGTTGACAGCCTTAGACATGCAAGTAATAAACAAATAAATTGATATAGATGATGATGCACCCACCCACCCACTGGAACCTGAAAAATACTACAGATAATGTTGAATGAGAATCAAAACGTTCTGGTCATTTTGTTGTTCGGTTCTACAAACTTAGGTGCTAACATGATACTTATTTAGCCAGATGGAGAATTTGAATGCCATTTTACATATTTTTTTAAACATAAATATAACTTTTTAGTTCAGCTTTTACATAAAGGGAGAGCTTTATCTCTTCTAAACTCAGAATAAAACGTTGGAGAACACAAATGTGGACTTATGGTTGCTACAGATGCAAATACTAAAAGGTCGACAAGACTCAGTCTTTTTGTTTCTGCATTTGCACCAACCTTCCTTACCTTCAGTCCTGTCTTTTCATCATCACTACCATTGTTAGTGGAGGATGGTGTCTCGTCCCCAACCCGGGACACAAGGACAAAGTCCTCACTGTTGAGAGTGGACACTGAGTCTGAGGACACGCTAAACTTCCCCACCGAGCCCTTGTCATCCATGGCTGCCGCTGTTAAATTCAGCCACGCTGCTCATGAATAGAAGACAGAAGGAGGAGGTGGAGGGAGATGATGAGCAAAATCACCTAGAAAAAGGAAAATAAATAAATAAATAAAATGAAGCAGAAAACAGTCATGATGTGATGAAATCCACGAAAAGCGAGTGATCAGAATATTTGCTCACTTGAAAAACTACAGTATTCTCATCAAGAGGTCTTTGAAACACCTAAAGAAAACTGTTTTACAAAACCCATAGGAAGATCGCAACGCAAGGGTGAAAATGGATGCTTGGCTTAGTTTCAGTGATAAAAATACTATGAAAAAGCAATAAAATTAAATAAATTTAAACATATGTGGGCATTTTGATGTTTTGTGCATTTAAGCAAAGTAAAGGACAATGTGCTCTTTAATGCAATGCCATGATAATGCAAGTGAAACTAGGAGATTATTTCCGCTTACAAGGTCAAAGGTACACTCAAAATCCTTGGATGAGCTTCTCCTGAATATCCAATTTCCCATCAAACTAGCAAAACCACAAATACCACTTTTTTTACTGTCAAATTAAGACAGTGGCAGCCTCCGGAGACATAAATACAGATGTTTTTGTGCATATTT
Organism: Simpsonichthys santanae; assembly: GCA_031762415.1. NCBI lineage: Eukaryota > Metazoa > Chordata > Actinopteri > Cyprinodontiformes > Rivulidae > Simpsonichthys > Simpsonichthys santanae. The sequence goes on along the minus strand of JARVLU010000528.1, from coordinate 19,900,824 downwards.
GTTGTAAAATATTTGAGGAGAAAATGGGTATGAGCTCTATCTTTGCCATAAAGACATAAAATGAGTTGTGACATGAAGAAAGGCTCAGCAGAAGATTCTTACAAATGTTCATGAAGACAACCACAACTACAAAAAAAAAAAAAAAAAAAAAAAAAAAAAAAAAAAAAAAAAAAAAAAAAAAAAAAAAAAAAAAAAAAAGCTTATTCTCCCTTATCCTGTGGTCTTGTCCTTCAATTTTCGGAAGATTACACTTCCCGTTTCTTTCACCAAACCTTATTCGAAGCAAGACCAACAGTGAAAAACAAAAATAAAAAGTAAAAAAATAAAAATTTACTACAGAAAATGCTGTGACTTGGAAAAACCTCAAAAATTATATCGCTCTCTCATTCTGATGTAGCAAGTATTTCACATTTTGTCATTATAGGAAGTTAATTTAGTTTTCTAACAATTTAAACCCTATAACAAGTGTTGTTCAAAAAAATAAAATAAAATAAAACATCCTGGATGATTTTTCCTCCTCTACTACAGTCTACTGTAAAACTGAAGCCGCAACACATCACACAAAGATTAATCATGTCCACAACACAACTAATTATAATTAACCTTAGATTGATTAGCAAGCAATTAAATCTTCAGCAAATCATCTTAAATTTGAAATGATAAGAACTTTGACAAAAATGTGGAAGGTACATCCTTTGTTATCAGGTCTCTTTGACAGCAAGCACCTTTTTCTGGTATGTCAAACAAATTTTAGAGGCAACGTCTATTTTTTGTGCAAGCAACACCAGAATGCACTTTAACCCTTTAAAAAAAATAAATAAATAAATAAATAAATAAATAAATAAATAAAAATAAACTACAGTTTTGAACATTAACATATAAATATTTAAAATACAAAGAACAAAACAACAAAATACATGATGAGGAAACGACATGATTTTGACTCATCTTCCTCCAACCTGCTGTATATTCTTCTTTAAATTGTATTGTATAAATTTAAATACCAGTAAGCAAATCAAGCACAGTTTCTTAAACTCCACATGCATATTAGTTATAGAACTGTGTACAGCGTAAATACAAAACATTGCTAGCGTTTAGCAACAAGATTGTTGAGATTGTGAGATGATGGTGGCCTCAACACTCACTCCATCAAGCTGGAGACCTCGTGCAATGAAGTGACAAAAAAATGAGTTTATTAAGTCTCCTGGAAGTTAACTTCACAGACTTGTTTATGTATCTTAACAAGAAAAGACTCGAGACACTTTTTGTCATTGCTATCTAATCACATACTTGTCCATATTTAGAGTTTTAAGCCAGATTGAACAAACAGCTGTATTATAGACAAACGTATTTGACCTACAGGCACACATCTGTATGCAAAGACAACCTAACACTGTCTAACCAGCCAGCAGCTCCTCCAACAGAGCAATAATGGCTGCTTTGTCACCCTGCTTTCCTCCCTGGCCTCAGCAACAGATCTTTGTCTGCTCCTGCCAAGCTGTTCCTTATCAGTGCATTTATGCCTTTAAAGAAAAATAAATTAAATTAAACATACAATTTACTGGCAATTATTAAAGATACTGACTGTTATAGATACTGAAAGGGATTAAAACACTTTTTAAAAAGTTCATAAAATGTCTAAAACTGGAGGAGTGAAACACTACATCATTCATTTAGCCAATTCTCTCGACCTCTGGCAAAAAGTTGTGAAATATTTTGTTTTGCTGCTCACATGTCTTGAGGTTCTAAAAAAATATCCCTGGCCTCCTTTCCACAGGTCAGTGCCTGCAGTGATGAGTAAAGAGTACCGTAACTGTTGTGACAAAATTAGCTTAGTAAAAAGTGAGAAACATACGTTTCTGGTTTAAAACTTGATCCGTCACCCATCTTTCAGCATATTTACTGACACTGGTTAAAAATCTAAAAATGTCCAGTTTATTCTGAACATGAACACAGACAAGGAAATCTCACCAGTTGAAACAGACAGACCCACTTCTTAACTGCTCACAACAGACAAGCAGAAGCACAATGTCATGATCTGCCAAAACAAACAGCTAATGTTGCTGCACATGTAAGGTGCACCAAGAAGCTGCACAGCCTGTTTTGAGTGTTGTGTTTCGCTCACACTCCAGCTGAAAAGTCATTTCTGGGATGCCAGCTGAGTCCTCTATGCACCCTGTAAGAGGACGTCTGACACAGGCATCCACAGAAAGAACCACTAGCAGGAAGCCTTACGACACAGTTCTTTCCAACATGCCTTGTCTTTCAGAGAGACGGTGGTCAAGGAAAGGCCCCGACTGAACAAACTATGCATCTGAATTCTGCAAATCATGGACGAAGAGGAGAAAAACAACACAATAGAAAAGTGCAAAAAGGTTTTAAAAAAAAAAAAAAGGACAACAAACGCCTTCTCTTTGAGGGACTGAGCTTTAGTCATGTTGTGGCTTTTTAATTAGCAGTGATGCAAGAGCAGAATGTGTATAAGTGCATGCAATTACAACTATTTGGAGCAACACCCTTTCAAGAAAATTAAGTAAACATTCAGTGTCTCTAATATTAACTACCTGGCTTATCTTACTTTTGTACCATTTATTAGGAAAAGTTAGTTTTTTATTTTCTGTTTCCGCAACTAATCGAGCATTAATCAGAGCCTCGCATGTCACCAAATTTTAATATTAAAAAGATACAAATTACACTTAATACCAACATTTTTTAAACTGCACTATTGATAGCAATGCATCAAAAGAACTGCTGGATTAGAACAATCAACAGAGGTCTCGTGAAGGACAAGAAGACAAGTGGTCAGTGTCAAAACCAAGAGAAAGGAAGACACCTACAGGGGTCTGCAACCTGCGGCTCTGGAGCCACATGTGGCTCTTTGGTCCCTGTACAAGTATTTGATATTATAAGTGCTGACTGTTCCACTTTATTATATTGTATAAATGATTTACAGCTTTTGATGAAACCAAGTAAGTCACAAGTTTAATTAAATGCCATATTAGTCATATCAATTAATTATGCTTTAACTATATAATTGAAGCTCAACAGTCTGTTCTGTCAACAGCTGAAGAATTTATCAAACTAAATAAATATCTAATATTCCACAATTTGTCCCACTGGGGCTACCCGGTAAGTCTTTAGTAAAAAAAAAAAAATCTACGAAAAGGTTTATGTCATGCACAGCAGCTACAATGTCAATAATCTACTACAATGGTCAAACTGGGTTGGGAATAACTGGTTATGTGGTGGTTGCTGATAGGAAACCATTTCTTTGCAGAGCTATGATAGCAGGAATATGTTGTGAAAAAAACTTCATCTATCATGTATTAATCTATTTCCCTCTAAATTTCTCACTATTTAATGTTTTTTTTCAGTGACAGTATTGATTAAGACCTACAGATTCGTGTGAATATAAAACTTGCACCAGTAAATTCCTAAAAATTATTCCTAATAAATTCCTACAATTTTATCTTTCATAGCAGAAGGCCCCACTATTTAATTTTAAAAAAAAGTTAGACATCATAATCTCTCGTTCCATGAGAAGACTACATCTTGCCATGACTGTACTGGTTTTGTCCTGTGGAAGGTCTGCTTCATGCAGGATAGCCTTCCCATTTAGAACCGGCACCAAGTGACGCCAAGTGCACTGAGGCTGCAGACCAGAACAAAGACTACCAGCACTGGCTGCAGGCCAATATGCTGGAGCTGGAGCATGTCCAACGGATGTCTGACTGTGGAGGGACAGCCAACTATATAGCTTAATTATTTAATTGTGACAAAGTAATTGGAAATTCGAATATTTGAAGTAGGAGAGAGCAGTGATTATCCAATAAAATTAGTGAGTTACAGTGGGTGTTTTAAATTTCTGTGAAACATCAATAACTGCAGTTAATTAAGAGTATATTTGCACACCCATAAATCTGGGCTTTGTGTTTCTTGTGCAAATGAGCATTTATTATGAGCATTAACTGCAACGAGGTTTAATAATCTGAGGGTAAAGAGAAACAGCAGAGTACAACAGAGTGAACTTGTGTGGCTGTATTTTACCTTTGGCTCACAGTTGCTGTGTCTACGTTATGTAATGATTAAAATGTTCACTCTACCTGACAATAACAAGAGGCTTGGCCACTGAGAGAGAGAAAAACATCCAGTGGAACTCCTTATTAAGAACAATTGAATGTGCTGACAGTACTTGCCCACTTGTGTCCTGGAAAGCTGTGCAATGTTACAGTAAAACATAGTAGTGTATTGATGCTCGACTGAAACTTTAAAAAGTTAGTTTGGAAATGTAATTTGTGCAGAAAATGTGCAAGCAGAATGTTGCTTTTAGACAGAGAACAAAACAAAATATAATTCAAATCATGCATTTGTCTGTAATTTTCCATGAACAGTGTATGGAAGTTTCTGTGATTGGGTTTAAATAGTAAATGCATTTAACAAATGTGAACCTAATTTAGCTCACATTAATAATGCCAGATACAAAAAACATAACTCAGAATTTTTTAAGAAACAGTTCATTTGTTAATGTGAAATAAATCTATCTGCAAACAAGGATTAAAAGTACAAAAAAATACTTTCTTCAAAATAAGATCAGTCAGATATTCATCCGTTTATGCAAATATATGAATAGTAATTAGTAAAGTTTTTGTTGGTTTAATTTTTGAGCAAAATTGAAAAACAAGGTGCAGATAAAATAAAAGTTCAGGCACAAGGGCATGCACTTACTCTTATAAAACAGTCATTTGTCAAATAACTGTTTTGTAGCCATAGATGCATAAAATTTGGTGATAATTAGTATTTTGAGACGCACTGCACGCATGAAATAAACAAGCATGTCCAACTTTCGTACCTACAAACAACATAAAACAGCAACAAATAAAGCAAACATTATATAAAACAGAGAATTAAGCTACACTTGTGGGTAGCTGGTTCACTAATTCTCGTAGAAACTTGCCTTTTGTGGACCTCAGTCCACAGCTAGGACACTAGCTTTATCTGTACAGCTACGAAACACTTCATGGGGTATTTAAAACCTGTCAGCTGCTCAAATAACTAAACTAATACCGAATAGTTTCTCTTGACAACACTGGGAGAGCCTCGATGACTGTGATGTCAACTTATCGCCCCAATTAGCAACCATCAATCTGTTTAGCTAAGAAGGCAACACATCAATTTAAAGTCCGACTAAAATCTTTGTCATTGAGCATTTACTAGCCCAACTCTCGGTTATTATTATGTAATTTAATGTGCTATATTGGGCAAACATTTCCTCAGAAACCCCGCTGACTTGCTCGCCATGGTCAAAGCCTCAATCTAGGCCATTACTTTATTATGGCTGCTTAGCTAACGCCTGCTAGCAATGCTAACCCTGGCAGTTCCAGCCAACAAATGGGCGTTTGTTCCTCGCAACCGACGTGACACTCGCTATTAACTTTACAAAACAAGCATACGTGCAAACGCAAATAATTAAATAAAGACTTACCTTAACTCCCACGGGTATTTTTATTCCAATGGCGTTTGGCACGACATTGCACTTTCCCAGGAACATCAGCAGCAACCAACAGCATCCAGCGGAGCTGTAAACACAAACCCGACCAACCCGCTGACATCCACACTGCGCATGCGCCGGCTGGCACTCCTCATGCCCACAGACTCCTATGACAAGTGGAGAGGCCTTGGCCTCAATGACCTGGAATGGACTTCCTTTGGCTTTTCCCTTTTCAGGGTTAGCCACAGCCAATCATCCTCCCCCATCTCTCTGTTCTCTGCACCATCAATATATCTCCTCTTTGGCCTTCCTCAAATTCAATAATCCAGAATAAAACAGGAAACTGGGTTTGACAGAGCATCATGGATTAATTGATTTTACAAAACCCATAGTGGTCAAACCTAACTGCAGGTGTACAAGCTTTCTATATTATTAGCATTTCAGTCACTTTGATTTTGAAAATAACGTTGATCACTGTCAAATTACAAAATCAAATTTCTTTTGTGGGCCTGGTCATTCAGTTTTAATTTTAGATCAACAATTAAAAAAAAAAAAAAGTACAGTATATAGATTGTTAACTGAAATAAATTTAGGATTACCTAAACAGGCTAGCTGCACGTAATCCGACTCCACAATAAATTATGTGTTGCTGCTTTTATAAATTCAAACAGATTGATTAATCAGGATATCATTTAATCCACTTTTATGAAATAGAGCGTCTTTGTTTTTTTCACACCAAAGTCAGATTCCAACGCAGAATCTAACTGGGATCTCAAAATGTTTCAGACTCACAAGATCTTTAAAAGAAAATGGACATTATAAACAATTTTAACTTCCAAATAGTTATCACCGAACAGCAAATACAATATATTCTTGTTTATCTTCTTTGTGCTGAAATCAAGACTCGTGTGGAGTTAGTCTTGACTCAATAAAATCGATTTCTTGCTCCATTTTGCAACGTGTTTCAAAACTTCCCGTTTTCTTTATTTTTTAATGTAAAAGTCTTCAGAGGTCTCAAATCTTCAACGTCAAAACAATCAGATGAAGTTAAGTCTGGTCCTCTGGACATTCAAAAACAAAACAAAACAGAAGCGTTTCGTCTTTCGTCCGAAAGACTTCCTCAGTCTGAGATGCTGTATTCAGCTCAGTCTTATAAATAGCACCCTCTC
>JARVLU010000528.1:19883016-19894067 GCA_031762415.1 Simpsonichthys santanae | reverse complement strand
TGATAGAGGATATTTGCAAACTGAGGTGTACCACAAACTCACCCACACAGACCAGTACTTACAGTTTGACTCCCATCACCCTTTGGAGCACAAGTTAGGAGTCAACAGGACTCTTTAGGGACCCTATAATTTAGACAGCAATGTTTCCCTAAAGATTTTATGACCTGTGGTGTTTACAAGAGCTTGAAAGTCAAAGTAAGGGGAACTGTCCACCTTCTTGCCATTAAATCGCTACAATGTGCAAAGCAAAACACACCCTCTGTTCTCGTGTTGTGCTCATGCTGGTCATTCCCGTCCAGCCGGTCAGAGCATGTTTCACCAGACATAAACACAAGATAAAGCTCAACGTTCTCACACATGATGAAATCAAAATCACTCACAGGCAAGAGAAGATTAACAGCTTCCAGTTAATGAAGTCTCTCCCTTTTTCTTTCCATCTTGACAGTTTGAATAAAGTGACACTTCACACACCCATAAGTTGAACTTCTGTTTTTTTGTTTTTCTGGTCTTGCAACAGTCTGGTGGGAATGCATTCATACTGGTGTGACTACATTTGTGTGCTACTTCATTGAAACATAAAAAAAGAAAAAAGACAATTAAATTACACCTCAAGAATTGCTCATTTTAGAGTTTAACAATCAGGCATTTTCCCTTGTGCAAAATTAGAAATGACCAGTTTTGATCTAGCGTGTTAGAAATACTGGTCTTATAGCAGGATGTCAGGAGCTTGAAGGGACAAAACCTCAATGGACTTTGTTACAATTCTGCTCATTTTTTGACAGACTTTAAAGGATGGAGAGTAATAGACTTGAACACAACTTTTAAAGCTCACGTCTTGTTTTACTTTTACTGTTTTATGCACTTTACTGGATCAATGGACATTTTCTAGGCCACATATTTTTCTTCTTTTGGTAGGTTGACTGGGATCATTGTCATATTGGATTATTATTATTTTATGTCCAGCTTCTGCTACATTATTGCAACTACTATTAATATGGGTTAGGGTCTCTCTTGTAAATGAGTCCTCAAGGCTCAATGTGATTAACCTGCCTAAACAAAGGTTGAATATGACGTGTATAATTCCATCTAAAATAGTCTTCCCTCTACCACTTTTCATTCAACCCCATATCATAATAATGCCACCACCATGCTTGACTGTCAGAACTGTGGCAGTCCATTTTGAGCCAAACATATAGGCAAAATCTGATTATTCATGGCCCGGTGTTGCAGTGTGATATTAGGGCTCTCTTTGCAGACGACGATATGTTTTGCCTGTGGTTTAACTCTAAGACAGCATCTGTATTTCCTGTTAGTATGCACCTTGATTACTTTTGCAACTCTTTCCTCACAGTATTAGTAGCATTGCTTTCTATTTTTGCATATAGGAGACAATACAATATAGTTCCTCCCTTATCAAAATTCTTGTTCCAGAACAGGGGTCTGCAACTTGCGGCTCTGGAGCCACATGCGGCTCTTTGGTCTCTCTGCAGCGGCTCTTTCAAGCCAAAACTACCATAAAACTGAATTTTATTGGATGTTATACTCACAACAAAAAATGACTAGTTTTTGCAGTTTTCCTGTCATTTCTTTTGCAAATACTGTGGTTAGTACTATTACGGTACACAGAATAAATTATACTCCCTTTAACTTGATGCTTTAATTTCAGAGTAGAATACTCAGTTTCTCCACAATAAAAAATAAATCACATACATCTGCACAGTTCATTGTTTTAGTTGAAAAAAAAAATAGGCAAAAAATGTAAACAAATATATATTATTTACAAGAATCCAGTCTTATGGACTTGTGACCTGGATATGGGCACCACTGACCACCTGAAAGCCGAAAAGGAAGAAGCGAGTAAAGATAATGGATGATGAAAATGATTAGATGGATGGATGGACAGATGGATGAATGGATGGAATCCAGTCTATTATTTTGTCTTAAAATGTAAAAACATCAATAAATGTTAGCAATCATTGGATGTTTTTTGTTTCATAATGTCATGCTGGCCAGAAAAGCCCACTTTAACAAACTTAAAGTGGCCCATGGGCCACCAGTTGATGACAACTGTATCAAGTTTTGCATCTCTGGATGCGTTTAATTTAGTGAACGAAGCAGCAGAAATGGTTCTTTTGAGCATAAAGGTTTCAGACCCCTGTTCTAGAATTTCATTTCTTCTAGAGCTGCGCCGCTCGGGGTGGCTGCATGTTGGAGTAGCTCTGTTACATTTGTTCTGAGTTATTGCTTTTAAAAACTTTAATTCCACTTTTTCTGGATGTAAATAACTTTTTTGGGGTGATTATTTCCTCTGGTATCAGATGTTTTGCAGCTGGAAGAATTTTTACTGCAAGCTTTTTTTCTTTCGGGCATTTGTTATGGTGCGTAACCATGGCAACAATAAGTTTTTTTTTTTTTTTTTACAACCAGGAGCAGTTGATTAACATCTCAAAAGCTCATATATCTCAACCACAGCCCCAAATCGCAAATGAGTTGAAAAGGAGGCACTGTGGATGAATTCCCGTCAACCTGGCGGCGGTGCTCGAGTACCTGCCAGATCTTGGAGCTGGTGGGAAACTCAGCTTGTGACAACAGGAGGATCAGGATCATCCCCTGGCACCTTCAGCTGTCTGTCCGTGGCGACGAGGAGCTCAGAAGACTGCTGGGAGAAGTGACCATCGCTCTGCTGGAGCGAGAGGCCCGCCAAATCTGACAGCAAGCTGGATCCAGGTGGCCAGATTCTTTGGATTTGCTGCAGGACATCCTTCCCGCCCACAGGCATCAGCATCTATAACAACTCGAATGAAACCAGGATGGTGAGCTACGACAACCCTTAATTTCCCTTTGGGATTAATAAAGTATTTTTGAATTTGAATGTTCTTAAAAACACATTTTGAATATGTATCAGGTGAATGTGCACAGACTGCACCATTTCAAATACAAAAATAAATAATGAAGACAAGAAACACAAACAAGCGCTAGAATTCTCAGTTTATTATAGCATGCAGTTTCACGTACTGTACTCTTGCTTTTTACACCTCTCTCAGTGCAACTCACAAATGGTTTCCTGCTCAGCCATTCAGTATATTTTAGTGCTGAACAGGCCCAAAAACGCACAGAGGAATCTATCAGTCAGTAAAATGAAACTCAAACTGCTTCATCTATTATTAACAGCATATAAATCATCACCATAGGTTGAACCTTACTCCACATCTGCATTACAAATACAGTAAGTAAAAGGGAAACCTTTCACAATGTGATATTTCCAAGGAAATAAATTGAATACGTAACAGTATTATTCATTTTTGGGGACATTTTAGACGTTCTCTTCTAAGGACTGGATTTTTCCTTGTTCTGAGACATTACACGACTGCCCCAGTGGTTTTGTTATTAAACATGTAAATATATCTGATTATCACAGGCTGTAGAAATGAGCGTTAATACTATAAGTCCATCTAATGATGGTGTCAGACTGTATACAATGATGGATGTGTACCATCTCTTAAAAAAAATTATTTACATCTCAATCGAACAATAGATTTGCAAATAAAATGTCTAATACAGACATGAATACTCAGAAAACATTGTATCATCATCATACATGTCACGATCAACAAACAAGCCTCTTATTTTTTTTCTCCATGTAATATAGATTAACGAAACACTGTTGTCTGATTTTAAAAAAATAAATAAAAACAATGAAGCGGACTTGTATACCAAGACAAAAACATGTCACAACAACCAAATGTGGTTAAACCGGTAATAATAACAATAAAATCTTTAATAATTAACTAAATTTCATAAGCAAGCAATTAAAACGCTGCAAGCAAACTTCTTCAGCACTTGACGTGGCCACACAGTGGAGAACTCTTACAGCGCTGGGTGTGTTGTATCACAACTACAGAATCACCATTACTCCTCTGCAATCACAAGAGGGGACTATATTGCATGCAAGTCGCGGGATGCGGGGGGGAGGGGTCACTCGCTGGCAGTGAATGTGGTGAGAGTTCGTTTTAGTGCAATTAGCCACTATAGCATTGCTCCATAGACATATCTAAAGAATAAGAAACAGGGCGAACCACTTCAACATTATGCTCACAATAGTTTCAATATGTGCCCAGCCCTTTTTCATACAGCAAAGCCAATATTGATATTGAAAAAAAAAAAAAAAAAGCCTGCAAAGTAAACAGCAAATAATATACCCATAGAAGCTTTGGGCAAAAAGGTCACTGAGAAAAATGAAAGCCAGTGAAGTTTTCCCTGAGCGATTCAAACGTATCTCCCTTCTTAACACCATGTCAGGACTACCGTATTTTTCAGCCTATAAGGCACAATTAAAATCCTTTAATTTTCTCAAAAATCAACAGCGAGCCTTATAATCCGATGTGCCTTAAAGTCCGAAAAATGCACCATACAAAGCTGTAGGCGTTGATTGTACTGTACACAACATGGCACTTGACTTCAGCGGTGAAGCTGTAAATAGAAAGCAGCAGGAAATGTGTTCAGTGATCCGTCGCAGCTAAATCAGCCCTTGCCTTTCACAGTCGGGATCAAACAAGCTTCAGAAGAGACCTAAAGTCACCGTGAATGTCTTCTTGTTGCTATTCTGAGCAAGGCGTGCGACGCTGTAGAAAACACCCCCTTCTCGTGTTTTACACAACAGTTTGACCTTTACACTCACTGCAGCCATTTTCACAACAGTTGACACTCGTTCCGCAGAATTCTCGGCTCAGGAGCAAACAAACCTGAGATTTAACGACTTCGCGTCCTGTTTTTCTAAGATGGATGCATGTTTTTTTTAGTGCCTTTTTTTTTTTTTTTTTTAATAACCAAAGGATAAGATGCCTCTTCGTGACTACAAAAACAGGCGAGGCACCGCAGGGCTGTATGTAAATGATAAATAAACTAAAAGACTCTCACAGCGTTCTGATGGCAGCACATTTTACACAGACCTGCACTGTCAGTTTTGTTTAAAACAAAGCAAACAGAAGAAACAAAAACATGACGCAAAATACATCCGCAAACAACTTCACAGAAGTTAGCATACCTTAAAATTAAAAAAGATATTAGCAAAAAAAGAAACATTTTTTTTTACCACGACCGGCTGATATTACACATAAAAGTGACTGGACTGAAAAAGCATAAGGGCATACAAAAATGTCAATCCCCGTGTTAAGATTTTTGAGAACGCTTTTCTAATTGTGACAACGGTATTTTAAGAGTTGGGATTTTGTTTGGTACAAGGCTAATTAGAGAAAGGCCACGTGTTGCATGTTGGAGTTGACTGATTGTGAATAGCAGCTTCTGCAGAGCGAGCCTCAGGATTGTTTTTAACTTACAATCATCAGGATTTGTCGCCAAAATCAGAACAGGTGGACAAAGATGAAACCAAACTAGCATGCCAAAATTGTAACTAAGTTGTTACGAAATGAAATACAACCCCAGTTCTGTAAAGTATGAGAAGTTGTGAAGCTCTAAATAAAATCAGAATGGAATGATCTGAAAACTCATAAAACCAAATTTATATTGGGACATAATAAACAAATCAAATGTTAAAACTAAGAAATTGCACCATTTAAAGCAAATATATATGATACTTTTAAATCTGATGGCAGCATCACATTAAAAAAAAAAAGATAGGGGCAACAAAAGTCCATAAAAATTAGAGGTATAGATAAGAAACAACTGAAGTAGCATTTTGCAGATAATTAGGTTAACCAGAGGTTCATCAGTCTGGAGAAAAACTGTCTAAACAAAGGTGAAACAATTTCAGAATAATGTTTCTTAATAATGGATAACAGAAAACTGGGAGGACTTTGAACATCCCATTATCAACAGTTCATAATATCATCAAAAGATTTCAAGAATCTGAAGCATTCTCTGAGCTCACAGAACAAGACTGAAAGTTAATGTTGCATGGCGCTGCACTGCAAACAAACAGCGAATACCTGTTTTTACAGGTACGGTTCTGTTATCGACCACAGTGCATGGACTCAGGAATACTTCCACAAATCGCTATCTATAAACACAGTTGATTGTGCCATCCACAAATGCAAACTAAAGCTCTATCATACAAAGAACACCATCCAGAAATGCTGCCATCTTCTGTGGACCAAAGCTCATTTCAAATTCACTGAGGCAACGTGGGAAACTGCTCTGTGGTCAGACACAGCCAAATCAGAAACTGTTTTTTGAAACCATATCCTCCTTACAAAAAAAAAAAAAAAAAAGAGATGGACCATCCGGCATTAAGAGTACAAAATCCTGCCTCTCTGATGGTATGTGGGTGCATTAGTGCTTCTGTCATAAGCTGGTTACACATCTGGAAAGGCACTGTTAACGCAGAAAAGTATTTACAAGTTTAAAAACATGTGCTCCCATCCAGCACAAAAAAAGATCCAGGAACTTCTAAAATCCTACATCAGACAAGAGTGGGACAACATTCCCCTCCAAAAACTCCAGCGTTTGGTCGTTCCTAAATACAGACTGTTGTTGAGGAAAAGATGTTTAGTGGAAATAATGGTCCTGTCCCAACTTGTATAAGAACATTCTAAATTACCTTATACCATTTCTGTCCTGAAAATGGTACAATTTCTTTAGTTTAAACATGCAATATGTTATTATGGTTTATTGTGAATAAACAGCGTCCACACTTTCAGGAACTGAAGTTGTGAATGACGATCTCTAAACATGTTGAATAGGGAAAACGTATCAAAATAAGAAAAGAAATAAAAATAAACTAAAAGTGTATTTTTTTTCCCTGTTGGTTTGAAAAAAAAAAGTATTTTACAAAAGTAAATAAATAAATAAATAAACAATAAAAATCAATACAAAGATGACCGAATCATTTTTGATTAGCATTATTTGCAACAAATGGGACAAAACTGGAAAAAGTTACCACAATATGTTCTTCAGAATCTTAAGGGATACCAAAAGAAAAGCATTTTTAAAAGGGATAAATAACTATCCCTCTAAATGGGGCCTTAACCAGCATCTACTTTTATGGAATCAAGTTTTTTAAAGGCACAAGCCAAAAACCAACTTTTTTTTTTTTTTGCAGGGGTCACCATAGCGAGCTAAGTCGCATGAAGCCAAAAAGCAACAGACAGAAAGATGGGAAGGATATGTAATGTATAGGACTGATGTAAACAAATGAACAATTTACTATAGCAAATTAAATATCCAGTACTCTAAGTCAATGGTTCCCAACCGTGGTCCTTGAGGAACACCATCCTTAATGTTTTAGTTGTTTCCCTGCTCCATCACCTGATTCAGTGACTTAATGACTTCCTCAAGTTCTGCAGAAACCTGTAAATCACCCATTTATTCAAATTAGGTGTGTCGGAGCAAAGAAACAACTAAAACATGCAGGAAGGTGTTCCTCAAGGACCAGGGTTGGGAACCCCTGCAGTCTAAGTAACACAATTTCAGACCTGGGAGAAAATAATTTACTTTGACACTGATGAATATTTAAAAAAAGGGAAATATAGCATCAATAAATTGTTGCATGTACATTCATTGAAAGTGTAAAACGGAAGAGAATTCACTCTTTGTACTTTTACCTATAAGTTTTAGCTCCTAAACGGCTCACTGTGTGTGAAAGGTACTCCGAAGTGACCAATCAGGTGTTAAACATGATTCCCTCCAACTCTGCGTTGAAATGCAACCAACTTTCAAAACAGCAAACCTGAACAAAATCAGCATTAATTCCTTTTTTACAAAATCCCCACTTCTGGGGCGGTACAGTGTTTTACACACTAACCTATGGTTGTCCGGTTTTATTTAGGCATTTGACTTTTATTAAGGCTGGAAATAGGTGGCGTTCCCTTTGACCAGAATCTGTGCAAGAGATTTGAGCTCGGTGTCAGATTTTGCGACCTTCAGCTCTCATTGAGCGCCATCTCTGTGCCAGGAGTTTCAGGACAAGCTCTGGTTGAAGTGCCGCCCAGTTGAGGAGGTCCATTTCGCAGCACCAGCTTCCCAATGCCCAGACTTCCTGAGGTCAGCCCTACTGGAGACAGAGACTTCCTGATAAATAGAATAAAATAAAATAAAAAAGAGATAAAGGAAGAAAAGAAAGCAAAAAAGAAAGGATTAAGAAACCACTGATCGTTAACCAATGTTCTCAAAGACAACTAAACGCAAGACGATCCTAGATGGTAGTTCACCTGAAGGCCATCTTTTTCAGAAGATGAGCATCCATCTTTTCTGTTATGAGACCTTCAGTCTGGGGATGTTCCTCTACAGAGGAGGAGCGCAGGGGAGATGAGCAGGGAGGCGGGAGGAGGTGGGAAGCATCCTGAGATGGTGGACTGGGCAGATCCAAAGATTCCTAGAAAGCAAAAACGAAGGGGGATAACAGAGAGATGTGATTGAGCTTCACATCTGAGGCACATTTCAACCAAAAGCTGCTGTAACTTATTTCCCCTGAGGTTTTTTAATGAAAGACCATTTCAACTCCTGGAGTTTCTAATTTAGATTAAAGTAAATAAAGGGGCAGATTAAATCAGAACTGTTTTTATATGCTCTTCTTGGTTTTTACTGCTTCACTACAAGAAAACTAACAAAAAAAAAAAATTGTTAGTAAAGCTTTGACCTTCTATTTTTGTCTTATAACTTACCTGCTGTGAAACACTCAGAGATAAAGAGCAAGAATTAGCACCGAGTCACTTTCATTTTCTGTCGTGATTGGCGACCCCCGTTTTTATTCAATCTTGACTTCACTGTCTGTCCTCAGCTGAGTGAAAGCAGACACGAATGGCTGAGTTTGAATGTTGTGTTAATGAATAACTTAAGACAGTAGAGGACTGAACTATCGTATTTTCCGGACTATAAATCACTCCAGAGTATAGGTCGCATCAGTCAAAAAAAAAATGCCTCATGAAGAGGAAAAAACAATATATAAGTCACATTTACTTAGAAGTGTATTTCACAAAGTGTAGAGAAACAACATATAGCTGTAAAAAGCCTAGATGGCCCTCTTGCGGCTGAAAATGGTAATGTTTACTCTTTGGTTCATGTCAGTATGAATGAACATTCAATGTGTCAGTCAAAAATTGCTTCAGGAATAGAGGGAAAAAAAAAACATAAAAGTCGCAGAACTGGCCAAACTATGAAAAAAAAAGTGTGTTATAGTCTGGGAAATACGGTATCAGAAAACACGAAAGCTGCACATTGACCAGGGTTGGGTTTTGTTGGCGACTAAAACTAGCGAGAAAACGGTGAACAAAAATTGTTGCAGTCCCACTGAATTTTGAATGTTTGCAACCAGCAAGACATACTGCTACATTTTAAACTTTTTTTGGGGGGGGAAACCACAGTTTGTTCTGTGTGCACAGATTGTAAAATTGTATTCCAGGCCGTGCACATTATTTAATTGCACACATTGTAGCTGTCTTGAATCACTCTGTTTGTTAGCAGCTGTCGCCACATTTATGTTTCAACCTACTGAAGTGCACTTCTGAAATGAAGACAAGCAGATTTGGACAGTTTTTAAATAATTATTATTGGATTTTGTGGTGGTTAGACCTGGACCTTGGCCACAGTGTTTGCCGGTTTATAGAGTAAACTTACAAAACTCATTAACATCTAAATATCATTGGAATTTAAACATGTAAAGTGCTAATAACCTGACTTTGATCTATTTTATCACCCATTACATATTTCTGGTTGCTGCAGCGTCAGTAAATGGGTTTGAACGACAGATCTCACACTTTAGTTTTTTTTTTTTTTCTTTCGGCTTCTCCCTTCGTCAGGGGTCACCACAGCGAACTAGTCGCACAAAGACTTGGCAATTGTTTTCACATCGGATGCCCTTCCTGACACAACCACAGACCACCGAGCTACCACATCTCTCTGTGTGGAGCAGAGAGCTGATATCTAGGGTTCACGGGGGAGCAGATGGTGTGGGTTAAGGGCCTTGCTCAAGGGCCCAGAGTGGGGCAGATGAAGGTGGAGACAGGTGTAACTGCTTCAATTATACCACCCACATTCTTGTTGATGTCGGTACCAGGGCTTGAACCAGCGATCTTCCGATCACAAGCTCATCTTCTTCACCTCTGCGCCACCACTCCCACCATATGATGTATACCGGTATATAATTTTTTAAAATATTGTTTTTTCTTTAAATCAGGACATGTCTTTTATTCCCCACTTTAAAAACATTATTAGAACCGCCTTCTTCCACCTGCGTAATATCACTAAAATTAGAAACATCAAAAATTATGCAGAAAAACTGGTTCATGCATTTGTCACATCTAGACTGGACTATTGGAATGGTTTATTATCTGAGTGTATTTCTTTAAAACATCTTCAGTTGATCCAAAATGCTGCTGACAGTCTTGGATGGAGTTAGTGGGAGAGATCACATCGCTCTAGTTTTAGCTTCTCTCCATTTGCTCTCTGCCAAATCTGGAATTGAATTCAAAATCTTACAAAGTACTTCTAACCTACAAAGTTCTCAACAACATAGCTCCATCTTATATTACAGACCTTATTGTTCCATATTTTCCTAACAGAGCACTTGGCTCTCAGACTGCAGGTTTACTTGTGGTTTCTACAATTTCCAGAAGCAGAATGGGAGGAAGATATTTCAGTTATCAGGCTCCTCTCTTGTGGAACTAACTTCCAATTTCCGTCCGTGAGGCTGACACATTGTCCAGTTTTAAGACTGGGATAAAGACTTTCCTTTATGAAAAATCCTATAGCTTATTATGCTGCCATAGGCTTAGACTACTGGAGGACAAATTGACCTAATTTCCTTAGACTAATTGTTAAAACTGAATACTGTAGTTTTAATTTGATATTATTTCTATCTTGTCATGTGGTTCTTGACCTGCCATTGTGTATGTTTCTCTCAAACCCAGCTGGTTGAAGCAGATGGTCGCTTGTCCTGAGCCTGGCTAAAGGTTTCTTCCACATGAGGGAGTTTTTCCTTTCCACTGTTGCCTTCGTACTTGCTCGTACTTGCTTGATGGCCAAGATGGCCGCGCTCAGAGCAGTAGCAGCTTCACGGGCTCCCGGTAATTTCCCAGTTTTTAGTAGTTTTGATATTG
>JARVLU010000528.1:19864799-19882916 GCA_031762415.1 Simpsonichthys santanae | reverse complement strand
GAGGGTGGAGACAGGTGTGACTGCTTCACTTATCCCACCCACATTTTTGATGTTGTCAGTACCGGGGCTTGAACCGGTGATATTCCGATCACAAGCTCACCTTCATAACCTCTGCACCACCACTCCCACAAGATCTCACACTCTCCTAAGATCTCAGGAGGTCATCTTGAGATCTCACACTTAAGAAGACCTCCTGAAGAGCAATCCCGTGATCAAAATACAAAAACTTTAAATCATGAACTGTATCAGCACAGGAAGTACTTGGACAAACCTGTGATTTGACCTCATGGTTGTCCGAGTCCTCAATGTCCAGAACACACAGGTCAAGCTCAATGTCTCGATCCGTGTCCAGTTCGCTCTCAGCTTGGTTCTGATCCTGGTTGAAGGTGGTCTGGCGGCTTTGCAGGTCAAACCCAATGTTTTCTCCACTGCCTATGGAAGTTCGACAGCTGTCCAGCTCCGATGCACAAAGATGCTCACTAAAATACAGACCATGATATATTATCATATTTGTAACAACCTCTATGACAATTAAAAAGAGAGAAAAAATTAAAAATATTAGTTTAAGACTGTATAAATAAAAATATGATATATTTTATTTAATCTGAAAATTACTGCCCAGTGGAGTTTTTAACAGCTAACTAGTGTCTCTAGTTTTAGTCCTAAAACAAATAAGGGAAAAGAAGGAGGATATACGGTACTTAAATCAATCCAATCAATTTTGTGAAACTGCAATAATAATGTTCCATAGTCCATAAGAGCAGATTTGAAAGCACTCGTTTAATACTTTAGAGACATGCGTGACTGCGAAAACAGATTTTAAATCAGTGAATTACCATATTTTTCAATGTCACACCTTTTTGCATAAATTTGCAAGTCCTGCCACTTGAACACCGAAGTGATTAATAGACATTTTTCCCATATTTATAACCCAATTTTTGGCTGAGATCTGATGATTTCATTCATTCTGATATAGAAAATATTAAACACTACCATTTTCAGCCACTAGAGGGCCCTCGACTAATAAGGCAAGCCAAGTGCCTCATTAACAGGTAAAGTGGCACCTTTACTATAATGTTGAGCAAATAAATAATTGTTTGTAGGTGACATCTTGGTAAATGTTGAAGAAATGCATAACCAGTCCTCCCTCTGTGTGCTGCCACAGCCACGAATTGGCTTTTGAAATGCAGCTGATTTGACCGTTAAAGTGCATTTATTAAAGAAAAGTTAAACAGAGACACACGTTTGCTACAATGTTGAGCAAACAAATAATTGTTTTTAAGAGTTAATCTTGTTAAATTCTTGTTAAACTCCTCCCATGCACACTCCCGCGGCCGCCATTTGGCAACCAATCGATTTTTGGCACAACACCGGCCCATGTTACCGTGTGGTCAGCGGTGACGCATAAAAAAACGCGATGCATCAGCTGTGACATAAAAAATGCAATGCGTCAGCGGTGACACATAATAGATGCAACTTATGCAGTGAAGTGACTTATTTATGTTTTTTCCTCACTTTATTAGATATATTTGGACTGATGCTACTTATGCGGCGGTGCGGCATGTACAGCGGAAAGTACGGTAGTATTTGCGTGTAAATGACCCACCTCTCATAGAAACTGGAGTGGCTGGAGGAGTCAGAGCCTCTGGAGCTCCACCTGTAGTCACCGTGGTCTACATGATGGTTGTAATCTGTCAGAAAATAATAGGGGGGTCAAATGTGAAGATAAAAGTTCTACTGATAACACAAAACCTTTTTTTTTAATCCACTAAAAATATGATTATATAAAATGGAGATAATCTGTAAAAAATGACATAAGACTGCACTGATATGTTTTTAACATCTAGTATAGTCCAAAGTATCTTTATATAGAAATAATGAAACTGTCATATTTTCTGTAGAACATCTTTCCAACCTTTAAAGTTGATGGGTGTGGTGCTGGCGCTGCCCTGGCAGGCGGTGGCTTGGATGGGATCGGTGGTGTGGTAACCGGTGCGAGCCGCCCTGGAAATGGCGCCCCACTTTGAGATGATGGGCGCTTCGCTGAAGGGAATAATCGGATCCTCGTCCTTCAAACGCCTGTAGTGATCCAGCGTGTGCAGCCACTGTTTCTTGCCGCCAGCTTCTCCTTCGCTACTGTCCATCTCCTGCAGGAGAACCGCATTGGGACCGTTTATCAAACTAAACAAACTGTTGAACGCAGGAGAGATTGGCGTCACCTTCAGACGTGCAAGGAGCCTCACCGGATGTTCCGAGCAGGAGTGAGTTGCGGTGTGTGCGAGAGCTTCAGGCTCAAAGGGACTGAGGCAGGACCCGGCGGTACCGCAGGACCACGGAGAGTAGTGCGACAAACTTTCCTCATCTCTGAAGCGGCATCCGGCACACTGACCTCCACTGCTTTCCATATGCTGAAAGACACATAACACTGCTATTTAGCTTCCTGCACAGGAAGACTACTTGTGTTGCCAAAAATTAAATACTTGCTTAAAACAGCACATTCGTTCAGCAGTAAAGACAGGTATGTTGTTCTGAAGAATAAACATCTATGGGAAAGTTTAATGATTGGATTAATTTGGTCATATCTAACAATTTCAAAGAAATAAAAAAAAATTTGAATGGTGTAACAAATAAGTCAAATAAGCCAAATAATAATTGGGCTTACCATATTTTTCGGACTATAAGGCACACTTAAAATCCTTTAATTTTCTCAAAAATCGACAGTGAACTTTATAATCAGGTGCGCCTTATGTATTAATTCAGCGTGTGCTTTCTGACCTCGAACCAAATTTAATTGGATATTGTGAATGAGTTGAATAAAGTTGGACTTATCTCTTTTGTTTCGCTTAATGCATCTTATAGTGCGAAAAATACGGTAAATTGCACCTGAGAATCTGACTTTAAAAGCCTGACGGCTCACAGATGAAAACTGCTTTTCAGTCTGGACTTTAAGCTTCTGTATCTCATTCCAGATGGAAGGAAGGAGAACAGCCTGCAAAACTTTTGAGACATTCTTCAAGGATTCAAGGTTCTTTATTTGTCATTCGCGCCACATGTGGTACATGTGGTGGAACGAAATTGTAAACACAGGGTCCCAGTTACATCCAACAAAAGTATAAAATGTAAAAGACAAACAGTAATAAGATCTAAAATATGAACTAAGAAAAACGTTAAATAAAAATACAATAAGCACTAGCGGTTCTACACTTAATGCTCTGCAACCTTCTTCCTGAGGGGAGCGGGGCAAAAAGTGTGTGTGCTGGGTGAGTGGGGTCCTTCATGATGCAGGTGGCTCTTTTCCTGATGTTTTTCACAGACATGCTAATAGATGTAAGGACACATATCCTTATAGGTGCACTGTTACTTGTTATTTTGAATATTATGAAATATTTTATGACATAGCGATTATGTTTAATGATGCCTTGAGGTGCAAAACACAGCATCATGAGACAAATGCAAAAGCAGAAAGCCCCAAACCTTTTTGAAGTTTTATTTATTTATTTATTTTGCATTAATGCTGCCTCAGCGTGTTGATTTTACAGCATATTCTATTGAAACTGTGAGAATTTCTTTGTGTTGTTGCACGTCTTAATGGTGTTACTGTAATTACTCTCGCTTCCAGAGAGGGGAGACAAATGTTCTCCAATGTGGACTGACGTGCACAAGAAATTAGAAAGAGCAACCTATTTACAGAGACTTGCATTCTCTAATGAATAAGTTCTGATCTGGTGAAGAATTTAGACATAAAGTTTAAAAATATCTTTCTTATTTATTATGATAATAAGCTTTAAAGTGATTAGGACTTTATTGCATTTAGTCGTATTGAATTCAACTGAATCATAATCGGTCAGTGATTGTCAGTAAATTTTATTAGGATACTGGCTCATTAAAAATAAAAATAAACTAATGTTTATATTTAAGACACTGTGTTTCACTTACTAACTGTTAAATTGTGTGTTTTACAAAATCATCCCAGCTGAAAGACTATAAAATAAAGCTTCACTCAGCTGAACGCCTGCGTCACAGCTTGGTAAAATCTCTTTTTCTCGCTCACACACACACACACCCACACACATGCCACAACTGTGCATTTCTACATATCTTTTTTTTAGAGTTGCTAGGCAACTATTCTCCTCTTAAATTGCATCGGACAGTGCAAAAGTGTACCGTTTTGGAATAGGGATTAAATAAATCATTGTTAACGATGAAAAAACGTTCAGTTTATTTATTTTTTTTTTAAGCTTGTTACCCTTTGAAGAAACTGGCCACAGTGGGATTAGAGTTGGAAATAATGTGTGTTCTGTCTCGGGTATTTGCTTTTTACCTCCGCTCCATAATCCATGAAGATGGGCGAAGACTGGGAGGGCCTGCTGGGATGGTGATGGTGGTGGATAGGCGTCCACTGGTCCTGCTTCCGTCTGTACAGATCCTCGTAGCCGAGAGGAACTCGTCTGTAGTCCTGAGAGATGGAGCACGGCGCCGAGACGAGAGAACAAATCAGTTCTGGCATTTTGGGTAAAAATGCAGCGTGATTGCTGAAAAAGAAGCTAAAGCCTGAGTTAAATTAATAAAAAGGGGTAGAACACGTAAAATACGTAAAATAATAATAACATTTTTATTGAGATTTGGCTAAAACAGCTACAACCTGCTCATTTCTTAATGTAAGATGATCTTAGTGGGTGATTCCTTTAAGAAATTTGAGTCTTTTAATTGTTTTATGTTCTGTTAGAAAAATATTTTTATTCAGCACTGAGCAAAAGTGGCTTCACTGCTAATGTGTTCATACGATAAAGTCTCTCTTCACGCCATAGTTAGGGTAAAAAGGTTGCTGTGACTCACTTGTGGCTAATTTCAGTTAAAATGCTAATGTTTTTTTGCGTCTCGTTTGGCTCAGTTGTTTTCATAAATCGTGCAATTAGCCACAATTGGTCGTTTGGAGCACTGTTGGTAAACGCCACGGTGGCGCTGCGGCGCATTTGCTGGTAAACGCTGCGTGTGAGAGGGAGAGGAGTGAGTGGGCGAGGTGGATCTGGGTGAGAAGTGGGAGGGCCACAGAGGAGGGTGAAGCTCCTCGCTGCAGAGATGAGACCGGAGACGAGGTGGTATGTGGGTGTAAAAAACAGAAAACCAAGGAAAAGGAAAAGCAGCTGACAGGGACGGAGAGATAAATCTGTTCCGTCTGTGAAAACTGCATTTTAAAGAGAAGGAAGAAGCAAAAACGATGACGTTTCTTTGATTCTTGAAGAGCAAATACATAGAAAAGTTTTTATTATTCGCCCAAGAATGAGAGGCAGGCTGTGTCTGCTGGCTTTTCTGTCTGTTAGCAAAATATCTCATAAACCAGTGAACGAGTTTTAATTCAACTGTAAGTAAACACTGGATGTACAGTTACTGTACAGCTGAATGACTTTTGGAGTCGACCCCATTCAAGATGGCCGCCAGTGCTAATCAACAATAGCCAACACAACAGCAGCTATACCTCTGTCAATTTTACACATATTAAGCTAAAATTCAGTGTGTTAGTAGCTGAGACTCCCCCTCAAGATATACTCAGAGCACTAAGTAATCATCTGCAATCTGTTATTAAATAGTTGCTATTTACTACTGGAATCAACTCTGTCTGTTAGCAAAATATTTTATAAGCCTCTGGATGGATTTTAATGAAACTCTCAGTAATTATCTAGAAATTATTAACTTGCAGAGTTAACCCCATTCAAGATGGCTGCCACAGCTGATCAACTTTTCCTAAAACAAAAATGACGATTACGAATCCATTTTTTGTGCATTAAGCTAGAAACGGCTGTGGTAGTAGCTGAGAGTCCTCCTTTAAAATATAGTTTAAGTACCAAGAGAACAAGCAAAATCTTGCAATACTGTACGAGATTTCACATAATGTTATCGTTAAGGTTTAACCAGAACAACGATAACACCAGCTCCATGTGGCAGGAAACCCTAACCCTAACCCTAGGCCTTAAATGTTTTATGATTTCCTCGTGCAAAGTTGGATTTAATAAATTAATGTACCCTGTGCAGCCCGGCTCGGTGCTCAGCTCCAGAACAGTAGTTGTCCAGAGAGTTGAACCTCTCCCTGAGCGGAGGCTGGTAGATGGAGGAATGCAGCACCTCTGGAGGCAGCGAGTTGCTCCTGGCGTCCTCTCTGTGGTACAGCTGCAACGGTAATCATCGCCTTCATCAGATGAGATGCCAGGTTATCAACTGACATAGCAAGGCGACGGCTATTAGAAGGCTCACCTGGGGCCTCCATACTCTCCTGCTGTCGTAGAGAGGAGCGTAAACACCGTGAGCAGGTGCCAAAGGTCCATACTGAGGCTGTCCCGGGTGGGGGTGAAAGTGGGGAGGTCCCATCCGGTTCCGTTGCGGGTGTGGCGGGTACCCCGAGGAAGACGACGAAGAAGAAGGAGGATGCGGTGTCTGAGAGTTGTTCGGGTAAGAAGATGGCGAAAGACCCATGGAAGGCGGAAGAGAGGATTCTGGGACGTTGGACGATCGGGGGAAACGAGCCATACAAGGTTTATGATGGGGATGAAGAGCAGAAGGGTAGTAGGAACCTGCTGGAGAGTAGAAGGAATGATTCGCATTCTTTTAAAGTAAACTGAAAAATATGAAAAAAGTTTGTTTGCAACTAGAAACTCACAGGACGGTTGACAGTGCGTCGTGTCATAAGCAGGGTGGGGGTCCTGGTAGTACAGTTCTGACGCCTGAGAGGGATGTGGTGCGGACAGAATGAACTGACCGTGTCTGGGTAAAGAAGCACCATCAGCACCACTGGCTGTATTCAAGACTGATGGAGCAGAGGAGTGGCTCACTGGGGTCCTGGCAGGAGAGGTGGGCTTCCTAATGGGCAGAAAAACACCAATAATACGACAAATTATAATAAAATTCATCACAAATTACTGTAATTTGGTCTATAACACACAAGCGTATTATTATATTATAGTGAATTAAAAGACAAGCATTTCTTGACTAAATATACCGTATTTTTTTTAACTATAAGGCGCATTTAAATATCCTTTAATTTTCTCAAAAATTGACAGTGAGCCTTATAATCAGGGGCACATTACATTTTAATTCTGGTTGTGCTTACCATATTTTCCGCCGTACACGTCACACCGTCCTATAAGTCGCATCAGTACAAATATGTCTAATAAAGTGGAAAAATCTATAAACATGTCACTTCCCTGTATACCGGTATGTTGAATCTATTATCTGCCGACAACCTGGAACCGTGGGTTGGTGTTGTGCCAAAAATCTATTGGCTACCAAATGGCAACCGCCGGAGCGTGCACGTTAGGACTTTAACAATAATTTAACAAGATTAACACTTAAAAATAATTATGTGTTTGCTTGAAATTATAGCAAAGGTGTGTCTCGGTCTAACGTTTGCTTAATAAACGCACTTTGACGGTGAAATCGCTTTATTTCAAAAGCCGATACGCGGAAGTAGGAACGCGCAGAGGGACAAGTTGCTGTGCATTTCTTAAAATTTTATTAAGATAACCACCTAAAACAATTATTTGTTGGCTCGACTTTATAGTAAATGTGTGCCTCAGTTGAACTTTTACTTAATAAATGCACCTCAATGGTCAAATCAGCTTCATTTCGCTGAGGCGGCGCAGCAAAATGAAGCTGATTTGACGGTTGCTCCAGGTAGACGATGGTGGCAGGCTATGGCAAGTTCATTGTGTCATTAATAGTCACTTTTAGCTATTACACAATACAACGGTATGTCATACTACTCGAGTGCCATCTAGCGGGTGTTCAATATTTTCAGTCAGAATGAATGAAAACTGTCATATCTCAGCCAAAATGTGGTTTATAAATATGGGGGGAAATCCATAAATACATCGTTTTGGTGTGTAAGTCACAGGGCATGCAAATTATGCAAAAAAACTGTGACTTATACAGCGAAAAATATGGTACTGACCTTGAACCGATTTTATGTGGTTATTATGAATGAGTTGAATAAAGTTTGACTTATCTGACTGTTTTGTTTCACTTAATGCGCCTTATAATCCCGTTCATTGATATTGCACCCTACAGTCCAAAAAATACGGTACTGTATATTGCATGTTGCCTTTCATGCCCAAGTTTTAAATAAATATAATATTCTGATAAGAACTGAAACCATATGTCAAACTCAAAGTATGTGTTGTACATGACTCTCAGCTACTACCACATCAAATTTGAGATCAACATTTAGAAAATTCACAGATTTACAGCCATCTCTGTGTGGGCTGATATGAAGCAGCCATCTTGAACTGGCTTGACTCCAACAGCTGAAAAGTTGTAGATGTACACCCGATGATTATTCCCCAAAGGTTTAACTAAAATCTGTCTCATGGTTCAAGAGATATTTTGCTAACAGAAAGGAATAGTTAACTTCACATAGTTTATGGCAATATTTTAAGCAAAGAACTTGTGCAACCTGTTAGATTTAATATACATTATTAGTATTTAGCATATATATTAGATCCTTGTATACTGTTGATGTTTATACTTTATATTTTGGCTATTTTTGGGTGTAAGTGGGACCTTGGGTACACAATTTTGTTCCACCTCATGTACCACATGTGATGCAAATGACAATAAAGAACCTTGAATGATAAAAGTTGGGAATGAATTAGTCTTTGCTACAACCACACCAAATTTTAGCTCAATGTGTGCAAGATTAACTGTGCTGTAGCCATTTTTGTCCTTTTTTAAGATAAGTTGGCTATGGCGGCCATCTTGAATGAAGTTGCATTGAAAAGCCGATCAGTTGTGGATGTGCATCCAAAGTTTATTCCCTAAAAATTGTATTTAAAATTCTTCCTGTGGGTCACGTGATCTTTTGCTAACAGACAAACACAAATACAGACATGGGCAAAAACGTTATCACGTGCCGGCGGTGGGCGATATAAAAAAAAAAAATGCATGCAAAAACAGCATGTTCAATCTTTTAATATTTTTATATTTTGGTGATTTTAGCTTAATTAAAAAAATAATAATAATAATAACCAGCAGAAGCTATTTTAGTACGATTATGAATGAACTGTTTAAATGTCAACAACAGAGCATGAAGCATGAAAAAAATGTTCTTACTGCTCTGTTGACCCTGATGGGATTCTGTTGGAACCAGAGAGCCCGTTGGAACCGTTCGCCGTGCTGGTTCCGTTTGCTCTTTTGGCTTCCTCCATCACGCCAGGCCCTCTGGAGATAAGTTGCGGGTGAGTCAGGCAGGAAACTCCCTCCGTCAGGGAGGCGGTGGTCTCTGCTGAGTCTTTGAGGCATTTATTGTCTGGAGGGAACGGTCGGACCACGATGCTGCTCTTCTTGTTCTTTAGTCGAAATCTGCGTGGAGGGGAAGGCCCAGATTAGAGGACATAATCATAAACATAAGAAAAGAGACAAGAAGGGTCATTTCCAGTGAAACAGTATGGATGACCCAGACTGGCAGAAGGAGTCCCGAGAAGAATTTTTCAATCCTGAGTCATTGTTTTCAAATTCTCCATGTCAAATGCTTTTAGGGGCGAAAAACTCAGTTACCTAAAGGAGCCAAAATGTAAAAACTTTGTCCGAGCCATGGGCCACTTTCAGCTGATACATTAACTCGAGTCAGATACTGGATATATTTTCTTGGTTGCAGGTTCATGAATCTGTTTCACTTGATGTTCTGTTACTCTTTCCACATTGGTAGCAATAGTGAAATAATAATCTAGCCTTCTCTCTGGCTTCAGTTAACCAGCTGGCAAAAGAAGTCTATACCAACTGATGCATTTATCAGTTTTTATAAAGAAAAAATTAAAAGCGGTACATTTTTTTTTTTTACATTTAAAATATCTTGAGGGACCAGATTTGGCCCGTGGTTCTTGAGTTTGACATGCGTACGAGGTTTGTAGAAATTTGTCAGTCACTCGGTCTGGTATAGAGCTAGTTTAGTTAACGATACAGCTGGTTTGAAAACTCGATTTTTATTGGTCTAGACCAGGGGTCTGCAACCTTTATGATCAAAAGAGCCATTTTACGCCTTCATTCACAACATAAAGGTGATCAGAGCCGCAACAACCTGCTGTGTTCATCAACTGGTGGCCCATGGGCCACTTTAAGTTTGTTGGAGTGGGCTTTTGTGGCCAATAGGTGTGACATTATAAAGCTAAAATATCTAATAGTTTCAATTTTTACAATTTAAGACAAATGAAAAAACAGATTCTTGTAAAAGGGGGTGTTTTTTAAAAATATTACTATATATGAACTATGCAGAC
This sequence comes from Simpsonichthys santanae, assembly GCA_031762415.1. Classification (NCBI taxonomy): domain Eukaryota; kingdom Metazoa; phylum Chordata; class Actinopteri; order Cyprinodontiformes; family Rivulidae; genus Simpsonichthys; species Simpsonichthys santanae. The sequence goes on along the minus strand of JARVLU010000528.1, from coordinate 19,872,657 downwards.
CTACACATTGTTTTAAATTGTAGAAAAATTAATACAGAAATAAAGCATTAAGTTAAAGTGAGTATGTTTTACTCCTTGTACATGCTCCAGCAACAGAAATGACAGAAAGAGTTAAACTAGTCCTTTATGTAACAACCAATAAAATTCAGTTTTATGTCAGTTTTGGTCAAAGCTTGAAAGAGCCACTGCAGAGGAACCAAAGAGCCGCATGTGGCTCCAGAGCCGCAGGTTGCAGACCCCTGGTCTAGACTGACATCATTGGAAATTCAAGCCCTATGTTTAAAAAGGGTCAAGCATTATACGAAGGGATTTCTAAGTGCTACACCAGCTTGCAGAGAAAAATGACCGTTTTCAAAGTAAATTATCGGGATTATAAGGCAAATGTTTTTTTTTTTATTTAAGTTTAAATTAGGAAGATTTTATGGTGTTTTATTACAGGAATCGTGGTGCATTTATGGACTCGTACACAAATCTCAATTATGGCAAAAATCTAGATTTTCACTTATTTAGCACTGCTGTCTGTGCATATTTTGACTCATGTTGCCAGCATGGGTCATATATATGTGTAAGGATGGTCTGTGGGATTATGTTTTCAATTTAACCAAAACGACACATTTGTCATTGAATGATCTGAGTGTAAAACGTTGTCATGAAATGTGGGAGGCAACACGCATTCCTTTAAGAAATGTTATTTTTTAATTTATTTATTAATTTTTCCCTCCCCTAAGTCGACTTTTTAATATAAGTTTGCAGTTACAAAACGGCAAACAGGCGAAATGACAACAAGTTGTGTAAGATAAAATAATATTGAACCAAATAAAAGGGAAAAAAAAATCAATTTTATATGAATCCCAAATTCATTTATTTTAAAGTTATCACTTACGTCTCCAGCTCGTCTTGAGTGTGTGCAAAAGTACAGTTAGTTCCTCGCGGGCAGCCTCCCTGCTGACGAAGATCTCTGCACATGCTGGTCTTATACTTGCTGTTGGCCTGAGGCTGAACGACATATAAACACATCTCAGAGGAGCCGAACGTTCACGCACAAATCGACAGAACAAGGATGCATTCTGATCTTTTTCCTACTGTTCGAGAAACGTCTTGTACCCATCTGCTGACACTATATCAGAACATCCAGCACATTTTACTATTGGCAAGGAGTTCTTTTCTTAATGGTTTCTTCATCTACTCATACTCTGTACTTGAATGGATTTCAACTATTCAAACAATTTGGATCCATTTGAAAGAACCAGAGAAACAGCTCTCCTGTCATCACTTTAGAGCAAATTACCGGTACAAGCTGGAAAAAATAAGCATCTTTTCATAAAGTAAAGCTGTCACTCGTCACGTATTCAGGTTTTGTGTTTAGTTTGAGGAGTTGGTTTTAAACAAATTTGATAATAGATGCAACCAGTAAAGCTATTTAAAACACAAAAGTTGCTACAATCTGGCTAATTTTATAAATACAGAGCTAAAATTTTACATGATAGAAGCTGAGTTATTCGCAACACAAACCAAAGCACTATACATCTTTCTAGAAAACTGTTGGTGTCAACCCTGTTTGTCTGTTAGCAAAATATCTCATGAATCACTAAACAGATTTTAGTGAATCTCCTAAGAAAGTATTCCTTGGATGCAGGCCTGTCACAACAACAAATTGTGCTGGGCGATTAATTGTCTCAGAAATTATTGCGATAAACGATAATATTGTTTGAAATTTGACAATAATTACTAATTATTGTCACATTTAAGGAGAAATGTTTGCTAATTTGTTTTGCATGTACAGTGGTGCCCTTTTTCAACCACCATATGGCAATATAAGACTGAACCAAAGGATGGATAGTGAGGGAGCGAGCAGCGTGTCTCTAAGAAAAATGGGAGGGAGGCCCCTTGACGTGACATGGGCTGCCTCTCTTCGGTTCTCAAAATGACAGACGCTCGGTGTGGTTTGAGCGCTTTAGCATAGCATTTTCCACACTAAGCTTTTAATAAAAAAAATCATTAAACAAGTTCTCAGCTTCTTTTTGCAGAGTAAAACAACTTTTTACACGAAGGAACAGGTTTCAAGCGTGAATTTTGGAGCTTCGACAAGACGGAGGTTTTTTCCCCGAGGTCGGCCTCTTAGCTTTTAACAATCAAAAACACAATTTTGGATGATTAAAATGGGTTTTAAAGAGAAAGGGAGGGGTCAGTGAAGAGCACCGGAGTTGAACTTTCGTCATCCAGTGTCTTCAATAGAAAGAGACACATAAAGAAACAATAAAGATGATAAATGAAAATGAGGTTGACAATTTACATTTATCATGCAATTAATTGATTTATTGTTTATTGCGACAGGCCTTCTTGGATGTACATTTGCAACTCATTAACCTTTGGAGTAAACTCAATTTAAGACGGCCATCACACCTGACTGAGCTTAGCAACACAAAAACGTAATAATTCAGTCACTTTTACAGATATTGAGCAAAATGTTGCTGTGGTTGCAGCTGTGAGTCGTTCTCAACACATACTGTACTTGAAGAACTAACAGATCATGCATTTCAAACATCCCCTCCTCTACAGACGTGCGCTCTGCAGTTTCTTCAAAGAGAAGCGTCAGCCGTCGCTGTCTGTTTGACGGCGTTACCTGTGGAGCATCGTGGCTCTTCTTGCTGAAGTTCTGTATGAATTCAACCAGTCCGTGAACCACCAGCTTCACTGCCAGCATCACATCTTCCAGCTCTTCCCAAGATGGAGCAGGAGCATCTGCACACACATCAAAAAGTGTCCGTTTAGATAAGGGGTGCATAGAGGACATAATTCAGAAAATAGTTAGTAAACTACAGAGATTACTGTGATTACACCCTGATATAGTCTCATCCCAGCAAATTTTGTTATCATGACACTCAGAATCTCTCTTTTCTTGACTTTGCACAGTTCTGTAGTGTGCTGGAGCATAGATAAACCAAGACACAAGAATGTGTTGCGTGGCAAATTTGTGATTCTTTAGGTTTAACAAATAAAATAGAAAAGAAGCAACATGTGAGTGAAGTTAAGAACACTATGAGCACTGCTCTCCCTCACTTTGTGAATGTTAATGTTTTGTTTTTGTAAATGATCACTGTTCAACCATTAGGTTTATTGTGTCTAATAAAATAACATACCAGGGTTGTGGTCTATGTTGGCCAGTAGCTCTAAGTGGGTTCTAAGGCTTGTGAGGTTAGCAGGGTCTCCTGTCCGCTGGAGAACAATTGTCAGCTCCTGGACGCTCTTTGCAAACGATTCTGGAGACTGCAACTACAGTGCATAAAAGAAAAGGGAAATACTATTCACAATAAAACAGTTTATGATGTGTTCCTGTTCTCTACAGGTTTGTTAAGGACACGATTGTAAATCTAGAAGTTATACAAACTTTTGTTAATGACTTATAAATGAATAACGATCGTACCTTGTCGATGATGGACTGCATATGTGACTTGTGGACCAGGTCTCCGTACAGCAGAGAGGACCACTGCTCAGGTGAGATTCGAAGGCCTGCCTCCATGGCGATGTGCACGATCTGAGCGTCGTGTTCCCTCCTCAGTGCCTCGTATACACGAAATTCCTCCTTCAGCTGCATCAGCGAGGAGTCCTCGTCGCGCTTCGTCACCTGACAGTGAGAGCACAGCAAGAGACAAGAAGATGAGGAGAAACATGAGGAAAAAAAAAACATGTTCGATAAAACTTTTGGCCAAAATGCAAATAAATAAAAAAAAGACTTAAAAAACTTTTCATAATCATAAGGAGATCTTTAATTATACATGGCAAAAAAAAAAATCTAAAAACTTATATTTTACTGTATGACTAAAAGCTAGAACCTTGCAGGCGTGTTTGCATATGCCTAAAATAAACATCAGCAATTGAGGTAATAATGAATATACTGTTATTATATGCAAGTATTTACCGTACTTTCCAGCCTATAATCACAGTTTTTTTTTTTTTAAATAGATTTGTCAGTCATGTGGCTTATACGCCAAAGCAACTTATATACATATTTTTTCCCATACTCATAATGCAATTTTTGATTGATGTTTTAAAATTTGAAGAACTGCGACAGCGCGTCATCCCGTGCATGTTCGCTTCACTCAGCTGGTGCTGGTGGGGGAACGCTGGAGAGCTAGCGGCTCCGGCCACGATGGATGGATGGATGGATGGATAGATGGATGGATAGATGGATGGATAGATGGATGGATGGTGCCGTGCCGCAGAGGTGAAACGAAGCTGTTTTGACCATAACGTAAATAAATGCATAATAAACACATAATAAATGCATTATAAACACAATTTTTACGCCAAGGCGACTTATATACGGTATATGTTTTTTCTCTTCATGATGCTTTTTTTTTTTTCCTGATACGACTTATACTCCGGAGCGACTTATACGCTGGAAAACACGGTAATAGTGTGAACGCTGAGTCAGCTGCTATTATAAACTTTACTTTTTTTTTTCTGAACAGTTTTCCCTATATATTTTGTCACATTTGACTTCTTGATTAGTCCCTGTGATGGACTTGCGACCCGTCTAGTGTGTACCCCGCCCCTCGCACTGTGATTGCTGGACATGGGCACTGGCGACCCCCGTGACCCAAAATGGAAGAAGCGGGTAAAAGATAATGGATGGATGGACTTCTTGATTAGACAATGAGTCAATGATGGTTTGTTTCTTTCAACAATAAAATGTTTCATATATTCTAAAATGCAACCATTTACTAAGTAAATATAGAATTTTTGTGTCTTCAGACTCATAAACTCAAATTCTGATCACAAAGAGGGGATTTCCCGCCTTTTCAGAATCTGCCCTATGAGTAATCATCACAAGACACCAACCAGCCACCGTTCACAAAACTAAAACCACAGTTGGAGCTTTTGATCTCTTCAAAGATCGTCCATCTTCCTCCGTTTCTGTCCTGCCAAGCGGAGCGGCGACGAGCCATTTTAGACTACAGTTACATCACATGAGGATAGCTGGTATTTCTGCCGTGCCAGCGATGGCCGTCATCAGATAACAGGTCCAGAAATACACACAGACTGAATGTGTTTGCTTAAATTCATGAGGAGCAACATTCAGACTTGACCCTGTTAATTTGAAGATAACTGGAGTGGTGGACATTTTGCAAAGCTTACAACATTAAATTGACTGGTTGTACCTTGAAGCAGGAGGCCCTGTAGAGCAGCTGCACCACGTGCCCAATGCTGGTTTTGGACGCCTGAGGGAACCGAGCTTCGAGCTTCTGGACGACAAACAGAACCAGGACCTTCCTGGACAGAGCCGAACCGTCCTCCAGAGCCAGCAAAACCAGCTTCAGCGCGTCTTCCTGCATGGCTGAGGAACATTGAGGGGGAGTGATGACAACAGGTGGGGAGTGAAGATGGCAGCATGACAAGACGAACAGATGTGGAGAGCTGAGTGCATGAATCCAAATGACAAACGGTTGTATTTCTAACCCGAACAGGTGTCCTCAGACTTTTCAACTCGTTCTGTTATCACGATGAGAAACTTGTTCTCAGTCAGAATCTGCCCTATGAGTAATCATCACAGGACACTCGCCAGGGGAATAACAATAATGACAATTTATTTGAATAATTTAGTCCATCTGTGCGTCATGCACGCTCACCAGGCCCGAGAAACTGGCAGCCCCGCGCCCGCACCGCCGCCCAGAGGTTGGCAGAAAGCTGCTGGGGGTTCTGGTGCTGCAGGATGAGCTCGGTTACCGTCCGCTCCCCGAGGGAGCGAGCTGCACGGACCGCCCGCACTCGTCCCTCCTCCTCCACCAGCTGGCAGTTCACCAGGGTCACCAGCTTCCTCTGCATGGGCCGACTGAGCACGCTCGGACTCAGGTTCGCCACACCTGCCGGGAGGGATTAACACATCTGTTAAACATCTGCAATCAGCCTTGCTTGTAAGTAATTAATTACCAAGTTGGCAAAATGAAGACGCACCAGCAGCTTTCTGTGGCCCACAATTTAGCTTTTGAACAAAGAATGCTCTTTTATTTATATTTTTTTAGTGTAAGTGTTTGTCTAATTACTGTTAAATATCTGTTTTTAAAGTAATTAATTATTATTACATTTTGATCAGGAAAAATTTTCGATATGGGCCAAAAAAAAATAAGCATCGCCAAAGAAAAACTCATATCAGTTGACTTGTAATTACAAACAATTAACATCTCCGAGGTTCGTGGCGTGTGTCACTGCGATAATGCTCAATTTCAATCAAACGAAACGCGACCGCTCAGACTGAGGTGGGTTTAAAAACACCAGATATGGATCAGATTTAGGACGTCATGAAAATGTCCTGGGTCTGATTAAAAAATGATCAGATTTGTTAATGTTCAGATTCACAATTTGTTTTTTAATTGGTCAAATAAAAAAAATAGACGGACTATTTTGCTAGTAGTGTAAACATAACCTAATTCTTCAGAGATAACTACAACAGGTAAGATAGTAATTACTTACAAAGTATAAGAAACCCACAATAATAGATATAAGCAGTTGTTTTATAGTGATATAACTTATAGATACAATAAAAAAGCAACAAAAGAAACACGTTTCATTCATAAACAGTCTCAACAATCGGTTCTGTGGATCATTTTTCCCACTTGTTTTGCTTCCAGCTTCAGGAGCTGTGAGAGAGGATGCCAAGTTACGCAGGCAGCTCAACTGCAACCCCCGCACGCCGAATATGAAGCAAGCGCTCAATTCTCTTCAACAAACATCATTAAGCGAGCGCACGTGGCTCGGTACCTTTCGTGCTGCTGATTGGTTTCAGGTAGAGAGCCAGCTCTTCTACGCACAGCCTGCAGACCTCATAGTGCTCAACATCTGCTGAGCTGTCCAGGCTCACAGGATGAACATCTGGGACCTGGCAGAAACACAAACACAAACACATATTGAGCTATCCAGCTGTGACAGACCCACAATCAATCTGAACACTCCCGTCCGCCTCACCTGCGCTCCGACCAGCTGCAGCAGGGCGCCGTTGACCGGCAGCAGGTCGATGTCGGTGCTGATGGGCGTCTGATCGAAGGGGCAGGCCTTGCGGTGCAGCTTGTGCAGGCACGTCTTGCACACGGTGTGGGAGCAGCCCAGGCTGACGGGCTGGTGGCCGCTGCAGTCGAACTCATTGTAGCAGATGGGACAGGACAGGAAGTCTGTCCACTGGGCCGCCTGCACTGGCATCCTGCCAGCCCGCCGCCGAGGAGGGCGACGCTAAGCTCAGGAGGAATGCATGGCACAAGCTGCAGCAGCTGCACACCAACTGGAACTCTGAGGGACAAAACGTAACGGGACATCGGTGATTAGGCAACACTTAAAATGATGATCCCTTCACTTCAGCACATAAATATATTTGTACAGGGGTTCCCAAACTTTTCCATGCCATGGCCAAACAGCATTAGCTTCTGGCTGAGGCCCCCCTCGCAAACGCACAAACAGTGTTACAAAATATGTAGAAAAACATCAACTTTTATAAAGTTTTAACTTTTATTCACTATGTTCAATTGATTACTACAGCTGCTGAGCTTAAACTAACTAACATGTTTTGAAAACTGTTTTTATTATATTCCCACTGAAAAAAACGACTTTTCAACAAACAGTTGAGAAGAACAAAACAAAAGAAATCTAACTTCTCTCTAAAGCGTGTTTATCTGGAAATGAAAGATGTATATATATATATATAAAAAAATACAAATTGCCCTAGTGTGCAATATTTATTATTATTATTGCTATTTTTTTGTTGTTGCTTGTTTTAAATCTTCTTCTTGCAGCTTTCTGAGGCTCCTCTAGCGCCCCCTTGCAGCCCCCCAGGGGGCCGCAGCCCCCACTTTCAATGCGCTGTTAGAAT
>JARVLU010000528.1:19827118-19841447 GCA_031762415.1 Simpsonichthys santanae | reverse complement strand
TTTCGGTTTAAGGCTGAATCGGTTTACGGCCGAGCCGTTAGAACGGATCTCGGCCGTAAACCGGGGACTACCTGTATATTCAGAATAAATTAACCTAAAAAATGCATATGCTTGAAATTTCATGTTATTTCACTTCAAGCTAAACATTCACATTATTATTTCAAAGTGATCACATTTTCAATAGCTGTTTTTCCGTTTAACTTTTCAGTGTTAAAAAAATTGGCATAGCGACACATATTTACTTCCATATGATTGAAACATAAGTGAAAAATAAGAAGTAGCTCAGACTTCCTTAAAAAAAATTTGTTGTGGCCGTACTTTTCTGAAACGGAAGCTCTTACGTAAATGATCAACCATCATCCACAACGAGGTGGCCTACTTCAGCTATTCTGACCAGTGTGTCTTTAGAAAAATATACTACTTAGTGCTTTTTACAGAATCTTTTTCTGCTAAACAGTTTCATAAGTGTTTGTTCACAAGTCAGGCGTTCAGAGAAAATTAGAGAAGTTTCAGCCCGCAAACAGAAACGTCTGTTGCAGCAATGAGAGCTATTAAGGTTTAGATAAACTGGTTTATGTTTCATACTAGTGAGTCTTAAATTATGCAATCCTTTACATATTACAGTACTGTATATTGAAAATTACTGATAGTATCTAAATAGGTTTCATCTTCATTTACATACAGTTTTTCCTCAATTTTAATGAAGTAAACACCAGATTTTCATATAAGTTTGAAGCATTTTAAGGTTGTTCAGTAAATTTGATAACTTTTTTTAAAGTCACTGAATAAATCAAATTAAGTTGGCTTTAGGAAATCAGCAAAAACAATTTAATCTGAAGTTTGATGTGTTCGTAGGTCGATGAAGTCCATTAATTAATATACAGTATTTGTTTAATTGTACTGTATGCTAATTGTTATTTTTGTGTGTCCTGTCAGACCACTGTATGTTTCCAATGAAAATTGGGCCATGTCGTGGTGCGTTCCCTCGCTGGTATCATAACGCTGCCTCAGGACACTGCGAGGAGTTTATTTTTGGGGGTTGCAAGGGGAATCTCAACAACTACCTCACTAAGGATGAGTGCGCTAAAGCCTGCTACGACTCAGGTATTTCTGCTCCGTGTTGCACATTTTTATTTTTATTTTTTGTACATGAAAACACAATGCAACACTTTTTTCAACTATCATAAACCCTTATTTTATTCATTGTAGAGCACTGTAAATGTGTTAAATGTTCAAGCTAAGACACTGCACCTTTTAAAATTTCTTAAAAGTAATTTTGCATTTGAGCGTCACATCTCAAAAGCTCTGATGCATTCCTTCATCTTTTAACAACAGTTTGTAAATATGTGAGGACACCAGTTGTTGGGGTTTTTACAGGGTAGTGTTGTCCCGTTCTTTCCTGCTCTTGGATTAGATGTTCAGCAGTTCTGGGTCTTGAAAGGAGACTTTTATTTTATTTTATTTTATTGCTGGTAGTAGTATATGTTTTAAACACTTAATTGATGGTGCTTTTCGCTTCCCATGCCAGAGGCACTAATGCTCCTCCATGCCATCAGAGAGGCAAGCTTTTGAACTTTGTGCTTTTAATAACAGCCATTCTCCCTTTTAAGTATGGAGGAATTGTGTCTATGGTTTCCATAAAAAAGTCTAATTATGATTCATCTGATCAGAGAACAGTTTTTCTCTTGCTTCATTTAGGCCTGTCATGATAACAAATTTTACTGGGCGGTTAATTGTCTCAGAAATTATTGTGATAAACGATAATATTGTTTGAAATTTGACAATAATTAGTAAGTATTGTCAAATTTAAGAAGAAATGTTGGTTAATTTGTTTTGAGTGTAGTACCTTTTTTCGACCACTGGATGGCAGTATAAGACTTTTTTTCCCAGTTCTCAAAATGGCGGCCGCTCGGTGTGGTTTGAGCTCTTTAGTATAGCATTTTTCGCACAAAGTTTTTAATAAAAATCAGTAAAAAAAAAGTTCTCAGGTTCTTTTTGCAGAGAAAAGCATCTTTTTACACGAAGGCACAGGTTTCAACCGTGAATTTTGGAGCTTCGACAAGACGGAGGTTTTTTGCCGAGGTTGGCCTGTTAGCTTAGCTCATAGCTTAACTTCTCAGCTTAGCTGCTTGTAATGATCCAAAAACACACTTTTGGACAGTTGAAACTGAAATTTCAGAGAAAGGGAGGGGTTATTGAAGAGCACCGGAGTTGAGCCTTTTGTCATCCAGTGTCTTCAGTAGAAAGAGAGTGACAAGAAGAAATGATAAAGCTGATAAATGAAAATGAGGTTGATAATTTTCATTTATCATGCGATTAATTGATTTCTTGTTTATCGCAATTCACCCCATCATACCTGTGTAATATAAAATCTTAGCATTGTTTAACTTTTCTCACCACCGTTTTACACTTGAAAACAAAAGATCATCTCGTGTTGAGATGGGATGGAGTTGTAGTCAATTTGGTTGAATTCGGTTGAAATGGAACGGCCATGATGACCTGTAGGACAGAGGAGCTGAACTCTTCTTGAGGAAAGAAAGTTTGTGTACTGGTAAATACAGTAAAACCTTTGGTGAGGTAAATGTATTTTATTCTCATTTTTTATATTTTGTCAGTTTATTACCCCCATATTGATGCTTTTGGTAAATATGAATGTGGTGCAGTTGAAGGAAACTTGTTGAATTGTGTTAATTGGAGTTCTTGCTTTAGTGATGTCATTCATTCTCGCTATGAGATACATGTCTGTGATGAAGTGCCATATTATGCCACATTTATGTGTATTATTGATGTTTCTGTAGCCATGGCGTGATAATGACAGTAGGTGGATAAATTCAGGCAGGACACCACTGAAGGCCGAGGTGTCAAATGCACGGCCCAGTACTGGTCTATATGAAGTAGTGGATAGAAATGTGCTTTATTGTGCACTTTTATGAGCTGTTCTTCTACTTTTTGATGGCAGCTATAATAAGAATGAAGGAAGAGTTTACTGCAACTGTGGAACCAGTAACGTGATGGTATAGAGTTTTAAAGAAAACTAGTGCACAGTCTGTTGGTGGGACATTCCAGTGTGTCCGTTGAAGAGGATGCTGGAGCAACGAGTGGAGGAGTCGAGCTATGATAAGAAGTCAAATGTGTTTGAGCCGATAGCTCATGACCTCAGAAAGCACAGTGGGCCTGATAGCACACATTTTGCTTCTCTGGCTGTTGACTCTGTGATAAATGGTTTTGGGTGTGTAAACACCAGCTAAATGGTTAGGGAGCCGTATTTTTCTTTTATTCTGTCACTTTTTCTTCCAACCATGTGACATCATCAGCATTGACAAACCCTGATATAAGGTAACTGTATATATTATATTTGCTGCTTTAAATGTTGGACTCCTGCTGAAATTTTAGCTCAAGTTTTGCCGAAAGGCAAAGGGGGATGATGTTTGTAACCCCTGCATGTTTCATGATCAAAAACATTTCACGATTATTGGATCCACAGCTACAGCTGTATACCTTTTGGAGCCAGTGGTGGAGAAAGTACTCAAGTAAAAGTACAAATAAACAGACAAAAATGTACTCTAGTAAAAGTAGAAGTACCATATTAATGTTTTTACTAAAGTAAAAGTAAATAAGTACAGTACTTGCTTTTAAAAATACTTAAAGTATTAATGTAAAAGTATACTGTGGCCCTCATACGGATGCACGTCCCAAACTGTGCCATGGGTGAACCTTTACAGGTCTAACGTTCATTCATTAGAAACCATTTCCAGAGCATTTTATTTTTGTTTAAATCAAACACTGGATCTTGTTTACCTCTGAACAGGGATCACATGTCAGGATGTGACTGGCAGTTTGGTCCAGTTTTAGCTGGTAGTGTAGCAGCGTAGTTGTGTAGAGCTGAAACTACTGCTGGGGTGCAACAACCTGTTTGTTGAAGTCCAAAACGTCATCGCAGTTGAGGTAACGTAGGTTCTCTGTCATTTCTTTTTGTGCCAGGTGGGTGTATTTTACACGCAGCACATGGCCTGTGTTCTGCTGACCGACATGAACCTGTCCTCATCCAGTCCACCAAGCCCCGACACAAGTCAGGTCCCTGAGCAAGACGTGAAGCCAGCTTTTCTAACAGTTCATCTGCACCAGCCGGGGAAGGTCCAACAGGGGGGCAGCTTCTCACAGAACATACTCATTTTTCCATCTGGAGACTATGTAGCAGAGGAACTGTGCATCAATGCAGCCAAAGCTTGTGGTGAGTTGCACGGGAATTTCACTTCTCCCATTTGTCCACAATCTCAAAATGTCACTTTATTCATTCACCTGAGCACAGATCGGGACTTTCAACAAGCTTTACTTTTTTTTTTTTTTTTTTTTACCAAAATATATCCACATCAATTTGATGCATAAGCAAAACCACACACAAAAAATTGCAAAACATCATCATCCTGTTGATTCACTGTGTTCTTCTGTTTGAATTAACACCCGCACCGTGTCACATTCAAGACTTTTCAAACAGTTCACTGGTGATGCGTCCTCATTTTTAACACCGCGTCTGATAGTGTTTGTGTTTTTGCAAAGTTCTGCTTTTGTTCATGTTGCACACTTTGCTAAAACGTCACTCCCAGTCTAAACATGTGTAAGAAAGGTTTTAGACAAGCTGTGCTAATTAAACCCACTTGTTTGCATACAAGTAGAAATGGTTTCAGGCTGATGGAATGCAGGACATTATATGTGTTCCTCTCATTACTTGTATGACACGTTTCGTTTCGGGATGCACAATATTGGATTTTTGGCCGATATCCGATATGCCAATATGTTAAAACTTATTTGGATGATAACCGATACCAATGTTTTTTTTAATATACTTTCCTTTGTCAGAACATAGACGTCTTATTTAGGTTTATTTGCTACAAAAATGTGCAACAGCTTTTAGAGCTGGTGACACATTCAGTGACAGCCATATGCAAAACACTTTAACTTATATTAAACGAAAATTGTTACATTTTATTTATTAGCATTAGCCACCTACAATGTTGTCTCACTTGTGGAAGCTAGTTCCAGGTTCCTAGCTACAGTGTGGGATCCTCTGCACTCCTGTGCATGAAGGACAGTCTTTTGAAGTTCAAAGTTTTTGTCTATCCATTGTGCCATAAGACTAATCATGCTAACGGTGCTAACACGACATCCACATATCTGTGGTAAAACTCACCCAAGTGCTATCAGCTATTATCTTCTCAATGATGTCGGAAATGACCGCTTGTCACTGGGTTGTCATACAAAAATAGCACCTTTTATACCGGGGAGTTAGTTTGAGGGAATGGCCGATGTCTGATATTTAACGTTAACGCTAATATTGGTCGATACCGTGCCGATAATATTGTGCATTCCTAGTTTGTTGGATCGACCTGATTGTGCAAATGGCTTTACAGATGTTTCTTTCTGCTTTTACTTTCATTTTGTAGAAATTTCAATCCCCCATTTCAAATATTGCATTTGTTTAACTACATTTATAATGGAAGAAAAGCAAGTTCGACTTTATCACCCCGTTTTTTTTTTTTAATAAACGTCCTTCAGAGAAGTTGTCTGTTTCTCTCCTTTCATTTCTTTCTGCCAAACTCTTCTTTCATCATTTCTCTTGTGAGATAAAGAAAAGTACTTCCTTGTGCATACACAACACATACTCCAAGTGCTATACATTGTTTGAGATCTTAGCTCAAAACGTCAGTGTTATCTGTTGCAATCAACCCTGTTTCTGTTGGCAAAATATCTGAGCATGAGATTGCTTATAATGTCATTTTCAAGGTTTGACCAACACGGCTACAACAGTCATTTCTCAATAAAAGAGCTTAGTCTGTTATAACGAGAGCTGATTGCGGCCCCCGAGCTACTGCAGCTAGCTGTGGGCCTCAGGCCTTATCTCGGACCCCATGTCCGCCACCAGCCCACGCTGCCCCCTCCCCCATCTTGGACCTCCCTCAAAAGCGGCAACTCACACTATCAATAAATCAAGTAAATGTGAATTAAGTTTTACCATTTTTATAAAATCAAGGCAGGAGAAGGTTACAGTTTACAGCACTGGCCGGTCCGGTATATGACGCGAGATCAGAAACCAGAAGGGATGGATGTCCCATGGCATTACAGATTTATAGGGCCTAGACTCCTCCTTCACAGAAGGAGAGCACAGCCTATCACATGGATAATGGGGAGGGACTAAGTGTGGTCTCATTGGACCTTATACAGTATGATTTAACAGGAAAGAAAAAAACAATACTGGTGCAGAAAAAGACCTTTTTACGTGATGAGCGAGCCAATAAAGAAATAACAAATAAATAAAAACTATTCCTTGATGGATATTGAATCCCTGGGAGAGTTGCTGGCCCCGTAAACCAGTGAGAACCGGGTCATAATTTCATTGTAAACCTGTCTCTGAGTAGATCAAAAAACCCAGGGTCAGTCTAGATAGAAATACTAACAAGTCTACGGCTCTGACTTTGAACGGTGATATGCTTTATTTCAACGATTGCTAAGCTTTTTAAATTTTATTTTATTGTTGTTTTCAAGTTCATGGTCTATTTTCATCCTAACATCTGGCTTTCTTGCTGCCTTACACTCCTGTTGTTTCTCTCATGGTTTAATTAACCACACATGTGGAATCTTTATTTATGTGGCTTAGCTCACAGATGTGAGACTTGTTCCCTGTACGGTCATATTTGCTCCTGTAAGTAATCAGGTCTCTCCTGTAAATGAGTCATCAAGGCTCAATGGGAAAAGGTTGAATGAAAAAAGTGGCTTGACACACCCTGTGGTCTTTAGCATTTTATTTTATTTTATACCTTCCGTACACTCATTTGCAACTAAACAGGATGTAAAAAGTGCTAAATATATCAGTGTTTCAGTCAGTTTCCAGATGTTTCTGATGTACCGTATTTTTTGGACTACAAGGTGCACCGGATTATAACGCGCATAAGCAAAACATGTTCACATAAAATTGGTTTGAGGTCGGTAAGCACAACCAGAATTAACAAATAAGGCACACCGGAGGCTCTCTGTTAATTCTTTGGAAAATTAAAGGATTTTAAATGCGCCTTATAGTCCAAAAAATATGGTACCTGAACACCGTAAAATCCCCTGCATGTTCCTGTGAAGAGATGGACCCCTTTCAGCAGTGTCATTGATTTCTGAAGAGTATATGGTATTTTAATAAATGTCGCAAAGTGGGTCTTGCTTGATGGAGCTTGAACTCTACTTCCCCTAATGTGGTCGAGCAGCTCACTTCCTTTTTGGCGTCTTCTGTTCTCTTGCTTCACACTTGAGTACTTCCTGCTGAGAAAAGGTGCTTTTCTGTCTGCTGAGCCCACTTTGTACCGACCAATAAACTTTTTTTTTTTTTTGTGTGTTATTTTAAAATGAATTCTTTGTAGGCTCAGCTGATGGGAGTTGGTAACGTTCTACAAATTTGAATATAAAATTAAACTCTTCTTAGCAATTTGCAGACCGAAAACGAAGGGACATTCTTTGAGCATAAAAGCTCTCCATCTATGCAAACTGTTTAAATAAAGGCCCAGCATTCTTTGAAGGAATGCACCTCATGTGCTTTCATGCCACCGTTTTAGACCGAGAGCATCCTGTGATGAGAAGAAACAAGCTGTAGCCCTTTTAATCTGTCCTCGAAAATTTTAAATGCAATCTCATGCAATTTTGGAAGATCTTTCAGATTATGTGCTGAGAATGAGCTCCATTCAAACGTTTGTGAAATTTTGCTAACAATGAAGACAAACACAGATATGGAAAACTACATTTTAGCCAGCCTTTGTGCCAGGTTGTGATAAAGATGGTCACTGTTAAAGCACAATCGTGTGCGTGTGAGAGAACATCCACTGGAATACACAGGGGTGTTTTTCTTAATGTACCGGAGTGTAGCTGTTGAGGTTGTAGCTGAGAGGTGTTTGGGGCTCTTTGGGGAATTTTCCCATTTGTCTGTGGTGTTTCAGAGTGGAAAGGTCGCTGTACAACCACCAATGCAGCAAAAACACGACGACGCATTGAGCAATTTTTATTTTTATTTTACGTTCATTCAACTCAATCCCGGTGTTTCAACTTAGAATGTGGTGGTCTACAATGGATTCAAAAGGAGCCATATTTAATGATTTATTCATTTATTGTGGCACTTTCCTTTATTATACTTTTAGTATACAACTAAATAAACTGTTTGACCTTTGGGTTTGATTATTGATTAGTTGAAATGAGTTGTCATAAAAAATGCTCATCATTTTTCCCTCCCGTTTTAGGGATTAGTCCAGTGTACTTAAACCTGTTTGGCCTAATGATGGAGAAAAACCAGATGTGGTTCCCCCCTAACCACATCTTTAAAGTGAGATCAGGAGAAAAGGATGAGTGTCTGGATTTCAGAATCAGGTGGTAACAACTGATTATTATATATATTATTTACCTTAAGTCAGATTTTGCTTTCCTGTGTTGCGCTCATTCAAGTTTCTGTGGTCAAACCTTCTGTTCAGGTACTACTTCCCTGGCTGGTATAACAGCAGCAACTCGTTCTACGCCCATCGCTACAGTTGGTCCAAAGAGAAGGAGAGCCCAGTCATGGACGACTGTGTCTTAGCCTACCTGTTTGCTCAGGTTGGTCCCAAACCGCCTCGTGTCTTCACATCAGCAAAAAAATGGAAGTTCAAAGTCCTTTATATGTGTGTGTTCTTTAAAATGTTTACCTTTTTTAATCTGAATGTGATTATTTCACCTGTTTGAGAGATTATAGGACATCTTCAGTGCTTTCTGCTAAAGCAGGGGTAGACATAAGGACATTTTCCAGGTTGTGCAGTGGAAAACCTCTTGACAGAATCTGGTTGTTCAATAAAATATTTGGTTGTCCGCAACCTTTACAACAAAAAGGCAAAACATCTTAAGAAAATTGTAATTTAATAAGAATATTGCACTAGCCAACAATGTTCAGTTAGGTCATCGGTTTCTTTTTTTGTGCTGAGACGATTCGTCCGTCATCCAATGGACTTCTTCAATCTGAGGAGTCACCAAACAGAACTGATTCTCCACCAACAGCATACTCCATAGTGGGAAAAAAAAAAAAAGTTTGCTGGTGCTAAGATGGCCTCTGAGGCCCACCCTCTCCCCCATCAACTCCTCTGAGACAGTCATTCCAAAGTGGTTCAAAACACCAAAGTTCATGCTCAATAATCCAGGTATAAAATCCAACAATGTTCAGTCAGATCATCTGGACGGTTTCTTTTTACATGCTGTCTTCATCCATCCATGCCAACCACTGTCTCAGAGGAGTTGACAGGGGAGAGGGCGGGCCCCAGAGGCCAGCAAACTGTGTTTTTTTTCCCATTGTGGCGTATGCTGTTGGTGGAAAATCAGTTCTGTTTGGTAGCTCTTCAGATTGAAGCGGTCTGTTGGATGACGGACGAAACGTCTCGACACAAAAGAAAAAAGAAACCGTCCAGATGACCTGACTGAACATTGTTGGATTTAATACGTGGATTATCGAGCAAGAATTTTGGTATACCGCACTGTTTATAAAGTTTACTATGTTCAAATATTCACGATCAGCCATCTTGTGGACTGCTTGGAATGTCCAAGCTACTGACTGGTAGACTATTTCAGGAGCTGCTGGAGTGGAGCTTCCTCGTTCTCTAACAAGGTTAAGTCAGGTCCTCTGGACGGATTCTTGTTTGTTGAAATGTTAACAAAACGTTTCAACAAACAAGAATCCGTCCAGAGGACATGACTTGAGTAATTTCCCACAAAACCAGGTAGCAGGTTTGCATTTTTTTTTTTTTTTTTTTTTGTCAAAAGATTTTAATGCAGCTTATTTTGTGTCATCTCAACTGAGAACACGAAGGTTAAAGTTGATGTGGCTTTATCAAAGATTGTTGCAGCATTGCTTGTTATTTTATGTCTTGACCTTTACTTTTTTGTTGCCATGTCACTTCAAAATGATTTGTTCCATGGGAAAATGTTCCATGGGACTTTTTAAAAAGTATAAATAAAGAGGTTCAGAGCTGTAGTTTTTCTGTACTTCTGACTTTAAATGTCACATTACAGCTAGGAGCAGCTCTGCTCTGTCACTTGAAACTTTGTAGTTAATGTGCACATAGTCTGTATTGTAATTTAAGTTAAAAAAAAAAAAACACAATTAGGGATGCACAATATTATCGGTATGGTATCAGTATCAGCCAATATTAGCGATAAAGTTAAATATCGAACATTGGCCATTCCATCAAAATAACTCACAGATGTGAACAGGTTGAGTTTAATTTGGGAAAATTTACAAATTTGCACAGTTCGAGTGTTGTCATTGTGTTAGAGAGTAAATGTCATGAATAAATTTGACATTAAACATAAACCAAATTGAAGTGTTGCATCATTTTCAGCCCCCTTTTTGACATCTGCATTTGGTAGCAGACCACATTGACAAAGACCATTTAGTATAATGTAGTATTTTTATTCACAGCAGAGCAAGCTATGCAGTCTCTGTAAGTAGGTCTAGGAAAAAAAGTATTGGTATTAGTTATCAGCCCAATAAGTTTCAACATATTGGCATATCGAATATCGGTCAAAGATCCAATATCATGCATCTCTAAAAACATTATAGGTCTAAAATATCAAGCCTAGGGACCCTCTGTAATCCTGCCCTATATACCATAATACACTGATTGATGCGTCTTATTTTTTATCTTTACTGTCCTGTTCTCTCTTTTGCATTAGATTTATGTTTGCATATATTTTGTTCCCTCATTTTTCTCAGTGGCGAAGTGACTTTCTGAAAAAGTTAGTTGAAATTCCAATAAACCATGAGACTCAGGAGGAGTGTCTGGGGATGGCTGTGCTGGACATAATGAGACTCGCAAAGGAGAAGGATCAGTCCCCAGTGGAAATTTACAACACCACCAGGTAGGAGTTACTCCTTCACCTGATACGAGCAACCTTGATCAGAGGGATGATGGCGCTGTTCCGATTGTGGAATGTGAAACGTTGTCGTTCAGATATGAAAATAGGTCCAAATGGGTTTCGCTTTCTAAAGCTGTGAATAAATCGAACAGAAAAGTGTTGCGCAACATTAGGTTTTAAATAACAACAAAAATGTGTAACCTGTTACTACACAGAAGACACGCATGTGTTTGTACATTTCTCCAGATCAAACTTGAAAATGAACAGTGGTGAACTTGTGTTGCTTTTTCTACATACACTGGGATACAACTCTTCGATCTGACTGAGTAAAACTACGACTGTGGTTCTCTTGACTTGTGGAAACCAGCATTCGTTTAATCCCTGTATCATCATTAGATTAGACGGCTTAAAAAAAAAAATAAGGCGCAACGAAACACGTTTGGTTTTTTTAACATAAATTTGTAGCGGGGATAAAGAAATTTAATCCATGTCTATTTCCCTTTGTTGCCCGCTGGACAACCTCGAGGTGAGATCTGGTTATCCGAGATGAAAATATTGTCTCGTTAAACAGAAACGGTTTGTGTCAACAACCCTTGGTGTGAGTATGTGACTGGTTGTTTTACATCAAGCTTCAGCACTGGGCCCCTTCTTGTTTGCAGTGGTGATGGACAGGTTGTAGATGAGGTCAGACATGAGTCCCACGGACTATGATGTTGGCAGTGAGAGTAGGGAGCAGGTGGAAGACAGTCTGAAGAGGTGGTGTGTTCTGGAAAGAAGATGAATGAAAAGAAGAAGCAAGAAAAGGAACCATGTGGGACCAAAGGAAAGCTGAAAAAAAAGTTAGATTTAGGAGACGTGACTAACAAAAAGACAGGAGTCCGAGCTGGAGGTGAAAGGGTTAAGATTTTTATTGGATGTGACCAAAATAAACCAGATTAGAAAAAGACTGGTTTAGGAGATAAACGTGAGCAGAAGTACCACAATTTCACGGTATCAAAACAAACATTTTAAATTGCACCAATTGATTTGTTTGCCTTTTTTAAATTAAACAAAAATGCAATTAATTTTTCTTTTACTACGTAAAGGTGTAGTATTACTAACAGATATAAATAAGAAGACGGAGAGAACACAGGTGAACATGTTGACAGTAACTGTTTAAATCACTGACGGCTCAGCTTTTTAGTTTATATTTTTATTCACAAATATATTGAAGATCACAATTCATGTTTAATATCATATCATCTAAATCACCAGTGTATATTTATTATAGTTCTAAAATAATTGCCTATACAGCTTCTGCGGTAAAGTGGCATTAGGAGCTGGATTAGCTCATGTTGGGAACAATTTGCTGGGTTCTTGTAGCTTATTGCAAACATTTGTTTCAAAATTGCTTCTCTGAAGAACAAGACACGATTGGATACAATGTACGACCAATCGATGATGTCTTTTTTTTTCAAATCAGCCTAAAAGTGTAGCGAATCCCCCCTTTAGCTTTGATACATGACTGAATTGGAGCAATAGATAAGAACAGGACAGCGTTCCATGTGATTGCAGGGGAAGAAACACTTTGTTTCTGGTATCTTGTTAAAAGGTATTTCAACAGCAGAAAAAATATGGTGGAAAAATGAAGTGGTTTGGATATTGCGACTTTTTCGTACCTTGGCATACTGCGAAATCAGAAAGTACTGAGTACATCAGAGGGACAGCTTAGGCCGAGATGGAAAAGTTGGAAAGACAAGGCTGAGGAAGTTCGGTCACGGTAAAAGGAGCATAATGTTTTTGCTGAGTAGAATGAACTCCTTGCTTTTCTGTTTGCGCCAAATCATGAACATCCTTTTTCAGCTACAAGTCCTTCCTGCCGCAAGACGTGCGGCGCCGCATCCGGGCGTACAGCTTCTTCACTCGGAAGAGAATCCGCTACCGCTTCAAGAAGTTCATCCAGCAGTTCATCGAATGCAAGGCCACCGTTCGGAACCTCAAGCTCAAGTACCTGATGAGCCTGGAGATGCTGCTGCCGTCTTTCTTCTCCGAGCGCTTCCAAGCCACTGTCCATTTACGAAAGGTCGCCATCGTTGTCTCTGGCAACGAGGGCATCCTTTTGTATAATGGGAGTTGGAAAAAAGAGGCAGAGGAGGTGAGGACCAGGAGATGGACTTACGCAAACAAGACTCCACTTGTCCATTCTTCACTGCGGGACGCTGGGATTCAGCCTTGAGTCGTTGTGTTGCCATGTTTTGTCTTCAGGAGCTGCAGCTCTTCTGCGATTTCCCAGAGTTGATCGACATCAGCATCAAACAGGGCAATAAGGACGGGCCATTAGAGAGTCGTATAGTTTCCATCACCAGACAAGACAACAGCACTCTGGTATAGTACTTTCTTTTACCACTACTACAACTAATCGGAATATTTTTACTGTTGTATTTTTATAATTTTGGAATGCTGTATAGTTTACACACATCAAAACACACAACCTCAGATGAGGCAGAGTTAAGTAAAAGTCACAACTAAAGCTACAAGGGGAAAAACAGCTGCGCACAAAACCTCAAGTTTGTAATTAATGAACCCTTTTAAATGATTTAATTTGCATTTTTCTACTCTTTCTGCGTCTTTAAAGGAGGTGGTGTTTCATTCGGTCGCTGAGGCGCTCTCATTTGTTTCATTAGTTGATGGGTATTACCGACTGGTCTCGGACGGCCATCACTACCTGTGTAAAGAGGTCGCTCCGCCGAGACTTCTCGAGCGCATTCAGAGTCGCTGCCACGGCCCTGTATCGTAAGTGTCCCGCTCACGCACGTACACACGTCGCACGTGTCGCCGTGCACCCACAAAGACGCTCTCTGTCTCTTTGATCGCAGGATGGAGTTTACTAAAATGAAGCTGCGTCGCTCAGGTAACCACCAAGGCCTGTACATGCTGCGCTGCAGCCCCAAGGACTACGACAGATACTTCATGTCCTTCATCGTGGGGGTGCGTACCGTTAGTACTAGGTATTCTTCAGTGAACTTTATATATGACGTAAAACTAACTTTATATTGTCTGTATGCTTATAGTCTGCACTGAAACTGTGCAATTATATAAGAATATGAACAATATTTATTCCCCAAAATACAATTTTTAAAAATATTTGCAACCACTAGAGGGAGCAATACAGGTTGATCTTCACACAAAGAAGACAACACAACTGATGTACCTGCATGCATCTTATGCCCCTTGTAAATTTACTAACAAAACACCATGCTTTCTTCATTTTATTAAAGATGCGGAACTAGATGTAAAATTGATAACAGACTCTACCAACAAAAAGACCCTTAGGACAATTTCTATCTGTAAATATTTGCAAATATTTGTTTAATTAACACCCCTGGTTGTTTGTTCATATGTTCTTCTGTGTACTCCATTCATTTGTTTGTTGTACACGTGTCATTTG
>JARVLU010000528.1:19810734-19822695 GCA_031762415.1 Simpsonichthys santanae | reverse complement strand
GGTAGTTGGAGTGAGGACAGAGGATGCAGAGGACAGAGTGAGGTGGAGGAGGATGACTTGCTGTGGCGACCCCTGAAAAGGGAAAAGCCGAAAGAAGAAGAAGGTTGAAAAAGTAGAAAGGAGTGCAAAAATGTGGCATTAGCTGAAAAAGCTAGAATTAGCATAAAACAGCTGAATAGTAGCTGAAATAGCAGAAAAAGCTGAAACTAGCAGAAATAAGCTGAAAGGACCATAAGAAGCTGAAATTAGCAGAAAGACGTTAGAAGCACAAAAATGTTGTAGTTAGCAGAAAGAATCAGAAAGGAGCACAAAACAGCTAGGAAACAAAAAAGCTGAAATTAGCTGAAAGGAGCTGAAAAAAAATTAAAGTTGCACAAGGAAGCTGAAAGAAGCTGACGCAGAACAAAATGTGAAAAGAGCAGTAAAAGGTTGTAAACAGATGTAAAAGGTTTGAAGGATGTAAAATGAGCTCAATTCATTTTTTATGAGGAAAAAAAAAATGGCAGAAAATGCTAAATATTTTCAAACGCTAAAGTTGCACCAGTACCAAAAGTCATAGCACCCTTCTCCTGAACGAGCTGAACGTTTTATGATTTGTGGAAATGGCACCAAAACTGTGGAACAAGAAAGATGACGAAAAACGTACGAAAGAAAAATGGATCACAATAGTGTGAATGCTTCATAAGAGTTCACACTATTACACAACCTGACGGGGTCCGACATGAACTACATGACGGCACATTTAGTTTGTGGACTACACGTTTGCCCTCCTCAAAATCTACTGTTTACTTTTCTCTTCCAGGTGATAAAAATGACATTTTGAATTAATCACATGGGAGGGGTGGGAATAAAACGGTAGTCTCATCTCATACTAGGCTATCTGTAGTAAAAATCTGGGACCCAAAACCATGAAGCTGCTGTTCAAGGAGCAGTTCAGACCAAAAACAACTCTCCCATGTTTTTAATTGCATAATGAATCTGTTTCAGGGCGACTGTTTGGGTCGAGGAACGTTTACCAAGATCTTCCACGGTGAGAGGGTGGAGCTGGGAGAGGATGGAGAGACGCACCGGATCGAAGTCGCCATCAAGATTCTGAACAAGGCTCATTGCAACTTTTCCGAGGTTGGACTGATGACGAGATTTATTCTAAACGTCTTGAGAAGTTCATGGACTCAAAACGCTTCTCTCACTTTCTTCCCTTCAAGTCTTTCTTCGAGGCAGCCAGCATGATGAGTCAGCTTTCCCACAAGTACTTGCTCCTCAACTATGGCGTTTGTGTTTGTGGCGATGAAAGTAAGCAGACACCGTTTCCTGATGTTGAAAAAAATAAAATAGCGTAGGCAGAAATTAAATTAAACCAGTAAGAAAATGCAAACATCTGAGCATTCATAGTGTTTTTCTGGCTTGTTTAAGTTTTATTTTGTAGAATATTTGTTTTATAATGAGTCTACTCATAACCTTCTTAATGTGAATTTAAAAAAATTGGATTCTTCATTTAATTCTACATTATCAGCAGATTTGGCACAACATTTTATTTTGCAAAAAAAAACCATTTTTTTTTTCCTATTTCTCAACAATATCCTTTTTCATTCGGGTGCAATGAGGCACACATCTCTTTAACTGTCTCTCTGGGTTGCCAGATAAAATAATAATAATAATTTTCGATTTGAAATGTATTTTTTGTACCTGAAATCTTGTGTTTTTCATAGAATTCCTTAATTTTCGTCTGCATTTGCTTTACCTTTCCATCTATAACGACTATCAGAAAAAAAAATCCCTGCAGTTTCCTTTAGCTTTGACATAATCTAGTTTTGCAGCTCTAAAGGCAACTCTTCCATCTTCTTTTATGTTGACATACACCACCATATGTAACCAAGTGTTAGGCTACTTACAGCATTTTCAGTGGGCTCCACTCAACTTGTAGACTGCAAATTCAATAAAAATACAGCAAATGTCAAGACATTTTAAACTTTTTGTTGTTGTTTTTGATACTAAATGTTGTTAACCGATAACACCCGTCTCTCCGTTAGACATGATGGTGCAGGAGTATGGTAAATTTGGCTCCCTGGACATCTACCTGAAAAAGAACAAGCAGAGCGTCAACATCCCCTGGAAGTTGGAGGTGGCGAAGCAGCTAGCCTGGGCGATGCACTATCTGGTGAGGCTCGCACGAGAACCACGGCCGCACGTCGTTCTGTGCAGGATCAGCTGACGTTTCCCGTCACGTCTTTGCACAGGAGGACAAAAACATCACTCACGGAAACGTCTGCGCCAAGAACGTTCTGCTGATCAGAGAGAAGGACCAGAAGATGAAGAATCTGCCTTTTATCAAGCTCAGCGACCCCGGGGTCAGCATCACCGTGCTGCCCAAAGAAGGTGAGGAACTGCTTCACGTACCCCTCTGAGGGATTTTTCCTTTTTTTTATTCCTGCAACGCCGCTGATCCTCTACACGTCTGTACCCTAGTTCTGGTGG
The DNA here is from genome assembly GCA_031762415.1 of Simpsonichthys santanae. Lineage (NCBI taxonomy): Eukaryota > Metazoa > Chordata > Actinopteri > Cyprinodontiformes > Rivulidae > Simpsonichthys > Simpsonichthys santanae. The sequence continues at coordinate 19,820,220 of JARVLU010000528.1, read as the reverse complement.
AGCGTATCCCTTGGGTGCCCCCCGAGTGCATTGAAAACCCCCAAAATCTGGGTTTGGCTACAGACAAGTGGGCCTTTGGGACGACTCTGTGGGAGATCTGCAGCGGGGGAGAGAAACCACTCGGCACACTGGACTGCTCAAAGGTCAGCCATCAACGATGAAGAAGTATTTCTTACTCGTTGACAATTAATTTAAGGATTAACGTTTGTAGAAGTACACACATTGACTCGCCAAGCCAAATAGATTTTATAGGGAAAAGGTTTTAGAAGACAATCTTAATTTGGGGCTTGGATTCTGAAATTTCCTCTTTTAATAGCCAGGTTTGTATGGGCGCTTGAAACCTTTAAAAATCCTTAAATTTTATTGTTGTTGGAGGTTTTGAACGTGCTTAAAACTGATTAGATTTGAACTTTTTAGACCTAAACGCTCTAATTGCATATAGAACCCGCTGCCTCATATGCCAAAGTTTAAAAAAAAAAAATCTTTTGCGATCTGTTGTCACTCAGAGTATCTGTTAAAGATGACTATCAGCTACTACTACACCAGATTTATGCTCCATATCCATTAAATGAACAGAGTTGTTCACATTTTTGTGTTGGCTTTGCTCATTTAGCTGTGGCAGCCATCTTGAACTGGTTTCACTCCAAAAGTTAACCAGTTGTAAATGCACACTGACACACACGACATGTGAAAGGCAGGTTATAATTAAAAGATAACCTTAAGGAATAAATTTATGTTTAGTCATCACAAATCATAAATTTTAGGGATGCACGATATTATCGGCTGATGTTAGCGATAAAGTTAAATATCGGACATTCCATCAAAAAAACTCACCGATATAAAAGGCTTGTGTTTTAAGGTAATTTTTAATTTAAGAAACTGTCAAGTACAGTATATATTTTAATGCACTACTACTTATGCATTTTTCACTTGTGAACAGGTTGAGATTTGTGAAAATTTACAAATGTGCATGTTGTCATAGTGTTAGAGAGACATTAAACATAGTTACATCATTTTCAGCCCCTTTTTGACATCTGCATTTGGTTGCAGGTCAAACTGACACAGACCGTGCAGAATAATGTATTTTAATTCCACAGCAGAGAAAACTATGTAGGTCTAGGAAACAAATAATCGATATTCGTATCAGTTATCGGCCAAATAAGTTTTATTATGTCGGCATATGAGATCGGTCAAAAATCCAATATTGTGCATACCTAATAAATTTAATTGTTTATTGCATAATAACATTTGCTTTTATGGTTCAAGGAACTGAAGCCCTCTTGAACATATATGTACTATAATTACTCACCGCAGCAGAGTCCCGGGGAAATCTGGAAAAATAAAATCAACGTAATTGATAAATGCTCAGATTTAGCAAGTTGAACCAATACACCTGTTGTCATGTGCAGAAGAACCTGTTCTACGAGGACCGGCACCAGCTGCCGGCTCCCAAATGGACCGAACTGGCTAATCTGATAAACAGCTGCATGGACTATGAGCCTTTACATCGACCGTCCTTCAGAGCCATTCTCAGAGACCTGAACAGCCTCTTCACTCCAGGTAGGGAGACGAATCGCACCGTCAGACATTCTGAAGTCAAAAATCCATTTAACGAGTTATTTTTAAACGAGACTGAGTGAATTACAGCCGTCAGTGTTTTACCGCAGTAAATTTATCAGTTGAAAGGTGAATTCTGAAACAAAGTCAAGCGAATGGCCTCTCAGGATGGAGGTCCGCAGAAAACAACTCAAACTTTAAAAAAATAATTTAAAAAAAGTGGTGCAGCTAAGTTTTTCCCAGTTTAATTTTTTTTTTTGTTTCATAGTTTGTATTTAGATGAGGCTTGTCAGAAACTCCAGATCAGCACCTGGATTCATTATATGCAGACATCATGCAGGCGAGCCTTGTTCACACTTCTCCAGTCTTTTGTTGGTTGCATTTGCATCAACCGTCCACTCAGATTTTCTTTTTTGGGGGGGATGGGAAAAAATGGATATTGATAAAAACAAAACAAAAAAATAAAACAGTAGAGCATGTTAAAAAAAACTTACTGGTGTGTCTGTGCGGACTGTATAAAAGGAGCTGTTCACAAACGTGCAGCTGGTTTTACACATGCCCACTATCACTTTGTTCATCAGAAAGCAAAACAGCTAGTTTTATTTCTTTACTTTCTCTCATTATACTACTTAAACTTTAATCGTGTGCTGAAATGGGTAAAAACTGAGAATAATTTGTAAACCAAAAGGGAAAAATACCATCTAAACTAGTGATTCTGCATTTTTACATGCTTCATGTGGATGTTGTCTCCCTCTAGTGGTGGATCACTGGTATTGCATCATTTAGAGAAAAAAATTGTTTTCAAACTAGCTAGAATAATGTTACAGTTTGATTTAGTTGACAAAGTAATGACAAATTAATCAACAGCTGCAAATAATACATAAAAAGGTCAAGTCTGAGTTATTTTGTAGAATAAAATTTTGTGCTCCTACACGAACTGTTTAGCTTCCTTTCAAAAAGACCTCCTCCTCGTTCAAACCGAGCACCAAGAGCTGTTCTTCTGCACATCAGTCCAATCAGAACTCCACATCCAAACAACCAAAATATCCTTTTAAATACCACGAGTGTGCAGTCAAAGTGCAGTAGTTCGTATTTTCTGTGCCCTGCCGGCACGGTGAGCACTTGTAAGCCAGCTGTTCCGTGATGTTGCAGATTATGAGCTGCTGACGGAGAGCGACATGGTGCCCAGCAGGACACAAGATTTCGACTTCCTGTGGGCGTCTGCGAGCCGAGAGACCACTCAGTTTGAGGAGCGGCACTTGATCTTCCTCAAGCAGCTGGGCAAAGTAGGGCTCCATGTTTTTAGCCTACTTAGCTTTTAGCTGAATTACACCAGACTGGTCCTTGTATCACATATCAGAAGGATTTTTTTTGTTTGTTTTTAACTCCTTTTCGTTCCATCACTCCTGTAAACACAACTTGTTCTAACATCTCTGCGTTCGTTGTTCTCTCCCGCCCACCCCCCCCCCCCCGACTCTGTTCAGGGGAACGTCGGCACGGTGGAGATGTGCAGGTACGACCCTCTGCTGGACAGCACCGGGGAGGTGGTGGCCGTGAAGAAGCTGCAGCACAGCACAGCCGAGCACCTCCGCGAGTTCGAACGGGAAATTGAAATCCTCAAATCCCTTCATCATGAAAACATAGTTAAATACAAAGGAGTGTGCTACAGCGCAGGTACGGGTGGAAAGCTCGACAATAATTCACCTTTTTCTTTCAACCGATCTTAACTGTTGGGGTCTCTGCAGGACGGGAGAACCTTCGGCTGATCATGGAGTATCTCCCCTTCGGCAGCTTGAAAGAATATCTCAACAAGCACAAGAAGCTCATAGATTCCAAGAGGCTGCTGCACTACGCGTCGCAAATTTGCAAGGTAGCAAAGAGTAGCTGGAGGCGCAGCAGAGGCCACCTGTTCTTTGGTTCTGGAGCTGATTTCATCTTCCCAACAGGGCATGGACTACCTCGGCACTAAGCGCTACATTCACAGGGACCTGGCCACCAGGAACATCCTGGTGGAAAGCGAGATGAGGGTTAAGATCGGCGACTTTGGCCTGACCAAGATGATACCGCAGGACAAAGATTACTACCACGTGGCGAACCCCGGGGAAAGCCCCATCTTTTGGTGAGGAACATAAATACTTTCAAGTTCTATTGGAGGAATTTACACGTTGACCTACCTTTAAAACACCTTTACCTCAAAATGCTACGATACTTTGGTTGACTGTCATGTCCAATTATGTTTTTAAATTAAACTTTGCTCTCTGAAAGAACGCAGACCACTCTCAACTTTTCAGGCCAGTTGAAATTCAAATCTTTTCGTGCTGAGAAATAACTTTCTTACATTTTCATGGAATACTGTGAGACGTCACGCTCAGAGTACGGTATATGTTGAGAATTAGTCTCAGCTACTACCAAACAAAATGTTTGCTCAGTGTCTGGAAACTGGTTGAGTTTAGAGCATTTTTGCCCCCCATCATGGAGCAAAGAGGGTGTACTGGAAATACTCTCCATCCGTCCATGCACGTTGTGAGCACAACTCGGAAAAATATATAAATCGGAGATACCGGCTTCCATTTTGATGTGTGACTAAATCTTGTGTAAGAAAGGCTCCTTTTGAAAATTTGAGTTGCCAGGTCTAAATCCAAAATGGCCGCTGCCATATACTGGTATGTATATTTGTTAACATTGTGAGCTGGATAACTTGAAAAACAAGAAACTTGTTGATTTCTGATTTGGTGTAAGAAAGATCAGTACAGTAGTCCCTCGTTTGTACCCTGAAGCCCCGTGATGAATGAAAAACCACAAAGTAGGAATAGTAGTACAAGCAGTAGTTTATTTTAATATTTATATATATATTTATATACTAAGGCATTTTAAACCCTTCCCACACTCTTGCAATATTCTAATGTTTCTAAACTGTAAACGCTCTAAAAGAGCACAGCATGTCATGATTTCAGCTCCCTGCCTCCTCTCAGCCTCTGCACTCTTGGCCACGCCCACTTCTCCGCAGCAGAATGGAGATCACGAAGGAAGGAGGAGCTGCAGGAGGACATTTGTCCTGCAGTGCGGGCTGCACACAGGTGCAGCAGGCACCAAACTATTTAAAGTAATTTAAGTAAAAATTCCATGCTCATCCATCAGTCAGCCAACTGTGTGTCGTGTCCAGTCTTATTTTGAAAAACCGCGATGGAACGAGTCCACGAAAAACAGTATAGTTTGTTCAAATGGTATTGATAATGATATATTTTCAGTAAAATGCTTCATTAGATCCTTTTTTTTTTTTTTTTTCCAGGTTTGCTCCTGAGTCCCTGAACAACAAGTTCTCCGTGGCGTCAGACGTTTGGAGTTTCGGCGTTGTCCTCTACGAGCTCTTCACTTACAGCGAGAAAAGCTGCGCTCCACCTGTGGTACACGACCAGTTTATTCTCAGCCCAATGCTTTGCCTCGCTCGCTTTGAGGCGGTAATGTTTTTTGCTGTCTGAGTCGAAATATAAGTCTGTAAACAGATTTTACTGAAACTCAAAAAGCACCTTAAGAGGTGAAAGTGCAACTCAAAGATGGTTTCCTCTGCTGAACCAACACAAAAATGTCCATAACGTAGACAATCTAACTGCTTCTGAGCTCAGTGTGATGTGGATGTAGCTGAGTTGTCCTCAACACGTATGGTGAGCGTGACAGCTTGCACAACGTTGTTGTGTGATGAAGCATTCACACTATTCTGATAATTTTTTTTATTTTTCAGCATCTTTCTCGTTCCAGTTTTTGTTATTTCAACAAATCATAAATCAAAATATTCAGCTCTTTCAGCAGAAGGATGCCGTGACGTTTGTTTTTAGTGCACCTTTAGCTATTTGAAATATTTAGCTTTTTCTGCCACGTTTCCCCTCATAGAAAATGAATTGAGCTCATTTTACCTCCTTCAAATCTTTACGTGTGTTTACAACCTTTTACTGCTCCGTTCACATTTTGTTCTGCTTCAGCTTCTTTCAGCTTCCTTTTGCAAATTTAAACTTTTTTCCACCTAATATCAGCTGTTTTGTGCTCCTTTCAGATTTGTTCCACTAACTACATGTGTGTCTTCTAACTTCTATCTGCTAATTTGAGCTTGTTGCGCTCCTTTCAGCGTATTTCTGCAAGTTTCAGCTACTATTTAGCTGCATCAGCTAATTCAACTTTTTTCAGCCTAATTCAGCCAAAATGTGCTCTCCACTTCCTTCTGCATTTTTACTTTTCAGCTTTTTGTTGTTGATAATTTCAGTTTTTTTCCAAATAAGTTCCACCTTTTTGTGTTAATTTCTGCTTCTTTCAGCTTAAATGGGCAAACTTGTTCTTCTGCTTTCTTCTGCTAATTTAAATTTGTTCTAAATTTTCAGCTATGTTTTTAGCATTTTGAAGCCAATTTTGGATGTTTTCAGATAAAATTCAGTTTTTCTTTTGTGGTAATTTCTGCTACTTTCTAATTAACTTCTGTTTGATCCTTTCAGCTTCAGCTTAGTTATGCTAGTTTCAACTTTTTCTGTTGTTTCAGCTACCATTTAGCCAAGTTTAGCTTTTTCAGCTAATTCCACATTTTGAGTTTATTTCAGCTCTTTCTGTCCTTCAGCTACTTTTCAGCTATGTTTTGTGCTAATTTCAGCTTTGTTTAGCTAATTCCTCATTTATGTGCTCATTTCTGCTCGTTTAAACCTATTTCAACAAATGTGTGTTCTTTCTTCTGCTAATCTAAGCTTGTTCTTCTGTTTTAGCCTCATTTCAGCATTTTTTTTTTTTTTTTTTTTTAGCTAATTCCAGCTGTTCCTCAGCAAGTTGCTGGTGAAGATTCTCAGTCATCCAGGACATGATAAAATAAAATAAAAAAGGTTCAATACAGAAACAACTGGACTTTATTTGTAGCAAGAAAACGTTTCGCTCTCCATTCCAAAGAGCTTTTCCAAAGAGCAAAACGTTTTCTTGCTACAAATAAAGTCCAGTTGTTTCTGTATTGAACCTTTTTATGAATTTATTTAAACACTCTCAGATACAAATAAACAGAAAACAGGACAACTACTCCTCTGTAATCAGTGGTTTCCATTTGCTGAAACCTCATTGCTTGAAAACAGCAGATATCCTTGTAAAAACAAACAAACAAAAAAAAAACTGTGGTTTCCCCAATACCGTTTCCAGCTTTTGTTCATCTTTTGACTTTATTTTAAACATCTTACAGTGCATACAGCTAATGGGGCTTTGCCATGGTCTCTACACTCATCAGTTTCACACCACACCAGTTAAGGGCTTGCCCGCTGCCATGCCCACCCCCCACTCAGCCCAGTTTATAGGACCATTTTGTTGATTACTAGCAACCTGCTCTGAGGTGACGATTTTGACATAAAGCAGCAGACGCTGACTGGCCAATGAACCTACATGACCCGTCCAATGAACCTACATGACCCGTCCAGCCCGTACATGTCAAGTTTTATAGATTTTCCGTAAATTATGCAGACCTCACCCCCACCCCCCCCCCCCCCCCCAATTGTCATGACTACGGACATACAGTTTGTCTTAAGAATTTTTGAAAAATTCACGTCTTATGTCTCAGAGCCGGCCCTACAGGAAATGCTAAGGTTGCCCCTTCCTCTTCACTGCTTCACCCTGCCTCAGCAGCCAGTGGAGTCACACTTATCAATGGCAAAGCAGCTCAAGCCACCTTCATTAAGTTAAAACTTCCATACAATGATGGTGTTTCAAAATGTGACACAGCGTCTCAGCTGGTTCGTTCACTGACCGGAAAAGATCAGATTTCTGAGTGTTGACCAGCTGATTAATGACAAAAGCCAATCAAACTGAAAAATGGGTAGTCCCCATCAAAAGTCAATTTCTTACTGCATATCTATGTCAAACTATTTCTTTCACATAAAAATAGTCATAGAAACTTAATTACCGGTAGATCTTTAACTATAATAAAGAATTGATTGAAAGCCCTTAAACTGCCCTATACAGAAGACAGAATGAGAGGCAATTTTAGATAAGGGTTCAGTGTATAGAAATACTTAAAACAAACCAAACCTTTTGTTAATATGTAACTAATACACCTAAACCAAAAAATAATGTTACTCCCAAATCAGTGTTTTTCACAACCATGATGACCATAAATCAATAGTTATTTGATTACAAATAAAACAAAAAGCAGAGAGTAGAAAGAAAAACTAGGTCAAAGTTGATTTATTTGTTTGAAACGTCTAATTATTCAATTGAACTTGAAGAAAAAAATAATTCTTATATTAGAATAAAGAAATAATACAGTGTAAATGCCTTGTATATGAACAAGTTCATCCCAGCATGCAGAAATGTCACTGCTGATGCATGGCAAAGACTAAAAAAAAAAGTATTAACGAACTGTGCTCTGATTACAAATTACCTTTAAGCTGAAATAAAACTGAGGACGCCACAAATGTATGGTAACTGTCCCCGATTTGAAAAAGTTCCCAGAAGTGCCACGAGAAAGAATTTACAGTTCTCTTATTGAACTGCCAGGTTTCAGTAGCATCACGTTGCAAAATTTAAACATGTTAGTCCACCTTTACATGGCTTTGATGTCCATTTAACCATGTAACACGTGAAAAAAAGAAAACTTAAAGCTGTAAAACTGAGACTGACTGATGGGTATGTGCAAATAGAGGAAGTAAACTTGTTTACACCAGACCAGCTGGCAGTACTGCATGTGTTGGCAGGCTCTTCATTTCTTGATACTGTCAGTCACGTCTACACATGCTATAGTGAATTACTTTCTTTGAAACAGATATGTGTAATAGTTTAATACATTTTTGGCAGTGCTCAATAAATAATTTCAAAAGCAGCAAGAATAATTAACTTAAAATTCAAGGCATCGGTGTGAAATTATCCATTAAAATTGAATCAAAGTGAAATGAAATCTAACAGAAAAGATCTGTGAAATCCAGCTTTTCATGGCAACATGATCATTTGCAGAATTACAATAGTCTACAATTTGCTTCGTTCAAAAAGTCCATATCTATAAACTTAGGAAACTAAGTGCAAATGCACAGACAGATTGACAATGTCTCATACATTTGATTAAAATGTAAAGAGCTCAAAAATGTAAAGCATTAGCTTAGAAGATTTTGGAAATGACAAGTGATCAGAAATACATTTTAATTGTCAGACCCTTGTAATCCTACATGAAGGCTATTAACTTATGCATGTTGAACGGACTTAAACTCTGAAGTATCAAAAGTCACTGTATGCATACAAACCGGAACAGCTCTGTTTTGAACTAGTTGAACTAGTCAAACTTCATTGCAGAGCAGTCTCTAATTGCACAACAAAATAACAGATTTCAACAAATTAAAAGTTTAAAATCTTCAACAAATTAACAGATTTGATGTGCAGGACAGCAAAATCATTTGGAAATTTCAGAAGCAATACTGTGGATAGGATAAAAATGAGCACAGGAAAACAAAGCTACCTAAAACTATGACTGAAACTCCAAACATTCTTACTGTATTAATTTACAAATTTGCACAGTTGCAAAAGAGCTAAATGTTGTTAAAACTTTAAACTTTATGACAAACAATGCCAAAAAAAGCTTTTGGGCTTGGACAAACTACATTCTGCTTTGGAGTGTACACTTTGTAGACTAAACAGGAAAGTTCAACGTCATTTATGCAACAAGTATGACAGGATTTTACACTCACCAACTAAGCAGAGTTGCATGCATGTTTAGACAACTCAAAGCCTCCCAACTAGTAAATTCAGCTGAAAGAAGAAATAAATTGTTCTGTGTTTTACATTTGTTTTCTTCTGATGCTTTTAAATTCTTATTATTATTATTATTATTATTATTCTTTCGGCTTTTCCCTTGTCAGGGGTCGCCACAGCGAGTCATCCTCCTCCACCTCACTCTGTCCTCTGCATCCTCTGTCCTCACTCCAACTACCT
>JARVLU010000528.1:19712772-19724885 GCA_031762415.1 Simpsonichthys santanae | reverse complement strand
GTGTGTGTGTGTATAGTTATTTCAATACAAGTCAGTATTGTTTCCATTTTCAGTAGACAAGCTGTCAGTAGAAGTTTATGTAAGCATTAAATGCCATATAATATAATATGTAATACTTTAAATGTATTTTTCTCTCATTGCAGATGTGATCAGTGTTAGTGTGTGTATGTGATTGTTCGTACTGTATTTATGCTTCATTCTTGAAGTCGTTGGTAGTTAATATTGGCTTCGACAGTCAGCTCAAGTTGCACGCAAATGTAAAATTATCTTTTACTCATAACCATCAAGAAAATGCAGCTTTCTGCTAAATGTTGCTATCAAATGGTTTGTCTCGTAGAACGTTACACACGTCTAAAACCTGAAACGGCAAATACAAACGAACTAAATGAAACATCATTTTTGACCGTTTTTATTTATTTATTGGTTGTAGCCTCCATTGTTAAATTAGCTAGTTCCTGTATCTTTTAAATTAGATGTTAATATTTCTTTTTTTTTTTTAAAGGCAGGCCAAGCACCTTGGGACTGTTGTCCTTGTTTCACACAATCATCTGGCCCCTGGCTGTCTACAGAAACATTCTCAGTGACCCTGAACTCATGGCTCTTTTCTTTACTCTCAAAGAAATAATGTCTTTCCATGACAGCTAGTGGTCACTTACGCACACGCTGCACAGCTGCTTCGTGACCATGTCTGTCGTCATACGTTGTCCCAAAAACATCCCTGCGCAGCCAGTGGAGGTTGTTTGTGCAAAACTCAGTGCTCGGGGGGATATGAGGCTTCCTCTGTTTTATTCGCTCATTGTCCTGCTACTGTATCCTCGGCATTGTCTCAATAACAGATTTACTGTCAGTGGTCGGCCACACCGGCTGCTAAAAAGGTGTCAAGGCGAGAAGGCTGTCGTTCTCATTTGCCCCACTTGACATATTTATTTTGAGTGGTGGCAATAAAGCTGTTCATCTGATTCATAGAGCAGTTTTATAAGGTTGCAAAGATAGAAGCTTGTTTTAGTCATCTTAGGGAAACGTGATAGAATTCATCCTGAAATAGATAAAAGAAAAAGGCACCACGAACGATAACTTTCAACACTAACACGTTTGTCATGGTTTCTTCCCCGCAATTCTTCACTTGGCAGGTTCCACCTGGTGAAGTTGTTGGAAAAATTTGGCACAGTTAAACAGTTTGACTTCCTGTTTCATAAGTCTGGACCTTTGGAGGGGCAGCCACGGGGATACTGCTTTGTCAACTTCAGCACCAGAGAGGTATTTAGACAAAAGACTAAACGCATAATGTTTATCTGATCGTTCTTATCAGTTCTTTCTCCCACTGAAACAATAAGTTCATATTCATAAAATGCACTGAAACAAGATTTTTGTATCCAAACTCTTTGACATCCATCATTGCTACCAGTGACATCATTGATATTGAATTAAGCAAAGAGTCATAACATAAAAAGGAACAAAGTTGGCCTTTCACGTGCACTCCTACAGCGAGCGTGTGTGTTTTTTTAATCAGAGGTGGTCCATTCTTAGTGTTTGAGATTGACACGTAGTTCAACAAACATGGAGGCGTCCACGAGCCGTCGGGACCTTGTGTCTCTGACTGACATGGACCACATTTCTAAAACGGGACTTTAAAAGGAGTGGGCTGCACTTCACAGGTTCGTCAGGCGGTATTTGTTTTGGAGTGTGGCTGTGGGTCATGATAAGCATCTAGTTTCACAGCTAGTGTCTATCTGTGGGATATGAAGCCCTCCCAACAGGATTAAACAGAGGAAGTTAGTGTTTATCTCTTACACTCACACACTTACATCAAGGCACAGCTAGATGAAGAAATTCATTAATGTAATGTGACATAAAAGCCACTTTACACATTTGATTAGACAAAACTACTTTCCCCACAGAGTTAGCATGATCAGATCCACACATTATCATCTATTATCCTTCTTCCATCTCAGAATAGTGCGGACTAATGATTTAATGACTCGAGTGCAATCAGTGATATTTAAAGAATCCGTCCCTCTTCTTTCTGTCTTTTGCTCCTCCTGTGTTTGTGTGGTGGTCTGCAGGAGGCAGAGAGGGCCATCCAGTGTTTGAACGGGAAGCTGGCTCTGTCCAAGAAGCTTGTGGTGCGCTGGGCTCACGCTCAGGTGAGGGTAAGTGTCAAAGTCAGTCCTTTCAGACACGTGAGCTCACTCAGGTGGCTGTGGTCACAGTGAGAAGTTGAACTCGCTCACTCATGCAAACTGATGCTGTTCATCTAAATAAATCCATTATTTTTGTTTTAGAAGTAAAGGGAGAAACAAAACTGAGAGGAAATAAAGTAAAATAAAGAGTTTTTGTTGTGGTGAATGACTCAAATCATCATAATTCAACGTTTTATTCTGTTTACCTTTGGATATCACTGCTGCAGTTTCTGGTTTCCAGAGCTCCCCGTACAACCCATGCCTGTCTCTTAACAATAGACAGCCTACTGATGGAGGGTGAGGGGATATCCTGCATAGAGACGAATCACGCCCTAGAAACACACATACTCACAAAGGCGTGGTGGAGGGAGGTGAAGGTCAACAGTGCTGCCTCTTAGACACGCCGTTAGATAAATCTGCTCACACTGGGATGAAGCTCACTTCACAAATCCAGCAGCTTGTTGTAGTGATGCTGTCACAAACATGCATCAGATTAATCATTCAGAAGCATCTGCCATGTAAGATGGGCTGATTTAAGATGACCACCACAGCACAAAAATGACAACTCGGCCGATTTTACAGCTATTGAGCTGAAATTAAGCATTAAGCTGAGTTAATTAACTAATTCGTTAATTAAGCTGAGTCATCCTCACGTGAGATCTCAGGGTGAAATGCATTCCTTCAGGAAATGCTGCTCAATTATTGCAAAACATCTTGTTTAGGTCAATTTTATTTTATTTTTTTAAAGTTGGAGCTACTTTTGTAGCAATGTTTTTGTGCATTCCTCATGCGCTTGTTCGTATTGGTAATTGAATTTTAGATGTGAGGTCTAAACAAAACTCCCTCTTTATTTATCTTCATAAGACAATTCTTTGCTAAGATTGAAATTATCACTGAAACTTTGTTTTTTTCCCTCTTCTTCATAATCAGCTATAGCAGTATCTCCATCCTGTACCAGCTTTTTGTTAACGATTTCTTCTCACTAAGATGCTATAAAAGAAAAATTAAGATATTTCTGAATTATCACCATCAAAAGCATTTATAATTCCTAAGACTTCGTGTAGAAAAAAGATAATAAAAACCAACCTACAGTAAAGGTGGTCTCTGCAGCACGTTACATTATTAAAACTTATTCTGACTTGTGTGTTTGTGTGAATAGCGCTTTGAAAAGTAGTTTCAGCCTGGAGGGATTTCACAGGAGAGGTTTCTGCTCAGATCATAGTGTGGCTTTAGTTTCAGATGACCCACAACTACCCCAATGATAGTGTTTGGTCAAATGTGAAACCACACAAGAGCCAAAGGCTTGTTTTCAAGTGCCGTCCTGGCGCTCCTTCTGCTGGAGATGGTTCAAGTGGACTGATCTGTGAGAGTTGTTACTCACAAGCTCCGTAAAGTTCAAGCAGTTTCTCAGCTGAAAGCAAATTGTAAAGGACGTGCTGTTGCTGTTTTCAAACGACCTGAAGGAGCACAATTCAACTAAAATGAAGATTTTAAGCCTGCAAAGTCTGTTTTTACTCTTTTTATTCAAGTTGCTTGATGGATTTATGAATGAAAACAAATAGGAATGTCACAGATTTATTCTTCATAATAAATTTTAGGGATGCACGATATTGGATTTTTGGCCGATATGCCAATACTGTATGTTAAAACTTATTTGGCCAATACCAATACCGATATTTTTTCCCCTAGACCTGTTTACAGAGACCATCTTTCTCTGCTGTGGAATTAAAATACAGTACTACATTATTCTGAATGGTCTTTGTCAGTTTGTCCTGCTACCAAATGCAGATGCAAAAAAGGAGCTGAAAATGATGCGACACTTCAACTTGGATTATGTTTAATGTGAAATTTGTTCATGACATTTACTCTAACACAATGACAACACTGGAGCAGTGCAAATGTGTGAATTTTCACAAATCTAAACTTAACGGATCGCATGATGTCATAATGTGCTGTCGCTACAGGCATCCTTGTCACTGGGTTGTCGTACAAAAACAGCACCTTTTATATCGAGTTATTTTGATGCCCAATATTTACCTTTATCGCAAATATTGACCGATACCATGCCGATAATATCGTGCATCCCTAATAAATGTATTATTATTGCAGAATGGGTTGTATTAATATTTTAATGACGCTTGCCTCTCACTCTGACACCATATGTGTGCCTGTTTGAGCACTTAATCAAGTTTTTACTTGTCACCTAACAAATGGATGGTGGCAAACATATTTTGTACATTTCAAATCATAATGCTGACTCCTCTCTTGTGCAATATTAAATAGTTGTTAAAAGATCCCATGACCCAGAGGTTAATCCAAATAACCTAAAACATTTGGTTTGGACTCCTCCCATTACCCAGGCCTTGGATTGTTTAAGTTCCTTTACCATCTCTGTACATTCTAGCTGCATACCTTCAGGAATGGGTGGAAGGGAAGGGTCCTTGCTGGTGGAAAGGTCATTGTTTTACACTTATTCTTGGCCACACATGTCATTTATGTCATTGGACTGCATGTGTGTGCAACATATTTTCATTCCGTTCCACCAACTGCAGCTTTGTAAGACGTCTGAGCATTTTATTTTTAATAGAAACTGCTGCATCAAGCACTAAAGCTCATTTTTCTAGTCATGAAACCAATCTTTTGTTTTTTCTTTTTCTTTTTTCTCCACAGGTCATGAGAATTCTGTGTTGGCTGGTGAAGATGTTTGGAAGGTGGTTTTGAGAAGAATGAGTGCAGATGTTGATTGTTGCACATCAGCTGGTCCCACTTTACCCCCCCCCCCCCCCCCCTCTCTCCATCCCATCATGTACGGTGTGACTGTGAGCTGAACTCAGTCCTGCTTGGTTACGCTGTTTGACACAAACAGGATCAATTCAACAGATTAAAGATGCTCTTGTGTCTGGATTGATTTCTGTATTGTTGTTCTTTTATCTCTTTGTTCAAAAGTGTGAAGAAGGCAGAGTTCACTGGCTGCTTGGTTTTATTGTGTATGTTTTTGAAATGTCTTTAGTGTTTTTATTTTCCTTTCTGGTAATTGTTTACAGAAGTTTGAAGGTTTCCGTAATGACAAGACGATGCCATCGAGCCTGGAGCCATCCTGCAGTGCATCCGCAGAGGCAGGATCTTTACCGACCAGCCACCTCAGGTTGGTATCACACACACACACACCTGCGCGCACGTTCTTGTAGACATACTTTTTGGGGACTTTGCATTGACTTTCATTCATTTTCTATAGCTAACCCATCTGCAATTCACACCTTAGTCCTAAACCGAACCCCTAACCCCCTAACGGGACTTATCCTTATGGGGACCTGGCTTTGGGCCCCATAAAGAGCAGTTAGTTCCCACAATGCATGATTTTTTGTAAAGTTGGTCCCTACAATGTAATCTGAAACAAAATGTGCACACACACGTATGCTCTTTTTAGATTTTATCTTTTTTATTCTCCTTAGTTAAGGAAGCTAAATCCTTTTTTTTTTTTTTTTTAAAGAAGAAGCTATTTTTGTGTTTTTTTCCATCCCATCTTACTCAAAGTTAAAACTACCAACTTCAAGTCCTTGTGCTTCAGCTCTGACACTCATATTTTGACTTTGTAAAGCTCTGATTTTGACAATGTGTTAAAGCATTTATACTGACATGGATGCATTTGTTAGTACTCTTCTACACTAGTCAAAATAATCACAAAGCTCCAGATTTGTCTCATCAGTCCAATAATTGTAGGAGCTTGTCGACATCCATTTTGGTGAATTCCTGTTCTGTGCTTTTCTGTCAGTGGTTGAGTTGTCCTGTCTTCTTTCATAAGCTCATTATGATTCAAATGTGACAAATGATGGGGTCAGAAAGTGGCATACCTTGTCCTTGCAGTTTCACTTGAATGGTTTGGGGTGTTTTTTCTGCTCTTTATCTCCTATCACTATCTGTCAACCCGGGGCTGCATTTCCTCTTGCGTCCACATCCTGGAAGCCTGGCTACAACCCCACGAACTGTATACATTTTAATAATATTGGCAGCTGTGATCAGAGGAACATGAAGCTGCTTGGAGACGTTCGTGTAACCTTTATCTTTAGGATGTGTTTCTATAATCTTCTTTCTGACCTTCTCTAACAACTCTCACCCTTGCTTTCTCTTCTTCATGTTCAGTGTGATGCACACAATGATGCCAAACTACCCTGAGGCTGTTTGTTCCTTTTAAGTACACTGAATGTCTGATGAAAAGCTGAAAGGAACCTAAGGTCAAACAGTTCAAACCTGATTATTAAAGGATTAATGTTCTCTTAAAGGTTACCAACAAATTAATCCATACTAGTTTTAACATATTTTTGCAAAATAAACCTTTTTATATATTTTTTTTTAATTTATCAGACACAAAAAGCTTGTATATAATAGACAACTCATTTTAACAGAATCACTTTTCATCATCGTTTCAATGAGCTGTAACACATCAGCACTTGTATTCTAGAACTCATAAAAACAAGAAATGATTTAATGCAATCACAGCGCACATCAACCTGAAAAGTAAAGAATGGCCTCTGATTGACTGCGTTTATGCTTGGAAACAATTTATTAACCATAGAAATGGAATATAAAGAGAATGTTTTTTTTATTTTTATACATTATATGTTAATTTTGTTTCTTTTCTATTGTTTGTTTCAGGACAAACTTATTTGGTCCTGCTTCTGTTCCTCTAAATTCAAGCAAATTAGGTCTGCGGTGTGTATTTGTTCTGTTTGACGGAGCTTTAGGGCCACGCTAAGAAACAAATTAAAAGCCATAAAATTAAGAGAATAAAGGCTTAATATTACGAGAATAAAGTCGTACGAGACTTTTTGCAGCTCTTGTTTTTTTTTTTTTTGTTTGTTTGTTTCCCCACAAGGCGGAGCCACAACGTGCCCTGTCACGACACAATAAATCAGGTTTTCCATGTGAAATTGAAGAATGTTGAGGTTGTTAAGTTATACTTTGGTAGTGGTTTTACAAATAATCTGTTAGCACATCAGCATCAGATTATTCTCAGTATCAGGACTTTGAACCTGCTTACAGTAAGGTGGTAGCTCTGATGAGCAGGTAACAAGCATTTAGCTTCCGATTGGTCATTTGCTGACACGCCTACTGGATTGATTGACAGGTCGCGTCATGGATCTGACTCGTAGATAAAAATATTTATAATGAAAGCTGTAAAAAAATATATACATATTGTATTTATTCAACTTTATTCTTGTAATACTAGGACTTTGTTCTTGTAATTTTTATGGCTTTTAATTTGTTTGTTTTTTTCATAGCGTGGCCCTAAAGCTCCGTTGTAATTCTGCAAATGCTTCTTAACTTAGAAAGTTTTCATTCTGAGAGTCAGACTCACATATTTTTGGTTTCTATAACATTTAAATCGTTATTAAGTACAGTAGTCCTTTTTTGGGACCATGCCCACCCATGATAAGTGGAGACCTGCAGAGTAGTGATACAGTAGATCAAGTTCAAGTTCAGTAAACTTTGTCATGACATGTGCCAGGCTGTAATCACACTCACTCATCACCTGCTACTCCCAATCGCCTTTCTTAAACAATTTAAATTTAAAAACTGTAACATGTTGAATAATCAATCCATACAACATGGATTGATTATTTAAAATGTTACAGTATTTAAATTTAAATTGTAGAGAAGAGAAGTGCAGCAGGACATCAAAGAGATGTCACACAGCTTCAGCTCTGCAGCACGGAGCAGAAATGTACTTCTTGATCAATTACATTTCAACAACTGGACATAGAAGTTCTAAAATAATTAAAATAACTATTAGCACTTATCTGTTGTGATTATGTCTATTTTACGATGTGACACACTGAATTTTAAGTTGGAAGACAAAAGTCGATCGGTGCATCTGGACAGCAAAGGGTTAACCCTTCACAAAGCCTGCATGGCAGAGAAGGAGATCAGCTGATCTGTTGCAGGAGGGAGCTTTCCTCTGCACTTGTGGGCTGCACACATGGTGCAAAATCATTTGAAATAATTTATTTTAAATAAACAATCCATGGCTCATCCGTCAATCAGTCAATGGCGTCATGTCCAATCTTATTTTGAAAATCTGCAATATAGCAAACTTGTGATAAACGAACTGCGAAATAGCGAGGGACTACTGTATATCCACACTATCTGTCAACCTGGGGCTGCATTTCCTCTTGCGTCCACATCCTGGAAGCCTGGCTACAACCCCATGAACTGTGTACAATTTAATAATATTGGCAGCTGTGATCAGATTAAATAGTTCATGTTTTTGGTTTCTACATTCGCCTTATAATCTAGATGCTTTTGCCTCTTTTTTTTTTTTTTTTTGCATTTTATTTTAATTTGTAAAAAAAAAAAAAAAAAAACCTGTATGCCTCTTTTGTGATTGTCTATTGTTGTTGTTGTTGTTGTCCATTGTTGTCGTCATTCTTTGTCTAAATCAGGTCTCTAAATGAGTCCTCGAGGCTCACTGGGATTAACCTGTCTAAATAAAGGTTAAAGGTGTCAGCACCTGAACCCATGAAGCCAAACGTTTGCGCGTCTCCTTCAGCACAGACACACACACCTGACCTAAATAAGAGAGCTGGTGGACTTTTAATTTCACATCTCAAAATCAGGTTCGTCTGATCTGGACTGGAGTCGCTTTAGTTCCAGAATGAGCTGCTTGTAATTGAAAGCAGGTTTTACGTTGTTTCATCATTGCAGCTACATGTACCGCCTTTGCCGCTCTCTGTAAGTTCATCAGCGAAACGTGGCTCCGTTAACGTCAGCGCGTGGTGTTTGCGTGTCGTTGGTGACACGTCCTCTGCAACTGTCAGACTCTGAGAAATGGTGCACTTTGCTTTTAGTGTAAACCCCAACATCTTTCTTCGTGCAGCACAACAGGGAATACGCTGTACTTCACCCCTCCTTTCTCTCTCCTGCTTTTATTCTTCTCACACACCTAATTCCCTCCTTCCTTCACCTTTTCTCTCACGAGCACTACAGCTTTTCCTGCAATCTTATCTCTCTGCCGTCTCCAAATTTTGTCCGTGCAGCACGATTGTTGATCTTGTGCTTCAGGTTTCTGACAGTTAAGAGTCCATTTTTGTCATCCCACTCTGCCCATCACTCAGTTTGCTCCTCTCCTTTTCCTCTCAGCCTCATTGTTAACATCTCCCCTCGTTTTTTTTCCTCCCTCGTCTCTCCAGCACGAGCGCTAAGATACGAGCCATTGAGGCCAAGCTCCAGATGATGGAGGAGAATCCAGATGATAGCTACTCGGGCCCGTCAGCCTATGTTTATAACAAACCGCCTGAGAGGAAGCGCTGGGAGCCGTACTCCAAGTCGCACCACAGTAACCAGAGCAGACCCTTCCGCAAGTTTAGGAGATGACCCATCCTTCCTCCGTAATCTGGAGCTCTCCCTGCCCCCATTCACTGCTCCCCGGCCCTCCATCTGCACAGACAAGTCTCCAGCTCGAGATTGCACGCACCCCAAATAAGATGTTCAAGTTTGAGGTGAACAACAGCCGGACTGTCGCCGTAACAAGATGAAGACCTGGAAGAGGTTTTTGTTGCTGTTGGAAGCCACTCGGTCAGATTTTCAGTGACTTTGACCGAAGTTCAATTTGTTTTCCTCTAATGTCCAATGAGCAGATTGCGTGACACAGTAACACCATTTACAGTTTGTGCTGTTCAGGACTCAAATGTTTTGTTTTTTTTACACGTGTGTTTATTTCAGACCGTGTCATCTGAACAATAAATATGTTTCTTTGCTTTTGTTTTGGAGGCTTTACTTTTCCGTTTGACTTTATTTTGAAAATTTGTCATTAATTTCAAATAATGAGCTACACAGCAACACTTATTGTTGTCTTCTAATGTGTGTGATTCCTTATTGTTTGTTTTTTCTTCTTTTTTTAAAATCCAGCTTTTATATATACTGTACAGTATATACTGTATATAAAAAAAAACTTTTCACTGACTTCTGATCTCGTGTGCATATCATTGGTTGCCGTTTTATTTCTGTTCAGTTTTTTCCTATTAAAGTGAAATATCATTTTATTATTACTATTTTGGGTTTATTTTATTTTAAAGGTAAGTATTTATATACTTGTTTTTGTTTTATAAATATGCACACTAAAAAAAAAAAGATGAAACCAGCTCCATGTCGATCACGGGAGTCCGTTAAGAAAATTTCTCTAAATCTTGCGCCATCGCAAGTCATTAAATTAATATTTTTTAAAAGGGTAAAACTTTATAATGGCTGTAATACAGAAAATCCTGTTTATTGTTTCCTTTTTCTTTCTGCAGACAGATTAAATTTTAATAGTGTCATTTGCTGGAAATCCCCTTTAAATGTTTTTTGGTATAGGCCTTTTAGGCCACGCAAGTGAATAAAAAAAAAACTTTTATTTTTAGCTCAATAGTTTTTTGTTTGATAGAAGTATTTTCATACAGCATGGATCTGTTCAAACTTTTTTTTAGATGGAAAGAGGTTTAAATGTTTTTATCCCGACATGAACAGTTATTTTATATTTTTTTATTCTCCTGCTCTGCATCAGGGATGGAGAGCAGCTGTTGTGCAAAACGAAAAGCTTCCTCCTTTGTGTGAATCCTGGACATGATGCAAACCACTCACTTTATTTGTTCAAATCACAGCGTCAAGTTATTTCTGCTCCCCAAGTTTGAAATGTCAAACAAGTATCTGTTATAAACAAGACTAATTTATTCTCATTTGTAAATAACACTTTTTGGTTCAAGAGTTTTTTTTTTAAAGCTGAATAAAAAGGTCAGTTTATCTTTATTTTAACTTTTTTCACAATTCATTTGATTCCCTTATCTTATTCCTCTAATTGTATTTACCTCAAAATAACAAAATAATTTGGATGGATCACAACTGACTAAATTTTGATTTTATTTTAAGTTTTTCAGCTTTGCAAATCTGTTTTAAAAAGCCTTTGCTCTAAATGGTGCAAACATTTACATTTTTAATTACTATATAATCAAAACTAATAACGAATAATAACATTACATTTTAAAACTGGAACAATGATTATTAACATTTTAAACTTAAAATGAGTAATATGTTCAAACAAAAAAATGTTCCACTTGTTCTTGCATTCTGGGGCTTTTTTTGTTTGCACTAACTCCAAATTTAAAATCCCGATTGGATTTATCTTTATGTTTTTACGCGCAAAAAGAAAGTGCAGGCTTCAGTGGTTGTAGAATCCCAGTGGTGAATAAATGGGCCGCATGGATGCACATAAACAAGAACAAGTCTGCTTTTTATTCCATCAAAAAGGTCTGCAGAAAATGTGCAACACTTGACTGAAGTTTTATCACATCTGTTACAAACTGCGTCCACCCTTCATGTGAAACTCTTCCCTCACCCCCACCCCCATTTTTTTTTTTTTCTTGAATTATAAGGCAGGTCAGAGAGGCGCGCAAACTTCCACTCCATCTCTGCAGACACACTTTGGTTCTTCCCGTCTCCTGAATCCTTGGATTAAAAAAAAAAAAGCAGCCAAGCCAACCCTTCGGTTTTATCCACTTCCTGCAGTCAGAGACTCCTGCTCAGAAAGAGGAGAGGAGGTGGTGAGGAGAGAGTAGGGGGGCACAGGAAGAAATCTTTCTGCTCTAAATCGGGCTCAGCCTCGTCTACACAGAGCTCCGCTTCTGTTCAGCTGCTCAGATCGACGCGCGACTGCAGGAGGAGAAGCCCAAATCCGCAAATGGTTCGGATGGTGCCACGCGGATTCTTCCTCTGATCCGGGGAGTTCGGGAGACTGAGCAGGCTGCTGGGGGTTCATGTACTGGAAAAATGAAGTTTTGTCCCCTCTCTCAGAGGGAAATAAGATTCTGTCGGACGGAATCCCCACAAAGCAGGTACTGACGCTTTGGAGCGCTGGTGCGTAAAAGGCGCAGGCTGGATTTGCGCGCAATCCTTTTGCTGGGG
>JARVLU010000528.1:19660995-19681710 GCA_031762415.1 Simpsonichthys santanae | reverse complement strand
AGTGTGTGCCAAGGCTTGTCACAGTGCATGGCTGCTATCATTTCAAATGAAGCATAGTTGTAATGGTGATTAAAAGTGGAGCGATCATATCAGCGCAGGAGAGAACAAAGCTGCAACTAGAACAAAAATGGGAGAGACATAATTATCCCAACAATAATGGTGAGTGATTGGCTTGCTAAAAGGGAACAGATGTAATATTAAGTATAACCAATGTGAAACACTCAGTCATGCTTACAGTCTAATATGCACGAGCGATAACACACACGCACACACACACAAATACACTCAGAGACAAAGAGAGAGCGATAATTCCTCACCTGTTTAGCTATGTCGTTTTCCCATGTGGCTTCATACTTGCTTCCACTTACAAAGATCATCACTCCTTTGCCATTAAACATCCCATCTTTCATTTCTCCCACATACTTAGTGCCATTGGCGAAGGTGTACTCCCCTTCTCCATGCATCCTAAGGAGGAAAAAAAGGGATGGCACATGCAGCTTTGTCTACTTCCCCACTTTTTGATTGTTAACTACCTTCAATTAGAACGATCCTGGAGAAACTTGGATGGGGACTGCCACGTGGCAGCCATTTTAAACTTCTGAGTTGACAGTTGGCTACGCGTTGGAGTTCGCTCTACCACCGTACCAGATTTTAGCTCAACACAGCAAAAAATCAAGGAGTTCTAGCAATTTTTTCTTTGGTGGCTATCTTGGATTTTTGATTTGGATTCAATGTGTGATGGAGAATATTCTCAGCTATAAGCACACCAAATTTCAGCTCTGTTAGTGTAAAAATAGCCAAGTAATGTGAGTAAATTTGGAGGCAATCTTGGATTTTTTTTTTTTAATTCAGTATTTATTGGGCTCTCAGCTACCACCACAGCCATCCATCCATTATCTTTTACCTGCTTCTTCCATTTTGGATCATGGGGATGCCGGTGCCTATGTCCAGCAATCACTGTGCGAGGGGCGGGGAACACCGACAGGTCGCAAGTCCGGGCCGCATATATAGTAGAGACAAACAAGACAAACAACCTTTCACTCTCTCACTCACACCTAGGGACAATTTAGAGTCACCAATCAGCCTAACATACATGTTTTTGGTCTGTGGGAGGAAACCGGAGTACCCACGCATGCACGGAGAGAACATGCAAACTCCACCCAGAAAGGCCCCCGGATCGGGATTAGTGTCGGTAACTTGCTCACTGAGACAGCAGCTGTAGTTGTGCCACCATGCTGCCCACCACAGCCAATTTCTGCTTAATCTCTAAAAATGGCTGATTTTTAGTACAGTATTCTTCATTTTTAGCTCAGGCAGCCATCTTGGATTTTTGATTTGCAGTCAGTGTTTTAGGTATTGCTCTCAGCTTCCAATACACCACGTTTCATCTGAATAACTCTAACAACAGCTGAGTTACAGCCATTTGAAATTAGCTTTGGTGGCCATGTTGAATTTTTAGACTTGGATTCATAATGTGTTGTGCATCTGTCAGCTATCAAACTTCAACTCAATTAAATTAAAATAGCTGAGTTATTGTATTTTCCCCCCTTTTAGCTAAGGTGGCCTTCTTGAATATTTGATTTGCATTAGGAAAAAATAACAACTCATTCTCAGCTCAGACCATAAAAATTTTCAGCATATGTCAAAGAATAAATGAGTTACGGTCAATTGTTTTCTGAGACTGTGGTAGCCATCTTGAATCAAAGTGGAATTTGTTTACAAATTATGTCGCCATGGTAACGCGAAATGCCCATTAAGTAATACACAAACTGAATTACAATTAATTTGGTTGGGTAAAATCTTATTTTTACACATTTTTTCCTAAGCGTTTACCTGCCGTCTTTCATACTTCCTTTGTAACTGCTTCCAGTGAACTCCATTTGTACAAGATGTCAAATTATTTCTTATTTTCCAAAGAAATCAATAAACAAACCAAAGACGGTGCAAAACAATTAGCTTCCGCGTCGATGTTACCATGACAACCCAACAGACGTCTGTGAAAAAAACCCCAGTGAAAATTAAATAAAAAGTGAGATACTGTATATAACATAAGTTTAATTTTAAATCCAAAAATATTTTTTGATTAAACTAATAGCCGTTGTACATAAGAATTTGTCTAACTTTTATTTATTTTTATTTTTTTTTCAAAACGCGAGTGAATACGTCATCAAAACGCGCCTCCCAATTGACGACAAACAGTAAAAGAACTGACCTTCTCTGCGGCTTCGTTTCTCGTCCCAGCCAGAGCCAGACGAGGGGGACCTTGAATGTTTTTCGGCTACTGTACTTGATTTTATTCCTGCTTGCTTTAGTCTACAAGCACATCGCCATGCCAAGCACGCTGGAAGTTCCCACTCTGGATGAGCTGAAGGTGGATGAGGTGAGTGGCCGTCCTTGTTTAGTAGAGCGACGCTAGCAAGCAAGCTAACCGCTTAGCTGCTAACGCCGCTACATGCATGAAAGTTATTTAGTTTTAAGTATTTATTTCAGTATATTGTAGATGAATAAAGCATTTCCATGTAATTGCACACGAATATAATAACTATTCTGGTATATTGGAGATTTTGTTTTAACCACGTCCAAGTTAGTCCTGCAGCTATGTTTGTACAGCTCGTTGTATTCCATATTCCAGTTTAAGTAGGAAGGTATAAAACGTTGTTTATAGCAGTTTTTCAGACATTAACAAGCTGGTTTATCTTCTGAGCAGGTCATTAATTGGTCCGACAAACTTGTCCTTGGAGGTCAGGTGATCGCTAGCAGTCTGCGTGTTACTCTTAACACTTAAGCTGTTTTTGTTTGTTTTTTTCTTTTCATTTTGTTAATATTGTCAATAGGGAGCTTTTATAGAATTTCAGTACTGCTTGATGGAGTCACATGTTCCACTGATTATTATTATTATTTGCTATATGGTTTTATTCATAATGTAAACTTTTAAATAACCTGTGAAATGGTTTTCTTTTCTCTTTTAGCAAAATATGCGGTAACACAAGGTGCAAACACATAAATTTAGACAACTTTTTAAACCCCCAGCCATACTTAAATATAGGGACCATTTTAGAAATTGACTGCACAGATGAGTGATATGGATATATATTTTTTTCTTTTATCAAGTATAAACTTTCATAAATGTAAATTAGATCTGTCATGGATATGCAGTTTTATTTGAAAATTTCATAATTCAAATAGCGACAAGAATTACCATTATTTAGCATAAGCCTGCTAACATTTAAAAACGTTAATGAAATTGTTCATGGTATATCCAATAGCCATATAATACAGTGGTGCACCTATGTGACATTACTAAACGAATGAGAACATTTTAATTCAGTGAATTTTATTTGCTATTACTATCAACTGTTGTCATCACTGTTAAAATCAGGTCTCTCTTGTAAATGAGTCCTCGAGGCTCAATGGGATTAACCTGTATAAATAAATGTTGCATGCATTTAGCGACATAAACAAAATAAAAATATTACTTTTTTTAACTTTACTATTTTCTGAACATTTGAATGAAAATATTGATTGCAATTCAGCAACAATTGTCATAATTACCCCAAACAATCACAGTCAAATAATTTTTGGTGTATTCAGAATTGTAGAGACATAAAACATTGCCACTCACTTGGAGCTGTCTTTCCATAGTTTGTACATTGCAAAATATAGCTGATCCAAGATGGGATGGTCCTGCTTCTGCTTATGATTGTCTGGTTCCTCAAACTCACTTGACATTTTTTTTATATATATTTGCATGCAATCATCTTGATGACAACACACTCATTTAAGTCTTCAAATTTGTTGGTGCATAAATTCTTGAAAGTTGAAAGTATTAATACTGTACACAAGGGGAGGACAATGTTCTTCCTCAATGAGCTGGAGGTTCTGTTCAAGTTATTTAGAATTTAGCAAAATATTTCACTCTAAAAACTGTCCAAAAATGGTCAATTTTTTTTAAAGTTGAATATATACCATCCTGAAATAATTTCCTACAGCACAGACAATTACAAAGGATCCAAAACATGCCTTGTCACCTACACCTTTAAGTGTATCCAAACCACTCAGAACTAAGGACAATATTAACTTAAAATATATTTTATAAGAGAGACAAAGTGTAAGAATCACATTTTTAACTTGGATGGCACAGATAGTTATTGCTTTATTCATTGACCTTAAAATTTGTGGTATTGTCAATCAAGCTTTA
The DNA here is from genome assembly GCA_031762415.1 of Simpsonichthys santanae. NCBI lineage: Eukaryota > Metazoa > Chordata > Actinopteri > Cyprinodontiformes > Rivulidae > Simpsonichthys > Simpsonichthys santanae. The sequence continues at coordinate 19,677,512 of JARVLU010000528.1, read as the reverse complement.
AAACATAAAGCAAGAACTGAAGAACAAATTAAACGGAACCCCTAAGTGTTCATAAAAATGTTTTTCAAAAAATTTTCCAGCTACGTAATTTGAAACATTCAAACTACCATTTGATAAAATTTTTTCCCCCAACCAAGGAGCTAAATATAATAAAAAATGTCAACGCCTAATTTCAGAAGAGATAAATTGATGCTGGCAGCTGTTGGTGACATGCTGTAAGTTTGAAGTCTTTCATGTTTGTGTGCCTTCTGTTTTCCAGATAAAAGTGTCATCTGCTCTACTGAAAGCTGCTGCTCACCATTATGGCTCCCAGTGTGACAAACCCAACAAGGAGTTCATGCTCTGTCGCTGGGAGGAGAAGGACCCGAGGAAGTGTATACAAGAAGGGAGGAAGGTCAATGAGTGTGCACTGAACTTCTTTAGGTAACTTTATTTTTTGCTTTTTGTATTTTTGATGTCAAAAAATCCTGTTTAAACAGAATTGGTGTCTGTAAGTCATTACATATTTTTTGTTTTTATTTTAATAGTCCAAGTGAAAATAGACTTATCATAGGAAAGAGTGTAAGAACAGAACAGGCTTTAGATGTTTGTGGTGCACGTTTCTGTCTTTGAATGTGAAATAGTGAAACAGTTCTCATTGGTTGCTTGGAGATTATTTTTCTTTTTTACTTTGTCTTGAAGAAATATTTGTCAGAAATTATAGTCCTCAGTTGATTTGGCAGATTAATTATATTTTCAGATCTGAAAGTTTGTACGCTGTTGTCATCTGTAAAACCAAATGTGCTTCTTATGTTCAGAGTAAGATTGAAGATGTGGCCGAACTCTGAAGCCAGCAGATTACAGACTTAGAGTTTGTGTGAAACTCAGGTCAGAGGAGGTTTGTGGTCAAGAGCTTTTGTTTATTACTCAATGATGGACATGTGGGAAGAAAATGTGGTCTGATGTTGCAAATGCTGCTGCTTGATAGTTGTTCTTCCAGAGCTTGAAGCTGTTAAGTGTACTCAGAAGGTTTCAGAAGTCTCATGTTCTGCAATCAAGATTTCCAGTTCCTAGTGGGAAGTAGAGGCTTGTTCAAATAATGGTGAAAACTTCCTGGCCAAGTAGAATGATGTGTAACCTAATACCAGTGCTGCAGGAGCAAAAAAGAAAAAGCTGGTTGTATTTTATTCTCACTTTAGGCTGATGGTAAATTAAAAAAAATTGTTTTTGATTCACCAGTTCAAACTGAAAGTGGATGTTTGTTGTGAAAATTTCTACCCTGTTCAACATGTTCAGGTCATCTGGATGGTTGGTTTATTTATTTTATTTTATTTTTCTGAGACGTTTCGTCCTTCATCCAAAGGACTTCCTCAATCTGAGAAGCCACCAAACAAAACTGATTCTCACTAAGAGAATACTCCATAGTTGGAAAAAAATAGTTTGCTGGTGCTAAGATGGCCTCTGGGGCCTGCCCCCTCCCTTGTCAACTCCTCTGAGACAGTCATGCCAAAGTGGTTCAAAACGCCAAAGTTCATGCTCAGTACCTTCAAAGTTCATGCCATATGAGTTCATGACCATGAACTTTGGTGTTTTGAACCACTTTGACATGACTGTCTCAGTTGATGAGGGAGAGGGCGGGCCCCAGAGGCCATCTTAGCGCCATTAAAACGTTTTATTCCACTATGGAGTATGCTGTTAGTAGGAATCAGTTTTGTTTGGTGGCTTCTCAGATTGAGGAAGGCCTTTGGATGAAGGACGAAACGTCCCAGCTTAAAAAAGAAACCATCCAGATGACCTGACTGAACATTGTTGGATTTTATACCTGGATTATTGAGCATTCATTCAACCTTTATTTATACAGGTTAATCTCATTGAGCCACAGGGATTCTTTTACAAGAGAGACCTGAAAGACTCTAGCATGAATTTTGCTGCTTCTCTAGAATGTTTTGCAAACATTTTAAGCCTTCAATTTTCAGACTGGTCAAAATGACAACATGAAATTAGTTTCCACTTTGTAAATGTTAATTTGTCAAAGCTATAATTATACAGCTGCTTGGATTCTGTATTATTATTATTATTATTAATTTAAATTCTGATGAAACACTTTCATTTGGATTAAAAAATAAAATATAAATATAAAGAACTTACTGTGACACAGTTTATTACAAATGTCTTTGTGTGTGCTTTCTGAAAGCTGTGATGGTGCTTCTTTTTATACCAGTGAATTATTCAAAACCTTGTGAAACTGTGTGAACTTTTTTTTTCTCGTTTTTGAGCTTATACAAGATTAAAAAGGAAGAGTCATATTTGAAAACAACTTAATTACATATAATTTGGTTTCCTTGTGTCTGACAAATTTCTTTTGCCATTCATAACATAACTTAAGTTTGATAGAGATGTTTATCTGCATTATGCTTTTCAGACAAATCAAGGGGAACTGTGCTGAGTCCTTCACAGAGTACTGGACCTGTCTGGATTATAACAACATGGCAGAACTGCGTCTTTGCCGTAAACAGCAACACGTTTTTGATAACTGCGTCCTTGATAAGCTGGGCTGGAAGAGACCTGACCTGGGAGAATTATCGAAGGTGAGTCTTAAGACCCAGACTGTGCATTCAGAACAGGAAGTTTGATTGATGGTCTCTGTACTGGCTGACTGCATCTGAGCAGTGCTCTTAGCAGTTTTTTTTTTTTTTTTACATTTATAGTGATTAAAAAGACACAAATGTAGAAATCTGCTATTGTCTAACTTATTTTGAAGCTGCAGTTTCTGCATTCAAAACATAAAAGCAGGGAAGATGAGTAACGAGGTTCATTATGATGAACCAGTTTAATTTTACTTCATAGGACCACAGGACCTTTTCAAAACTGAGTCTTCATCCCTGAGTGCATTTGCAAACTTTAATCTTTCTTATGTTGCTTTTGGAATAATGGCATTGTCCTTGCTGAGTGGCTCATGCCAGTCCAGGATTCATTTCTCTGTAGATAGTAACAGTATTACCAGCTACAGTAGCTTCTTCACAAGGTCTTTGACTTTCATTTTGAGCTTAATACAAACCTTTTGTACCAAAACACATTAATCTCAGAACACAGAACCCGTCTCCTCTTGAATGGCAGAACATTTTGTTGGAGTTTATAGTTGCATATACATTTTATCTTGTGTGATTCCTTGTGTATGTTCCTTTGCATTGAAACTCTGGCAAAACAATTTCCTGTGGGATCAATCTTATCTACCAGTAACCATTTGAACAGAAAACGCGGCACCTTCAGGCATCTGGAAATTGTACCCAAGAATGAACCAGAGTTGTGGAGGTTGATGGTTCTCTTCCTGATATTGTGGCTAATTTCCATTGACTTTTGTCATGATGCCACACAAAGAAGCAGTGTGTTTGAAGCGTGCCTTAAAATACATTCACAAATGTGCCTCCAGTTAACCCAAACGTTGTCAACTGACTTATCAAACGCTTCCAAATCCATTAAATCACCATCTGGGCTTTAACTAATTATTTAAAGGCACAGTAATAGTGTATGTAAACCTGTGACTTAAGGATAAAAATTATAATAACTTCTCTAAAAGAAAGATCAACATCATAACAACTATAAAACATTTTGGTAGGGATGCATGATGTTGGATTTTTGGCTGACATCCGATATGCCAAAATGTTAAAACTTATTTCGCCTATAACCGATACCAATACTGATCATTTTTTCATAGACCAACTTACCGAGACTATGGTACATAACTTTCTCTGCTGTGGAATTAAAATACATTTATTCTGCACGGTCTTTGTTATTTTGGCTTGCTACCAAATGCAGATGCCAAAAAAGGGCTGAAAATGATGTAACACTTTTTTTTATTCATTTATTTATATTTATTTATAAAATGTGTTCATTTTTAAAATACAATGCAAAACAATCCCATAAACAATAACATACAAAATATAAAAAATGAAAGGTAGCAGAAAGAAGAAGAAAAAAATCTTATTTTATCTGCCCCTTTTTTCAAACAATTCAAACAAAATTAATCTTCAAGTAACAGAACAATGTAAAACTTGTAAATTAACACTTCAACTTGGATTATGTTTAATGTCAGATGTATTCATGACATTTACTCTAACATAATGACAACACTCAAACAGTGCAATGTTTTTTAAATTTCACAAATCTAAAATCAACCTGTTCACAAGCGACAAGTGAAAAGCGCATATTAGTGCATTAATAGATATACTGTACTTAACAATTTCCTAAATTAAAAACTAACTTAAAACAGAAGCCTTTTATATCGGTGAGTTATTTTGATGGAATGGCCAATGTCCGATATTTAACTATCGCTAAATATTGGCCGATACCATGCCGATAATATTGTGCATCCCTAAATTTTGGGAATCTTTACATATACTGTATAAAACATGAATGATTTAGTCTGATTTAGTGTCAACATTGAGAAAATAGTGTGTAAACATTTGGTTTCAACTGTATACAACAAGATCAGTTTGCCAATAAAAAGAATTAACTTCCAATCATTGTCTGATTAGTTTGCAGTCATGAAAATGATCAGTACAATTATTTTCCTTTATTGTAGTTCAGACCAATTACCATTTTTTCTGGCATATAAGTCGCTCCGGAGTATAAGTTGCATTAGTTCAAAAAATAAAATAAAATAAAATAAAAACCTTAATGAAGAGGAAAAAACATATATAAGTCACTTCAGTGTATAAGTTACATTTTTTTATGCATTTATTTGATGGTCAAACAGCTTCATTTTGCCTGGGTGGGGCGATGCCACCCATCCATCTATTGCAGCCGGAGCAGCTAGCTCTCCAGCGTTCCTCCGCCTGCACCAGCTGAGTGAAGCAAGCGTGCACGGAAGGACTCTCTGTTGCAGTTCTTCGAAATTCAAGACACGTCAGTCAAATAATGCGTTATGAAAATGGGGGGAAATATATGTCATTTCGACGTATAAGTCACAGAACTGACAAAGCCATGCAAAAAATTGCAACTTATATGCCGTAAAATACGGTAATTTATATTTCTGACATTTTAAAATGATCTTTTGTGAGTTTATAAATAAAACAGTAATAGTTGTGCTAGTCTTGAGTACACTTTTATTAACAGAAAACTCCTGCAGGACATGCCTCGATCTCTTTGGCTTATTGTCTGCAGGAATGTTTGTGTAGGCGGCAAATGTTAAAGTAACATCTGTATGGCGGCCAGGATGTGGGATTTACCAGCAGATATCACTGATGAGCACTTCTCAGTAATTTCATGGCTAATTTGTTCACATCAATAGTTTAATTACTGATGGTGCAGCAAAGAGTTTGTTTGCAGTTTCTTCAGCTTAACTTCCCAACATTTACCTGTCGGCGCCACAAGACACTGATTACACTTTACGTCTTTGCAGGAGGCAGGTGGCTCAGTGCGGTCACTCTGAATGTCTGACAAATCTTTTTATTTCCATCTATAGGTGACCAAAGTGGCTACCTCGCGGCCCCTCCCAGAGAATCCCTACCACTCTAGACCTCGTCCTGAGCCCAACCCCGTCATCAAGGGCGATCTACAGCCGTCTAAATTTGGCAGCAGGCTTTTTTTCTGGAACTGGTGAGGCAGCTTCAGGAGAACTAAAATCAGTCACCCTCCAAAAGTCACAGGTTGTGTCCAAAAACAGCAGAAGTACTATTAACATTGATACAACGACGATGAGGGTTTGAACCTCAGGTGTTGGCATTTAGGTGGCTGGTTTTAGCATTTTCTGCGGATTTGGACAGGACTTGTGACATGAGCCGAACAGCTTTGTGAAGAGTTCAATACAGGAAAGAAGGATGAACAATTAGAGCAAAATCCATGAATTCATTCAACTTTCCTGACCACTTCTTTAAATGTAAGTGAACAGAAACCGCAATCTGTAATTATCTTCAGATAATAAAAATGTAAATTAAAAAACTGGAGTGCAATGTGTTATTTTTAAGTGCAGTAATGACTGTCGCCACGTCCAAACGAAACACTTAAACTTTCTCTAACCTTTGAAATATCAGGTATTCCAAGCTGCAGTTGCACGCCTGTGTTTTGTCAGTCAGTATTGCCAGAATGATGCGGGCTGGAGTTAGAGGTCAAGGCTCGGGGTCAGTACCTGCAGCCAGCAAGAGCGGCTTCTGCTTCCTCCCTTTCTCAGCTCGCTTCCTGCCTCTGACCTGGACTGGAAGAAGACCAGAGGTGTTGTGTGCTGAGATTCAAGTGTGTTATTGCTGCTGGCACGTGTGCACAGATGCACTTTAGTGACCTTGGATCTAAGGAGACGTGAGGCCAACTGAAAGGCGCACCGACCCGCGGAACATGTAGGACTGTGCCAATACACACACATAACTTCCAAGGAGATATATAACATAAAGATCTGTTAAATTCATTCTAGTAGTCCATGGTTGAACCTGAACTCTTGATTTTTGTAGGAATCTGTGCTAATGTAAGATCTGACAGCTTTTCTTGTACAGACAAGCAGAGATGTTGCTTGATGTTCGTGCACGATTTGGAGTCATGTTTTAACAGCTATTTGTTTGATCTAATTTGTAATAGATGTAAAAATGCACACGCCTGCTCTGTTTGTGCTCAGTCTAGATGTAGCGCTGATAAAGCGCCTGCGCTGCTCATTCCCAACATTTTTCCCACGTTTTCCCTGGATCGTTCAAACGGCAGGCTCGGCGTGGCGAAGTCACCGTCGATTTCCCAAAACAAGCCGCATACTGAGGCGTCACTCTTTGTGCACGCAGTGTGCGCAGGTTTTCATGTTTCTGCAGGACGTCGCGGACAGTCGTTTCAGAAATCCCCCGGCGAGGTGTGGTCAGAGCCTGCAGCTTACACAGGAAATGTCCGACAGACCCGTTTCTGACCTGGACAGAGGGACAAAGGAGGGGATGGAAACATTAAGGAGAAAGAAAGGGAGGTGACGTTTAAAAAAAAAAAAAGGTAAGTTAAGGAGAAGATGCAGAACTAAGAATCATTAGAGGGACGAGTGAAAGTTGAGATCCAGACTGAGCGGGTGGTTTTGTAGTTCGGTGGCTGGCAGAGAGGCCCCAGGGCTCGTGGCGGGCCCGTCTCCATGCGACTTGCAGGAAGCAGAGGGTCATCGGGGTTCCACTCAGCACCGCCACAGGAAAGGGGCTCTGGCACAGGAAAGAAATACAATACAGGTCTTTTATAGAGCTGCAGCCCGCCCGGGAGAACAGAATGTTAAAAAACTGTTCAAAACACCCGACTGCTAATATTCCTGTTGTTCAGAGACTAAATGAATATTTATCATGGCTATGAGCTCCGACAGTAACAAATGGAAGAGGCTGTCCTGTTACAAAACAAAATAAAGAAGCAATTTAAGAAGAATAGCATCGTCAAGAAAAATAACTACTTTATTGTGTATTCCGTGGTATATTTATTATAAATGTCTGCAGCAATAACGTAAAATGTTCCTCGAGACATCTGTTGCGTCAGTGCCATTAAGAGCCCCTAACATATGGGTGCACTTCACCGGACAAACTGAACCATAGGTGCATTTGATTTGTTTATGTTGGCTTTTCCCCCTCTGATCTTTTAAGATGGCACATCTTCGAGTGCTGCTTTCATGTGTCCCATCAACCCCCCCTCCCCTGCGTTGCACAGGTTGGCTTTGAACCGCCATGCAGGTCGCAACATAAAACACCAACCAAGCTGTAAGTACCACCACCGCATCTACAGCCAGCATGCATGGGGATTACTAATCTGAGAGCTTCAAATAGGAAACTATTGCATCTCTGTATATGTGCAGGCTTTTAAAAGGAGCTGCGCTTTTCATGAGATTTGTCCCACTCACACACAAGTGACAGTTTTACAGTGAAAATATGCTCAGTGCTCAACTTTTACACATTAATAACGACGTTTAATGTTAAAAAATGCCAAACTGATTAACAAAATAAAACTGTATGTCGCTGCAGTTGCTTGTTTTAATCTCTGTTTTAACACCAGTCTAACACAATTTCCAATAAAATACAATAATTTACGCTTAACCTTTTAAATTTCCACTATCAGATAATTAAAAAAAAAATATTGATGAGTCAGTTGTTTCCAAAACCTGCATCTTTTTGTGGCATATTTTACAATCACAGTAGCAGAACGATTAATTTTTTTTTGATTGTGTTGCAGAAGTTTAAACTGTATATTTTGAGAAATATTAATTTTTCTGTTTCAACTGAAATAATTATTAGATTTTTGTCTCAAATAGAGAATGCAGCTCGTTAGGTGTTGCCAAGTTATAGCTGGATTTGATTTTAACACTGCACATAATTGTACTTTGTCTTCATTTATGATGCAACTTAACCACTTTATTGTGCCTCGAACAGTTTAATTGCATTTATGTGCTGTATTTTTTTAATTTATTTTAGCTCAGTTTTATTAGATTAGACAAGATAGATAGCTTTGACTAGCCGTTAGCTTATCAGTTTGGTCACAGTTGAACTCTTTCCTGATTGAGGTTGTACAAAAGCTATCTGCAACAGGTAAGATAATAACTCTTCATAAGCTTTCTGCAAAACATCAAAAACTGAACTATCCTTTTAAATACTCGTGCACATTTACATGAATAAAACACTTTTTCCCCCCAACAAAACTCCTTTTAATTAATTAAGTTTTCATCAACTTCCAGAGAATTTGATCTTTTCAGCTAAATACATCCTTCATATTTGTGTTTCTTTAAATTGTTCTTGTTCTGTTTTAAAGCTAATTAAAGCAGTGTGCATGAAAAATAATTACATCTGCTTCAACCCACACTTTGATTAGTTGAGAGTGACATGTACTTCTAGGTGTTTTAATGGCAGATGCAGCAGAAGTAATCCCTCATATACATCATCTCAGCCTGAATCAGGATGCTGACAGAGGGATGACCCTGACTTGTGCTGTCCGTTCCTGTCCGGCACGCTTCACAGCAGCTGCAGCGCTGCTGTTCTCTGAGCGCCACGCCTGAGGTAACGTTTAAACTTTTAAGGTTTCGGCGAAGGCCTTCGAAGACAAGACGGAGCAGGACATCCCTCGCTTCACAGCTCACTAATGAGGCTCAGTCGCACGCACAAGACGCCTCGAACAAAAGCAGTGCAAAGGACAAATATTGCATTTCACGATTAAATCTGCGACGTGGCAAAACTTTTAGAATTAATGATAACGACAAAACTTTTAAGCCCACTCTGCCAAGAGGGATTTTCTGAGGGCTTGACTCTGTTTATTCCACGTTTAAAAATAAAACTGCAGCCATTTCTTTTTCTCTGCGTGTTTACTCTGTGGTATCAGAGCAAATGGACTAATGTAGTGTGTGATGAAAGGAGATGTCAAAATGACAGCTCAGTCTGTTGTCACACAGCTTAACGCTCAAGAAGTTGTGGTTGGTGAGACGTGCATAACACTGTTTAGCTTTCTGCAGGTGTGTGTGGAGGCGTGTGATGGATATAAAGCGCTGGCAGCTTCATGTGTTTGTGCATTTGTACATGTATGTAATGTAACGTTCAGAAATATATGTGTGTGTGTGTGTGTGTTGCTGCTCGTTCTTGGCTGGTGTGTGTTTATCTTGGCCGGATCCCAGACCTTCATCACTCCTCCGCTGATAGCTCCATCCCTCTGTCCCTCCGGCTATTTACAAGTCCACTGCAGACTGCCTCTCCCTGCATGCCAACATCCTTTACTTTTTCCTCTCCTCTACTTCTTCAATGTCTCAAAGAAAGAAAAAAAAAGTCTTACTCTGTCTCACTCTTCTTCCCCTCAGCCAAACATTAAATCATGACCAAGTGTATATCCACATGCAGCCTTGACTCACTCCTTTCTTTGTATATATATTTTTGTTATAAGCCGTTTCACGCTGCTCTTTTCATAAAGTAAACCGTGTTGTTAACCTTCAAGTGACGACATTGAGTCAAAACGCTCTTCTAATAGAATTCTCTGCAAATTATTAAAACGCTTTCAGTAAAATTGTTTAAAATCTATCACTTGAGCCTCATTTACTTGCATGTTTCCCACCACCAAGTTTTAACTGACTGCTACTTTATTAAACGGTCCACATCAACTTTATTTTACTGTACCGCCGTATAAGTCGCATCAGTACAAATATGTCTAATAAAGTGGGAAAAAACAAACATAAATACGTCGCTTCGCCGTACAAGTCGCATCTATTATGCATCACCGCTGATGCGTCGCGCTTGTTATGTGTCACCGCCGACAACCCGGACATGTGGACTAGCGTTGTGCCAAAAATCGATTGGCTGCCAAATGACAGCCATAGGAGTGTGCATAGGACTTTAACAAGATTAGCCCTGAAAAACAGTTATTTGTTTGCTCGAAATTATAGTAAAGTTGTGTCTCGGTTGAACTTTGCCTTGATAAATGCACTTTAATGGTCAAATCAGCTGCATTGCTCCTGGGCGGCGCGGTGAAATGCAGATGATTTGACGTTTGCTCCAGGAGTTACGGAGCGAGATGAAGGTGTTTGGTATGGCAAGATAAGTGTCTCATTAATAGCCACTTGTACCTATTAATGAGACACTTGGCTTGCCATATTAGTCGAGGGTCCTCTAGCAGCTGAAAATGGTAGTGTTCAATATTTTCCATGTCAGAATGAATGAAATCGTCATATATCAGACAAAATTTTGTTATAAATATGGGGGGGTGGGGGGGTGGCATAAATATATCTCTTCACTGTATAAGTTGCAGGCATGCTAATTTATGAAAATAACTGTGACTTATACAGCGAAAATTACGGTAAATGTCGTTTATGTGGCTACTGTTTTATTTATTTATTTATTTTTTTAACTACATTCTGTGCTTTGCATTGTGAGTTGAGAGTGTTTGACACTTTGGGCTGCTCTGAAACTAAAATGTGTCATTGATATAAGAGTAAGTTGGGTTGAATGCTGAAAAATAATAATAATAATATTCTGAATTTTGAAAGAAATGAAGAGGGGCTGCATGTCGCCTGCTGCCTTGCATGCCAAAGTTTTAAACTATAAGCTCCTGTGTGATCTGTTAGCACTCAAAGTTTGCATTGAGGATGACTCCCAGCTACTACCACTAAAGTTTACATCAAAACCTGTAAACTTCTCTGCGGTTTAGCCTTTTTCTTTCCTGCTAAAGTTAACGGTCATCTTTAGGCTGACTCCAAAAGTTAAGTTGTATGTACATATTATGATTATTTTCTGAGAGTTACATTAAACTATGTCCGCTGGCTCTTGATGTATTTTGCTAACAAGCAGACAAACAAACAGTCATGACTAATATTATTAATAAAAATGATAAATATGATTTATTTGGGGTGTTTTAGTTCACTGTAAAATTCTGACAACAGCTACTGGTATTTTAAAGTGAATTCCACTTTTTTTTAACTGGATCATTGCTCTTATTCATCAAAGCTCAAAGCACTTTTTTATGGTTCGCTCTTGTGCAAGGTGGACGCATTTTCTTCCCTCTCCTGTCCTCCTCCTGCTTTGTTGCTCTCTGTCTTGTGTATCAGAGCTCCTATTTACACAAAACGAAAACTTCTGTCAAGGTTCTGGTTAGCTGGATCTTCAACGCAATCAATACAATCTTTTCAACAAGGCGACATGGTCCTGGAGATCCCTCATGCCCCACTGAGGTGCACACGGCAGGATACGTTACGGATTCGTTGGGGGTTTGGAAGCTGATGCACCTTTCCATATTGTCTCACGAGGACACAAAAATATGTTTATATAATTGGAATCGTGATAGGGTTTCTGCTTTTTGGCACTGGTGGAATCTCATGTCATCGGCTATTGAAGAAGACTGCGACAGAACTGTTGGCCATGGCAAAACTGCAGAGTCTGTGTGAAGGTTTGGTTCGTGCTTCGAACACTCAAAATCAACTGATTTACAAGCTAAACCGTAAATGGAAGCAATTTGTGAGAATTACAGGCCACCAGTGGCTTCTGGGACTCGCCAGCATGTTGGGGACGACCTTGGAGGGGTGGACCAGTGGAATGCTCACAAATCTGGGTATTGGGCAGGACTCAAGGCTGACAAGAAAAAACAGTCTGCCCGAAAAAGAAAAAAAAAAAATCAACAATTGTGACTCATCTGCATCTGACTCCCCCGTTTGGCCTCGAAGCAGGCCGACTTATCAGATTTCCCCTGGGATATGTGTAAACTAAGGAAAAGGTCTGTCTATCACAACTCGCCCCACCCCTGAGAACTTCTGTGAAGGCTTATCAGAGCTGTACCGGCTGACACCAACATCTTATCAGGACTATGGACTATCTGGAAGTGCTTCATGGACAAATCTCTCCGTCTTGTAGTCAAATGCATATGTGATGCGTAAAGAGATCTTTTTTGTGATACCACTATCCTACCATCATGGCCTTTCCCCCTTTTCTATCTAAAAAGGATAAGGGGCCGCGCTCTCAGGAGCAGCAGCAACGTGCACTTCGCCCATCTTTCGGACGACTGTACGTTTCGGTACAATGATGATAAAGCTTATTCTGATTCTGATGTTCAATGAACCGCCATGGAGGTAATTCAGTACTTCAGATGTATCATTAATAGTTATGTTTTAAGAGTATCGGAACATTAAAACGACCTCAGAGGGATACCTAATGTGAGCTCAGACACACAGAGGTACCCATGATGTGGAGAAGTTTTCATCCCAATGCTCGTCTTCCCTGGGAAGCTGCTCCTTTCCTGTTGTGCTTGTGGTTTCTGCAAGGTCTACTGCAGCATTCTTCCACCGTGTGTTCATCTAAACAGAGCTAGTTAAAAAGGACACGCAGCGGCTCGGGCTGCACAGTTGTGGCGGGGCTCGTCTGGGTGGTTCCTGTGTGACACGGGGCTCACAAAGTTTTAGGTTTCCTACGCTTGTCAAGGTAAATTAGCTGCTGCTGGTGCTGGGTCGCTGTGATGCCCTGGTGGGCTATCACTCACAGATCTTTTCTTCTCTCCATGGCCTCGACCTCCTATATGCAGTGCCACACAACCCAGCTTTTCGCCCAGTTTGCCCCCTTTTGCATATTTCTTGGACTCTGCCATGCTGTCTTGATCTCTTCTTAGATCATCACATGTCACAGTACTGTACAATCACTTGGATTAAATCGTCTCGCCTGTTTTAAATTGTCTGCAGATGATAATAAACCACAGAGGGAGCCAAATGTTGTTATCCTTGTCAAAGTCACCATGATTCATGTCAGCCCCCCGCTGCAGAGATTCTTCCTTCTAATGCGCTCAAGTATATTTTTGACACATTTAATCAGAATCTTCTTCAGATATCCATCTGTCTGTTTAGTTAGGATTCAAATTTTCCAAGGTCGGGCTAAATTAAGTTAGAAAAGCTCGAGCTTTTTTGACAATTTTCTTTAAATTTCATTCAAATCCAATGCTCCAGAGAGCGTCCAGCCTTTCCATTGCACCGGTTTCTTCTTTAGCTCATAAATAATCACAGTAAGTCCAAGTTTATTTAGCCCGTTAGCATCCTGTGCTACCCAAAGCTACAGCACTTGACTGTGAATGCAGGCAGTTTGTGAGTCAAAACTAAAATAACTTTATGCAAAGAAAAAATAAACTGACAGGGATTTTTCCTGAGAGGAAACCTTTAGTTTACTATATGACATGTTTCTTAATAGTGCTAAAGTGTTCAGTGTTCTTTAAATAAACAATGTGGAGTTTTGCATAGTGGGGCATGAAAGAATGCAGAAGTCTCTCTGCCCCTCGCACACATGTCAGCAATTTGGCTGCCTTGTGTATTTTGGATGTCGGAGGGAGAAAGAAAAAAAAAAAAAAAAAAGAAGGAACTTTTCAAAGTAAACGAAAGAAGGAAAGTCTTATCCGCCTGGCAGCTGCGCTCTGGACAAAATTGCTTTCAGCTGATGCGCTGCTGCTCAAACTTGCTTGGGTAATGTCAAGTGATGCATTGCAATCCTGAGAAAACAACACAGACAAAAAAAATAAATACGGGGGGAAAGAAATGCTGGAAAGTTTTCCAGGCTCGAACGTGCACAATAATGAAATTGATGTTCGGTTTTCATTTCATTTGTTTACTCTTGATTGCGAACCAACCATTAGGCGTGCTACCTTTTAATGCATCTGCACACGTTTTATGATTTTTGCAGGGAAAAATCTGAATGGAACAAAAGAGTTGTGAATGCATTTTCTTGTTTTCTTTACTAACAGAAAATAAGACTTTTACACTCTGGATCTTATACGTCTGAGCTACAGATGAAGCAGCTGCCACGTACTTTTAAATGATATTTAATAAAAGCATTTCTTTCTAACTGGTAAACACCGGATTCCTGCACAAATAACCATTTGGACAAAAAAGATCATTGTAATGCCACTTTGGTGATATGTGCTGCTGATTATCCATTCTGCTGATCTCATGCTGCTGATCTCATGCTGCTGTGTTCCCATCTGCTCCCACAGACTCATGGGCTGTTATATTGTTTTGCATTTTTAGTGTTTAGCGTATATCTTAGCTCTTTTAGCGTAACATTTGGCATTTGTTTAACGTATATCTTAGTGTTTATCTTCGATCCTTATTTAATGTTTCTTTTTTACACTTTACATTTTCGCTATTTTTGGATGTAACTGGGACCCTGTGATCATAATTTTGTTCCACCTCATGTACTGTATGTCGTGAAATGACAGTACACCTACTTCAACTTGAACTTAAAGTGCAAATCAAACATTATATCATATCACATTTACATTGTTTATACACATTTGTACACCCGAACATAAACTAAAACAAAGTTTCAAATAATTTTTTAATGAATAGCTCATATCTGTTAAAGTGGGTTTCTGTGGAGATGTGTTACACAACAATATCTTACCTGTTGTAGATAGCTTTAGCGCTTAATTCCGTCCAAACTGACAAGCTATCTGCTCATCCAAGAGGGTAAAAGTGCTGCCATTTAAAACAAAACTCCAATCACAGACATTTGATTCATTGTTATGCAAATACTAAATTACATGATATAAATAGGACATGGAAACCACCCACTCTGCACTGGTAGTGCTACAGTTAGCTGCTACTGTCACTATTTTGGCCAACAAATACTCACAGTAAGTATTTTTATAGTCCCTCGCCACTTCACGGTTCGCTTATTGCAGACTCCCGCTATCGCGTTTTTTTTTCAAAATAAGATTGGACATGACACACAGTTGGCTGATTGATGGATGAGCCACGCGATCGGCATGGAATTTTAATTAAAATTAATTATTTTAAATTATTTAGCACCTGCTGCCCACTCTGCTGCAGGACAAACTTCCTGCTTCAGCTGCTCAGCTGTTCACCGTGCAGAGCGGAGAAGTGGGCGTGGCCAAGAGCTCTTGCAGGTGGCAAAGTGCAAAGGAGGCAGAGAGCTGAAATCATGATATTCTGTCTCTTTTAGAGCTTTAAAGTTTAGAAACATCCATCCATCATCTTCCACTTGTTCCCAAGTCGGGTTGCGGGAGTTTAGAAACATTGTTTAGAATATTGCAAGAGTGTGGGAAGGGTTTTAAAACACCTTCATATATACAAACAAACTACTACTTACTACTTGCACTACTATTCCTACTTCGTGGTTTTTCACTTATCGCGGGGCTTCAGGGTATGGATTTCCCACATTAAACGAGGGACTACTGTACTGTAATGCTAAACTGACTGCAATGTTTATAAACTAGCTGTTAGCTTGCCAATCTGGTCAAGCTAAACTTTCCTACACAAACTGAGCCATCTGCAACAGGTAAGATATTAATTGGTCAAGCTCTTTCCACAGAACCCCACTTCAAACCGTCTGAACAAGTTGGCAGAAAGGCTCCATTTTCAGTGTTTCAGGGAGTTTTTGTGTTAAATTTTACTCTTCAAAGCTGTGAAAAACGGCCATGAGGCTTTAAATTGACAGAAAGAATTTAGTCCGTTTTGACATAAGAGCTACATTGTTTTTCTGTGTGACGTTTCAGAGGAAACCATCGTGTTTTCTTACATTTTCAGCCCAGAGGTCCAGATTACTGTTTTATAAGCTGCTTGCTGCACCTTTTCTGACCTGTGGGAAGTAATCATTTTAATAACTTTAATGTGCTCCGAGTGGCCATGTGAACATTAAGGGGAAATCTCAAGATCCAAATAATTACCTTTTGGCAAGCACCCGTAGATTTCATATGTGAATGTTCTGCAAACTGAGTCATTCAGAAATTCAGTATTACACTTGTTTAAAATGATAGAATGTTGCTAATTTATTTACGTTTGTGTATAGTTTAGTTTTCTTTCTTGTCATTCCAGTTTGGGATTAAATTACGTTTCTTGTGTTCAGAGAGAGCAAAACTACTTTGTAAAACACAAACAGCTCCAGAATGACACAATAAACAAAGACTCACATTTATCCGTTTACTTAGCCATTTATTATCTGTACACCAGTAGATTTAATACTTTTTGTTGCGTTCACAGGAATTCACATGTAAGGAATAACATTTTATTAATGACAACACTTGACAAATTAACAATATGCTGCAAGCTGGGGAAAACCAATCCGTTTAGCAATCTTTATATATATATATAT
>JARVLU010000528.1:19595187-19606728 GCA_031762415.1 Simpsonichthys santanae | reverse complement strand
CTAAAAAAAAAAAAAAAAAAAAAAAAAAAAAATCCTCAACAACAGCCCCAAATCCAGAATGAGTTGAAAAGGAGGTGCCATGGATGCATTCCCACCTGGAGGCTGTGCTCGAGTGCCTGATCGCCGAGATCTTGTTGCTGTTGGTGATGAGGGGCTCGGCAGGCTGCTGGGAGGATT
This sequence comes from Simpsonichthys santanae, assembly GCA_031762415.1. Classification (NCBI taxonomy): domain Eukaryota; kingdom Metazoa; phylum Chordata; class Actinopteri; order Cyprinodontiformes; family Rivulidae; genus Simpsonichthys; species Simpsonichthys santanae. The sequence continues at coordinate 19,606,551 of JARVLU010000528.1, read as the reverse complement.
GACCGTCGCTCCTGGCAGTCCTGCTCTCCAAGAGGACCGAGAGGTCTGCTGGGTCCAGGAACGGTCAACATCTGTGACCAGTTTCTTCAGATCCACTGTGGGACAGACGACTACAAGAAATCCTTCTTGCCCACAGCCATCAGCATCTACAACTCTTAATGAAACAAGGATGATGAGCTACAACATTTCCCTTTGGGATTAATAAAGTATTTTTGAATTGAATTGAATTTACTCTGCTTCCCTGGTGACACTGACACCTTTTAATTTAGGATTTCATCTTTACAGATATGAAGTTGGTTTCTCGTGCATGCATGAACAAAATTAATTTAGTTGATTTTACTATTAAAAAAACATTTTCTGTTTGCACTTAAGACTTGGACAAATTTATTTTATATATGAGTAAGCTCACTTTAATCATGATGATAGCTACTGGATCTTTTAAATGCGTTCATTTATTGTGGTTGTATTGACCAATCATTAAAACATCAAGCTCAACAACTCTCAGGAGTGAATATTTAAACTCCAGCTCAACACTTTCCCGTTTATTTCAGAAAAGAGGTGAAACATCTTCAGGGACTAAAATATGGTTTAGTTGAGTCACTAATATGTGTCTGCTGCCACCTAGTGGTGCCTGTCAGCACTACAGCTTCAACAAGCTGGGGAAACAGTTTGCTCTCAGACAAGCCTTTAATGAAGTTTTCAGCTCTGTCATTAAAATGGCTCTAGATAACTATGTGTAAGGATGTGGATGTAAGTTACTGAGATAGTTGTCATGATGGACAAAAGCCACAAACTGGCTTTTGGGATTTCACACAAATTACTCCAATAAATGTTAGACAAACATTTAAAAACATGATTACACATCATAATTCACATTTTCAGCATGAACTCTGTTTTTTTTTTTTTTTATTACATTTTTTAATCCACGTCACATTTCTGATTTGTGAGTTCCTTCACCGGTGGCTAAATACAAAACTAAACACAGTCCCTTTCATTTTACCTTCCTTTGCTAATCTTTATAATCTCTCTGTTAAGCAAGTGCTAACACAAACTAACAGATTACAAACATTTCTGCTAACCATAAAGATGAATGCAAACAATGTTTTCAACACAACCCTGTGTAAAGTTGCCATAGTTTTACGTCCTTTTTATGTCAAACATTTTCCAACATGTAAGTGTTTTGCAGGGTTTTAAAATCCAAATTTAATGCCAAATCATAATTTCTTGTTCTAATCTTATTATTTGCTCAAATCTCTGTGGATATTGGGTAAGAGAAACAAAACAAACACGCACACTAGCCGATTTGGAGGTGTGAGTATTTGTTGCAGTTTAGGCATGCTTAAAGCTTTTTTTTTTTTTTTTTTTTTTTGAAGTAGGGTTCATTGGAAACATTTAAGACAGTAAACATCTTACCTGTTGTACATAGTTCTTTGAACAACCTTAGTTTAAACAGAGATTGCTGCTATGACCAATGGCCTGTCAAAGCCTAAAGTAGATCACTGTTTTCCTCTAATTTAATCTTAAAACTTGTATGAAGTTCATGTCTTTGCTCTGACTCGCTGCTAGCTCAACAGTTTGGTGAGATTTCATCTCTATTTCTTCAAGCTGAGGTTCTTCAACAAACGAACTACTTTGTACAATTAGTGAGATGTTAATTTCTCATATCTTAGTGAACCCCACAGACTTGAGCTATCAATGGGCTTGAAAATAGTTCATTTTAACCAGCGACATATAAAAGGTGCATAAAACAACAATTATGCATTAAATTAACTCCCTTTTATGCATTAATTTCCACATGTGCTCATAATGTGAGTAATAACTTGCCCATGAACTCACACAGGCACACACACTCGTCTCAGAGCTGTCGGTATCCATTATAGTGGCAGAAGATTATCTATCTGACCTTCTGTTTAAGGTCTTTATGTAGCTTTATTAAAGACGGGTCCTCCTGGCTCTGAATGAAAGGATTATTTATCTCTTTTAGAGGTGTAGAACATTTCTATTTACAAAAAGAGATGTACTAAGGAGAATTGCAGGCAATTTGGGGTGCAGAGATAATTAGTAGGTGTCCTAACTAAATAGGGCTTATGCTAGGGGAGGCCTTGTTTATTAAAGGACTTAAAGAGCTTGTGCATGTACAACCTAAAAACAGGTACAGCCTGAACATGTGGGACCAAACAGTTGATATGAACAATGCTTTTAACAAATAGTTGATTTAAGTTTGTGTTACACATTTTTTTTCAAGAAATATGATTCTACAGCTTCTATTTAAAATACAGTGTATTGTTTATCCACAAAACCAACATTTGAGTGTCTTTTTCAGTTTTACAACAAATCTGAGAACTATGGGGTGCCGCTTGTAAAGTTACACAGTCAAAAATTAACAGAAATGTTTTGGTTTATTTTGCCTTTAATAAGGGAAAAACATGTTTGTTTTTTTGTTGTTGTTTTTTTCAAAGTCGTACTTTCACCATGTTATTCGTACATCCATAAATGTCATAGTTACCAACTAAATATTTATTTACAAGCTAAATATTTAGTTCACAAATTAAATACTTAACTTGCTAGTTAAATATTTAGTTAATAAACTAAACATTTAGTTATAAATTAAATGTTTATTTTCAAAATAAATGTTTAATTTCCAAACTAAATATTTAATTTCCGAACTAAATATTTAATTTCTAACCTAAAAATTTAAGTCCTAAACTAAATATTTAACTTGCTAACTAAATATTTAGCTCCGACTGAAATATTTAGCTAACAAGTTAAACATTTGGCTACCAAGTTAAACATTTAGATCTAAGGTAAATATTTAGTTAGCGAATTAAATATTTATTTTGGAAATTAAATGTTTAGTTTGTAAAATATATATTTAGTTCTGAGCTAAATATTTAGTTAGCAAATTAAACATTTAGTGTATGAATTAAATGTTTAGGTTAGAAATTAAATATTTAGTTTGGAAATCAAATATTTAGTTTTGACAATAAATATTTAATATATAACTAAATATTTAGTTTACTAACTAAATATTTTACTTGCAAGTTTTCATTCAAACTTTATTTATACAGATTAATCCCTTTGAGCCTCGGGGACTCATTTAAGTGAAGTTAAGTTATTTGTGAAGTATTTTGTTTGTAAACTAAATATTTAGCTTGTAAATTAAATATTTAGTTGGGAACTATGACATTTATTAATGTATAAATAACATGGTGAAAATATGACTTTGGAAAAAAAACAATTTTATATTCTTATTAAAGTCTAAATAAACCAAAATATTGCTATTAATTTTTGACTGTGTAACTTTACAAACGGCACCCCAACAGGTTTGGTGGTAAGATCACACAATGATGTGAATGACTCGATGAACACGGATCCTTTGGCCCACATGCACTTTACTCCATGGTCAGCTGATGAGTTTAGCAGAGGCAGATCCCTGCTAACCTTCAGCACTATCTGATGACTGAGGGATTGTTTGGATTCAACCCATTGTCTCAGGGATCTCCCTCTTGTAGACTGTTCATCCGACTAACGCTGTGGGGGATTATATATTTTTTTGCCTGCATTCGAATGTGTCCCCATTTATCCCTCTGCTAAGATGTGTTTCTTTCTTTAAGTTATGAAGCAGATAGAAAAAGTCATCTGATTGTGCATTTTGTCTGGGTAAATTCTAGCTTCTTGCTGGAGAATTTGGAGGTAGCTCGTTCAGAGCTGTGTTGGAGGCAGCGCGAGCTTCATCGCTGAGCCAAAGAGGGAGCAGACAAGGGACATTTGGCAGGAGAGAAGAGAGAAGGAACCATCATGGGTGCAAAAAAAGAAGACGTGGAAAAGTTCCTTAAGGAGAATCCTGAGTTTGCTCGAAAGTACTTTGCCAAAAAGATGAGCCCTTCTTCCTTATCGAAGGTATCAGGACTCCAGGAGAAACAGATCGACTTCGGCCACTTTCAGGAACTAATTCAGGTAAACCTTTCAGTTTTATTTGTTGAAACAAGCACACACACAAAATCACTTAACGGGTTTACATTTCTCTCGTTTCCAAGGTTGAAGAAAGCCTAACAATGTACGACCTGATCAAAGACATGCAAGAGAACGTCAACATGGAAAAAGTGGTCTTCAAGATCCTGAAGCGGCTCAGCGCTCTCATCCACGCTGACCGCTGCAGTCTGTTCATGTACCGGCAGCGCAACGGCATCGGAGAGCTCGCCACGAGGCTCTTCAATGTCAGCAAGGACTCGGTGCTGGAGGACTGCGTGGTGCCACCAGACTCTGAGATTGTCTACCCTCTGGACATAGGAATAGTTGGCCATGTGGCCCTCACTAAGAAGACTGTTAACATCAAAAATGTTAAAGAGGTAAAGAGAAGCAGGGCAGCTCTGGGTTTGGTTAGTTAGACATGATACTCTAATGCATATGTCTCAAACTCAAGGCCTGGGGGCCATATGTGGCCCTCGTTGACATATTATCTGGCCCCCAAGATGATATGTTAAAAGCAAAAATACTTCTATCTCTTGAATTATTTCAATAATCTTTGATTATGATGTTGAAAGCACAACAGAGAACATCAAATGAGACCAATCAAACTCTTGACATGTGACCAAGTAAAGATGTTGGGTATCTGATTTGAGTTAATGTAGTTTCTGAAATTGGCCCTTGGTTTGAAAAAGGTTTTAATTTTGGCCCCCTGTTGTAAATGAGTTTGACACCCCTGCTCTAATGACAAAGAGCTTAAGACAATGCATGAATGGGGTGCGGATATTAAGCATGTCTAGACACGTTTGCAATGGTGCAGTTCCTGATATTACCACTAGGGGACAACTACTATAGGTCCAATACTGTACAGTATTTTAAACTAATGCTTAAGTGTAATCTATTACGTCGTTACTAAATTTGCATATTTTCTACTTGACAAATTACAGAAAACAGAGGCTAAACTGGCTTAAAGTACAATCTTGCTGATACAATTTTAGACAAAAAGTCAAAACAACCACAGCAAAACGCATGATCTGAATAGTTTACTTCTTCTACAGGATGTGGAAAAAGTAAGAGTTCAAGCTTGCAATGCTGTACAGAGACACTATCTTTACTAAAAGTTACAAGGAAATGTATTTGATCTACAAAATAAAATATGAGAAAGTATTCAACAGGGTGCAGTGGTAAATTCAAAGTAAAAAGATTTTGGGTAACAAAAGCACAAGTTTAAAACACTGTTTGATTAAAATAATAGTTCAGATCTTTTGAAGTGGGATTTTTCTTTTGGAAAGGTTATGGACAATCAATATCTTACTTAGCTCTGTGAATGCTATTAATTTGGAGAATTAAATTTTATATAATCAAAATGATGAGCTAATGGCTAGTTTGAATGTTGCTGCTGCTCTAAAATGACTCAAATCTATCATTTGTAAAGAGGTTTATGCATATACTATTTTTTATTTTTTTATCTTTCATTGACGTAGGATATAAAATATAGAATTTTAGAGTTTTTGAAAGTACAGTGGCAATCTTTGACAGGAATATTATTATATTTCTGCTGGAATAACTGGTGTTATGAAACTTGTGACAAAACAATATTTGTAATATTATTATGAAAATTTTGAGATTGGAGCTGTTTGAAGACAGTGTGGATCTATTTTTACTTTGGCTCCACTTCTATTTAGTCAAAATTAAAACTTAATTTCTCCAAACTGAATTTGCTCAGTGTTATCTGCAGCAGGTAAGATACTAAGTGCTCATGGTCCTTCCACAGACTTTAAAAGATTCATGTTTTCATGAATCATTTTTAACCAAAACGAACTGGTTGTAAACCAGTAAGAGAAAAGTTAGCCTATCATAGTTGCTATACTTGATCAAGTGTGTGTGCATATCCCCTTATCAGACTTAATCCTTTTATTTTCAGATCCCATCAGCCTCAGTTGTAACTGTGGATTAGACGCCTCTGGCATTTAGTTAGCAGGAATCTAAAACAGATCAAAACTAGTTCACTTTCAAATGTCACGTTCATAATGAGACATAATGAGGTTTTTCTACGTCTATTTAAATGTAAATATATTTTCAAATTAAAACCAGCCATGACCTTTAGATTTATAATTGTGGAGCTGGCACATAAAATGACCTGCTGTGCAATAATACTATTAAAAATCTTTGCTGCATTTGAAAATAATCTGTGTCTGTTCTTTCTGTCTTGTTCAGAGCCAGCACTTCAGCTCATTTGTAGATGAACTTACTGAATACCAGACCCGGAACGTTCTGGCTACGCCCATCCTCAACGGCAAGGACATGGTGGCAGTGATCATGGCTCTGAACAAAACCACAGGACCGCATTTCACCGCAGAGGATGAAGATGTGAGTGGAGGCCTAGACCTCAAAATAAAATGAGCTTTTATGAACAAGTTGGAAATTGGTGCCCCCCACCCCTTTGCCTTAAAGATTAAAATATTGAGGTAACTTTGTATCATATGGCATTTAAATGATCAAAACAAAATATCCTGTTTGATGCCTCAATGAGAAATTCTCTTATTAGCAACAAAGACATAAAGAGACAAAGAAATATAAAAGCATTCTGTATAATATTATTTCCTAAAATCTCAAGTTCTTTTTGCATGTCAATATTTAATTAACCAATATGAAGATTAATTATGAAGCATTTACTAAAACAGTGCATACTAAATAAGTGGGCCCAAGAACTAAATGTTAAATAATTTAACATTTATGTTATACATTTAGCGATTTGGTTGCAATGTGTATTGTTTTCTGGTTTGTGTTTGCAGCTCTTTCTAAAATATCTGAAAATCGCCAGTCTGAACCTAAAGATCTTCCACTTGAGTTACCTGCACAGCTGCGAGACACGAAAAGGACAGGTATCAGATTTCAAAGCTTGTCTTGTTCCAAGTTTCTGATATAAATCCAGAAATATGTCATTGCTGTTTATAGATTATTGGCATACTTAGTTCTCTTGTTGTTTTGTTTCCTAGCTGCTATTGTGGTCTGCTAACAAGGTGTTTGAAGAGCTGACGGACATTGAGCGACAGTTCCACAAAGCCTTGTACACGGTCCGAGCCTACCTCAACTGTGACCGCTACTCCGTGGGTTTACTAGACATGACAAAAGAAAAGGTGGAGTGCCATTTTTAATTATTTAACCTTAAATTTAGCTTGTGGATCATTACCAATAACGTAATGTCTGTTGTCCATCGCCTTCCAGGAGTTTTTTGACGTCTGGCCCATTTTGATGGGAGAGCAGCCACCTTACACCGGTCCCGTCACTCCGGATGGCAGGGTACGTTCTTTGGCTTAAATCTTTGGCATTATTAGTATCCATACTCTCTTTTGTAATATATTCATAATCAACCGCTGTCACGAAAGGCAGGTCATCATGCATTTGCTTGCATGTCCCCAAAATATATTTTTATTATTTACTTTTATTAAACCTTTCTTCAACCAAACATTGAGATCAAGATCTCTTTCACAAGGGTGACCTGGCCAAAAAAAAAAGTCAGCAGCACACGTCATAAAAACAAGACAAGTAACAAGATAATAGAACAGGACTTCAGAAATATATAAAAATATACAATATAACAGTAAAGGGAAATGGTTGTAATAATAATAATTTAAAACAATGGCAATTTAAGATTTGAAACAAAGGGACTGTTGACAATCCTTTGTGGGTTTTTTTTTTAAGTTTGCAAAAAAGCACACAAATGCAAAGTAACAATTTTTGACAGTTGTAATTCAGCTTGCAAGTCATTCCAAGCTGAGGGGACAGAAAAGCTAAAAGCTTTCTTGCCCTTTTCTGTTTGCACACGAGGAACATAAAGATGCAAACAGTCCTTAGAGCATAAGGCATAACTACTGTCCATTCTTCGAACAAGAGTGCATAAATAATGTGGAAGCAAGCCAATAAAAAACTTGTACACCAAAGTCATCCAGTGTACATATTGCTTGTTATAAAGGTAAGATATACTGGTTTTAAGATAGCGATCACAGTGATGAGTAAGATAGCTACAACCAGTAATAAATCTTAATGGACAATGGTACACTGGATTTAAGGAGTGTAGACAGCTGTTTGAAGCACACACAAACATCTCCATAGTCAGCTAGTGGTAAAGTTGTGATCAAAAGCTTCCTAGCTCTATGGGAGAAACATGATTTGTTTCTGAAGTAGAACCCGAGCTTCTCCCTTAATTTGGAGATTAGGTGTTTTGCATGAAAATTGAAAGAAAGCTCCTCGTTGCTATTTAAGCCCAGGTACTTATAATGGAGACCCTCTCAAGAACTTTACCATGGGCAGTTTTTATTAGAGGGATGTTCTCCAATGTGACAGACAATTAAAAAAACAAAACAAAACAAAGCAAAAAAAAAAAAACATTTAGAAACCTATCGTCTTTAGTCCGAAATAAAAAAAAAAAAAAAAAAAAAAAAAAAAAAAAAAAAAAAAAAAAAAGCACTATTTTAGATTTATCAGCGTTTAAAACCCATTTTATTTTCTCAAGACGAATCTGCACCTCATCAAAAGCAGCCTGAAAAAATTTAAATGCCTGAGCAATTTAATTAGAACAACAGTAAATTACACAATCATCAGCATGGTAGGAGCCATTTTGCACATTTTCACACAGCGCAGTAAATTGTAAATAAGATGGGCCCCAAGACAGAGCCCTGGGGTACACCCTTTTTTTTTTTTTTTTAACCATAAGAAAACTTGAACTTACTCCAGCCATCTGTACACATGATGTCCTATTTGCCAAATAACCTTCAAGTACAAACCAATAAGATGCTTCTTTGGAGATGCCCAATTTGAGAAGGATATTAAACAGGATACTGTGATCCACCAACTTTTCAAACAGTTTTGCCAAAATACACAATTTAAACTATCTCACAAACCACTAGATGGATTTTAATGCAACTCTCAGACAGAAATTATTGGATATACTGTACAGTACAGTATATGGATTCAAGACGGCCACTACAGCAAATTAACCTCATTAAACTTTCAAAACGTGGCTCTAACTTGGTCAATTTTACAGATACTGAGTTAGAATTTGGTGTGGTAGCAAAGTCATCACCAACACAAACTCTGAGCAATAAGTTATTAAAAATGATAGTTGTTTAAACATTTTGGCAGGGACCAAGATGGTGGATGTTGTGCATTCCTTCAGAGGATGCTGCTTTCATTTTAACATATGCTTTGTGTCTAATCTCAAATTCATTTGTCTTGTAGGAGGTAAACTTCTACAAAGTGATTGACTACATCTTGCATGGAAAAGAAGAGATCAAAGTAATACCGTAAGCAAAACCACTTTTATTGTGTGCGAGAATTTAATTGATTCAAGATGGGAAACGGTGTTTGCACTAATTCACAAGTGATCTAATCATGTTTCAGATGCAATCTGTGCTCACAGCTGCTAACTGGCCTCTTGCTCTTTTGTCACACAGAAATCCACCTGCAGATCACTGGGCCTTGAGCAGCGGCCTGCCCACTTACGTTGCCGAGAGCGGTTTTGTGGGTTTCCTTTCATTTCTCTGCGATTAGCAGCAGAATAATTTATGGTTGCATTACTACATAAACTGATCCTCCTGCTCCTTTTCTGCTCCTCAGATTTGTAACATTATGAATGCAGCTGCCGATGAGACATTTAAGTTTCAGGCAAGAGAGACTTATTTACTGTACCATTAGTAGCGCCAAGGTTTTCATAGAAACATATACTGTGAGTTTATTCTTTTCGCCGCAGACAGAAGCGCTGGACGACAGTGGCTGGACCATAAAAAACGTTCTGTCGCTCCCGATTGTCAACAAGAGGGAAGAAATAGTTGGCGTGGCAACTTTTTACAACAGAAAAGATGGAAAACCTTTTGATGATCATGATGAGCAGCTCATGGAGGTAAATTTGTCTACTCATATTACCTTATTTTTACAGATGAACTGTAGAACTTGCTTGTGAATTATTGTGCCCTAATACAGTTACAGAAGTTTTGAACTTTATTTCTCTGATTCTTAGGCTTTGACTCAGTTTTTGGGCTGGTCAGCTCTGAACACGGACACTTACGACAAAATGAACAAGCTCGAGAACCGGAAAGACATCGCTCAAAACATGGTTCTCTACCACGTCAAATGTCGAGATGATGAGATTCAGGATATTCTGGTGAGTACTGCCCTTTTGAATTAAAAACATAAAATAAAATATTTAACTGATTAGCAAAAAAGAGGTTTCGAACCATCAAATCACAGCAGAAACATATCAGTTCTGCTGGAGAAGTCTGAATTGTTCTAATTTTATTTAATCTAAATCCTCAGAACATCCATTTACTATGTTTAATTTGTTCATATGCTTTGGCAAGTTTCATTGTTTCAGCTCTTTAAGTAACAATTTTTTTTCCATGTTTTGTAGAACACAAGAGAAGTCTACGGCTGTGAACCCCAAGAGTGTGAAGAAGAGGAGCTTCTTGAAATCCTGGTATTGCCCTTGGGTTTCCAAGCTTTTTAGAGAAAGTCAAAGTTCTAAGAGTAAAATGAAGCGTTTAAGAATTGTTTTTAAATCAGAACTGTCCATTTTCTAGACATGGCTGTTCTTTTTAAATCTTCTTCATGTTTTATTGTCCACACCCATCTTTCAGAAAAAAGACTTGCCTCCACTCATCAAGAAATTTGAGATCTACGAGTTCCGCTTTTCGGATTTCAACTGCACCGAGATGGAGCTGGTGAAGTGCGGGATCCAGATGTACTATGAGGTCGGCGTGGTCAAGAAGTTCCAGATCCCTCAAGAGGTAATGCAGACCCATGGGTATGCAGCATGGCTTTCTAACTGTGTGTAAATCTGCTTCAGGAAACCAGTTCTCTGTTTTCCTCTCAGGTGCTGGTTCGTTTCATGTACTCCATCAGTAAAGGCTACAGAAAAATCACTTACCACAACTGGCGTCATGGATTCAACGTGGGGCAGACCATGTTTACACTACTAACAGTATGGGTTTATTCTTTGTATTTACCTCTGATACCAACATATTCTTATATTTTATTGTGCAAAAACCTAAAAACAAACATGATCATTATTGGTTTCTAAATTGTAGACATTTCTTTGTTTGGATCGTTTGTGTGCCTTTACACAATCAGACAGGACATCTGAAGCGATACTACACTGACCTGGAGGTGATGGCTATGATTACTGCTGGTTTCCTGCATGATATTGACCACAGGGGGACAAACAACTTGTACCAAGTCAAGTAAGTGGAATCAGTAATTGATACAATGTAACATATTATTTTTTCAGTCAGAGAGTCAGAGAATCTTTATTGTCATTTGCACCACATGTGGTACATGTGATGAAACGAAATTATGTGCACAGGGTCCCAGTTACATCCAACAATAAAATGCAAAATAAAA
>JARVLU010000528.1:19584306-19595087 GCA_031762415.1 Simpsonichthys santanae | reverse complement strand
ATTGGACGTGCTGCTCAGAACAGTACTGCTGTACATACTGTTGTAAATAGTGTTTATAGTGTTGTAAATAGTGTTTATAGTTTGTAATGTGTTTTTATGTGTTTATAGATGAATGTGTGGTGTAATGTGTTAACTAACTGTTTGTAAATAAAGTTCTGTGTGTGTTTATGGAACAGTTTGTACGCGTGTTCATTCCCATGTGGATAAATGGGTGTGCAGCGCAGCGTTAGCATACATTTACATGCTCCGACGTACGGCAAAAATGCGGAGTTACGGCAGCCACGTGGGTTGCGCTCCGATGTACGGCAAAAATGCGGAATTACGGCAGCCACGTGGGTTGCGCTCCAACTTACGGCAAAATCGGGTTACGAACGGGCCGTAGGAACGGAACTCGTTCGTAAGTCGAGGACTGCCTGTATTCATAGAACACAAAACATCTCTTTCCCTAAATATCTCTGCATACAAGCAGTTTGTTCATTTTGAACACCCCCATTGCTAGATCAAGAAAAAGTCTTTAATGCTACTCTACCAATGCCGAGTTCACTGAACAACACATGCCTGTATCCAACCATGGAGCTCCTCTTCATCACACCACCCTGCATGGAACAACAGACAGTGCAGTAGACTGGAACCACACACACCACCAAGCATGTGTTCAAGTGTGTGTTGAATTTATTCTATGTGTCAGGATCTGTGTTTTCCAGGGGGCTGGTAGTCTTTTGGGTTTTACTGTTGGGTTTACAGCGTTTAGGTGTATTTTGTGTTTTTTTTTCCGACAGTTCATTGTTCCCAAGCAGCACTGTGGCACGATTGGTAGAACTGCTGCCTCTCAGCGAGCAGGTTGCCCCCGTTCAAATCCCGGTCCAGGGGGCTTTTCTGGGTGGAGTTCATGTGTTCTATCTGTGCATGCTTGAGTTTTCTCTGGGAACTCTGGTTTCTCCCACAGACAAAAAAAACATGCATGTTCGACTGATTGGTAACTCTAAATTGTCTCGAGGTGTGACAGAGAGTGAATGGTTGTTTGTCTCGTTTGTCTCTATGTGTCCCTGTGATGGACTGGAGACATGTTCAGGGTGTCCCCCGCTTCTCGCACAGTGACTGCTGGACATGGGCACCAGTCAGAATCAGAGTCTCTTTATTGTCATTCGCACCACGTGGTACATGTGATGAAATGAAATTATGTACCCAGGGTCCCAGTTACATCCAACAATAAAATGCAAAAGAAAACATTACTAAGATCTAAGATGTGAACTAAGAAAAATGTAAACTAAAAATACACTAAGCGCTAATATCATAGAATAACATTACTCCAAACAGCAGCACGAACATGAGTTTGTATGAGCAGATGAACACAGCAACCTGAAAGCTGATCAGCAACATGAGCAGATCAGCAGCATCCCCTTTATTATGACCCTTAAAGGTCAACCATCACTGACTGCAGACAAACTAAACTATCAAGTTCCTCAAATACAACTCATATAAGCATTTTCATCTTTGGAGCCAACATCAGTTCCGAACATTTCTCTTAATATCTAAAAAAAAAAAGCTAAGTCTGGTCCTCTGGACATTCAAAAAAAAAAAAAAAATATTGAAACGTTTCGTCTTTTGTCCGAAAGACTTCCTCAGTCTGTTAGGGCGAAATCTATTTTGTTGCATTTTCCCCCTCTCCTGGCTTATTACAAACAACAGAACTACAATTCCAGGATGTAAATCAAAGCTTACAGTATATGGTCAGAAAAAGAACATAGTAGAGCTAATAACATCTAAACCCCATGTGCTATACCACTGTATGTTTATAGAAACTGTTTTAAGACATCCTGATGAATTTTTTTCTTTAAGTCAGCAACAATTTTTCCTTGAAGCCTTTTATTTAGAAAGAAGTCACACTGCTCTGTACAAAATTTGGTTATGTGCACTTTTTTAGTGTACCAAAATAACTGGTGGCTACATTTAGGAAAACAAGGCTACCAATGTCCTAAATTAAAATCAGAATCAAAATCAGAATAAGCTTTATTACCATTGTACCGAGATACAGTGAGAATATGTTCGTACAGTCGCCCGAAAGATGAGTGGAGTGCACGTAGCTGCTGCTACTGGAGCGCGGCCTCTTATCCTTTTCAGAATACTTTTTTAGATAGAAAAGGGGAAAACTTCATGAGGATAGGATAGTGGCATTACAAAAAAGATCTCTTCACACCTTGTCCTATCAGGACACAATTTAGCCATCAAAAATCTCTGGGGGGGGGGGGGGGGGGTCGTGATAGACAAAGCTGTTCCTTAGTTTATGCATTTCCCAGGAGAAATTGATATGCCGGCCTGTTTTCGAGGCCAACCAGGGGAGTCAGATTCAGATAAGCCATAATTATCAATTTTCTTCAGGCAGACTTCTTCTCAGCCTCGAATCCTACTGGTACTTAGGGTGCATTCTACAGGTCCGTGATTACGAGCCCCTCCAAGGTCGTTTCCAACAGGCTGGCGTGTCCCAAAGCTGCAAGTGGCCTGTGATTCTCACAAGTCACTTCCATCTTATGGTTTAGCTTGTAAATCAGCCGAATTAGGCTTTCAAAATGGCTAAAAATGTCAAAAATAGCTAAGTAAAGTGGAACTGATCATTTTTAAGGCTTGTTCAGAGGGCTATTGTCTCATACTGATGTATTAAGGTCAAACTAAGTGAAATTTGAGGACTTTGTTTACTCCAACAGGTCTGGTAACCCTTTGGCCAAGTTACACGGCTCCTCCATCCTGGAACGACACCATCTAGAGTTTGGGAAGTTCCTTCTGGCTGATGAGGTAAAAAGAAAGTTGGCTAAATAAAATAATACATTTAACAAGTCCACAACTTTACAGTCCCTAAATATGGCACGCCAACTTCTGCCCCGATATTTCTGCAGTCATTGAACATCTACCAGAACCTTAACAGGCGGCAGGTAGATCATGTGATTCATCTCACGGACATCGCCATCATCGCCACCGATCTGGCTCTTTATTTCAAGTCAGTGGGGTTTCTCGTCTCCTTCCCGAGTTTGTTCACTTGTTCGGCTCTTGCTTTTCATAAAAGGAAAACAATCAAATGTTTTTTTTTTTTTCTTCTTGCACCGTCTCAGAAAGAGAACGATGTTCCAGAAGATTGTGGACCTTCGACATACATATGAAGATGAGAAGAAATGGGTGGACTTCATGTCTTTAGAAACGACCAGAAAAGAGATTGTCATGTGAGTTCAACAAACTGTGTTTGTTGATGCCGTGCTTTTACTGAAACTGGAACTTTTCCATCGTTTCAGGGCCATGATGATGACAGCCTGTGACTTGTCAGCTATTACAAAGCCTTGGGAAGTGCAGAGCAAGGTGAGGCGTACAAAATTAACAATCGACCAATAACATGGTGTGTGACTTAAACGCTGGTCAAAGGTGGATAATTGTTTGTCTTCCAGGTTGCGTTGTCTGTGGCTGCAGAGTTTTGGGAGCAGGGTGATTTGGAAAAGACGGTGCTGGAACAACAACCCATTGTAAGTTGGAATAAAAACAAATTGTTCTCGAGTATCTGTAGCTGACCAGTTAGCTAGTTTAGTAAATTCATACACAATTTCTAAAGAGAAACTTGCCAACTAAATTACTGCAAAGTCTTTCAGAGGGATGGAGATCATTTGAGAAAGTGAAGCCATGAGGCTAAATTATGGGATTAATGAATGATGACAAATCCTGATTTAATTCTGTCTTTCACCAGCCTATGATGGATAGAGACAAAGCAGCAGAGCTTCCTAAGCTGCAGTGTGGTTTTATAGACTTTGTCTGCACGTTTGTCTACAAGGTAATGTACAGTATTACATTTTCATGCATACTCAAAGCACTGCGTGCTGTATTTTAGTATTTATTGTCTTTTGTAGCTTTCCAACTCTGGTTTCAGTACAACATTTTGGGGTTGGACAGACATTTGCAAATATATTTTTACCTTTGCACAAAACATTTATTCTTACTTCCCTTGTTTATTAAAAACCGTCACAGGAGTTTTCTCGCTTCCACCCACAAATCCAACCTATGCTGGACGGCATTATTAACAACAGGAAGGAGTGGAACGCTAAAAAGGAAGAGTACGAGGCAAAACTGAAAGCTGTAGAGGATGCGAAGGCTGCTAAAGGAGCGGCAGCACAAGCCAAAGGTATGGTGCTCCTATAAAATCGGTTTTTATCCACAGTTTCCAAAAATACCTGGCGCTGTCTCACTCGGTCAGACTTAATAAATAAGGCTCACTGTCGATTTTTGAGAAAATTTAAGGATTTTTAAGTGCACCTTATAGTCTGAAAAATATGGTAAATAATAAAGACAAAAATCAGATTCAAACAAGGAAAAACACTCATATTATTAAGTTTGTGTTGTTGTAAGTCAACCTTTGACCTAATTGAGTTATATGATGACAGTTCAGGTTTAAAAAAAAAAAAAACTGTAGCCAGCTGTAAGTCATGAAGATGGCAATATTATATTCTGGGACTATTTTACTATCAGTTAAACTTGGAGATTACAGAAAGTGGATGGATTTAGGAATGAATGTTTCAAAATAACCTGAAATTATGAACTGATAGTTGAACAATTGTGTTTCAAGAGAACTGCAATAAAAAAAAGTGCAGTTTGTGGAGGAGTTCATACAGTACCCCCATTAGAACAGGCCTTCCAAAGTCCTGACCTCAGTCCCTTTCAAAGGAAGTGATTTGTTCTGGTATTATTGGATTTTTACCATTTCTTCCAGTATCAGAGGCTAAATAGCAAAGAATTCAGACGCTTGTAGAACTGTATCAAAACTTTCTGGTTAATATGCAAAGCAAATGAATAATGATCAACTGTAAAGTATTTTAATTGTTAACTTTGAACATATGAATTTCACATTGTATTGAATTTACATTATTGTTCAGATGAATGCATGTTTAAAGTAACTTGAAACCACATTTTGAAATAATCCCAAACTTAAAGATGAACATTTAGTCCTGACTGCAGTGTGTTTGATTCATTTAAATAGATTTATATGGTTCTAATTTGTCCAATAGCTGCAAACAACCCCAGCGGTGGAGGCTCCAAGACCTGCTCCATGTGCTGAGACCACACACTCGGCTATAAAAGTGTAAATAGGAGCTCAAGATGGAGGAACTTCACAAAGGTCTGAGAATCACAGTCAACACAACAGACTGACCGCCAAAGAATCAAATGTCTGAATCACTGACATGACTGAATCATCTAGGTTGATCCAAAGCTCTGAAAATAGAACCAGTTATTAAAAAAATCTAAACAAAGAAAGTAGTTAATTAAAAATTAAATGAGACTTTGTTTCAAGAGAAGTTGAAAAGCTATTGGTTTGAATTAAAACAAGACATAATTCAATGGTGTCAATGAAGAACAATGGAATCACGTGAAAAGACTTCATCCATTCATTAGCTTTACCCGCGTCTTCCTTTTCGGGTCGTGGAGGTCACTGGTACCCATGCCCATATCACTGTGTGAGACACCCTGGACAGGTCTCCAGTCCATCACAGGGACACACAGAGACAAACGAGACAACCATTCACTCTCTCACTCACACCTAGGGACAATTTAGAGTTACCAATCAGCCTAACGTGCATGTTTTTGATCTGCGGGAGGAAACTGGAGTACCCGGAGAAAACCCACACATGCACGGAGAGAACATGCAAACTCTACCCAGAAAGGTCCCCGGCTGGGATTTGATCCGGCGACCTTCTCGCTGAGTGGCAGCAGCTTTACCAACTGCTCCACCGTGCCACGCCTGTGAAGACATTCATTCTTGTATTTCATTTCAGATTCCTAGTCTGTTTAAAATAGGTTCCCAGTCTGGATTAGGTATACTGGGTATGATCTGTGTTTATGCTCTTGTCATGAGTATCATGTTTCTCATATGTACAGAAACTAACAACTTCTTGTATATATATATATGTTTTCTTATTGTTTTGTCTCATAAGGCTTTTTTCCCCTCCAACTCAATAAGTATTATAAGACACAGACTGTAAATACATTGTGTAGTAAATTATACCTCTGTACTGTACATTAAGTATTACATTACAGGTGCCTCTAAAAATAGAATTTTATGAAAAAGTAAACACAGAAATTGTCAATAATTTCATAGATTCATTAAATATTTCAAGCACTTTATTTCTTGTAATTTTGATCATTACGATTTACATCCATCCATTACTTTTACCCGCTTCTTCCATTTTGGGTCACAGGGGTCGCCTGTACCCATGTCTAGCAATCACTGTGCGAGGGGCGGGGGACATCCTGGACACGTTGCAATTCCATCACATGATCATGAGTTATGATTTACAAATAATGAAAAACCAAAACTCTGTCTCAGAAAATTAGAAGACTGTGAAGAGGTTCAATAAAACTCCTGGTGTCACACCCTAATCAGTTGATTAACTCCTAGACATGAGCTACAAAAGTCTCATTCCTTAAGTCGAGCCACTCCTGAACCAGAGACAACATCAGAAGCGTCTTACCTGCTGAGGAGGAAAAGAACTGGACTGTTGCTCAGTGGTCTAATGTCCTCTTTTCAGATGAAAGTAAATGTTCATGTTATTTGGAAACCAAGGCCCCAGAGTCTGGAGGAAGAGTGGACAAGCCCAGAATCCACGTTGCTTGAAGTCCAGAGTGAAGTTTCCTCAGTCGGTCATGGTTTGGGTGCATGTCCTCTGCTGGTGTTGGTCCACTGTGTTTTCTGAAGTCCTCAGTCAACGCAGCATCTACCAGGACATTTTAGAGACTTCATGCTTCCTTCTGACGACGAACTTTATGGAGATGCTGATTTTGTTTTGCAGCAGGACTCGGCTCCTGCCCACACTGACAAACACACCAAAAGCTGGCTGTGGAATACAGCAGTCCCCGTCTACTTCGCGGTTCGTTTATCGTGGACTCGCTCTATCGCGTTTTTTCAAAAAGTGATTGAACATGACGCACAACTGATTGATGGATGAGCCGCACGATCGGCATGGGCATTTTAATTAACATAAAATATTTTAAAGTATTTAGCACCTCCTGCACCTTTGTCCAGCTCATGCTGCAGGATAAACTTCCTGCAGCAGCTGATCAGCCGTTCTCCATGCAGAGCAGAGAGGTGGGCGTGGCCAAGAGCGCTTGCAGGCGGCAGAGAGCACAGGAGGCAGGGAGCTGAGATCATGACAGGCCGTGCTCTTTTAGAGCATTTAGAGTTTAGAAACATTGTTTAGAAAAATGCAAGAGTGTGAGAAGGGTTTAAAATGCCTTAATATATATATGTATGTAAATAATAAAATAAACTACTGCTTACTACTTGTACTACTATTCCTACTTCGCTGTTTTTCACTTATCGTGGGGTCTTCAGAGTACGGATCCCCCGCGATCAGCAAGGGACTACTGTACTCTTAATTTTCTAAAACACTGATTTTTTTTTTTTGTAAACCATAATCATCAAAGCTACAAGAAATAAAGGCTTGAAATATTTCACTATATGTGTAATGAATTTATATGAGTTTAACTTTCTGAAATTACTGACAAGTAAAATGAACTTTTTCACGATATTCAAATTTTTTTAGATGCACCTGTAGTTCAAAGTTTCACACACCGTAGTTTCATGAATACAGAATAGATTTAAGATTCCTTTTAGATTCCAGTTTAATGTAATTCTTTATTTTCATGTTCATCCCACTCAATTTATTTTTCATTTATTGCCCTGGGTTGCAAATAATTAAATCTAGATCATTTTGATGCTGCAGTCACTGAGGCAGTTTATTGTAAAAACGAATCATGTGCAATAGTCATGTACATTTACAATTTGTAACGTGTGTAGATGCTTCTTCTGATGCCTTCATATCGTGTGCATGTGTGAGAAAAAGTAGATTCAGATACATTTTGGAAATTTCATTTTTCAAAATGAATTCTGAAATAAATAATATTCAAGAGATCAGGTGGATACAAGTGGTTAATTTGTTATTTTGCTCTTTGATTGTTATGAACTGAAAAATGGACTCTAAAGCTTTTCAACAGCAGGGCCAGTAAGTTTACTAAAACAATTTAAGGCCTGATACATGCTGCATTAATATCCCATGTATCAGACATGGGGGTTCGCCCGTCAGGATTTTGTACATCAAAGATCAACCACTTGATGCGTCACGTGTAAGAAAACCCAAAGAATGTGAAAACCGATCGAGTTGAGGACTTGAACCTGAAGCTGGCAGGCAGCAGCACTAACCACAGAACCGTTCAGCGATTCTGTTACTCCCAGGGACACAAAGCTGTTTCAGACAACACAAAGAAGCAACTCAGCTTTGCGTAATGACCTGTACATACTCCCTATGTTCTTGTAAATATGAAAGAATATTTATTTTTCAAATCAAAATAGAGATGCTTATTTTTTAATTAGATATATTAGCATATATATTATTATTCCTTCTGCTGACGAGCTTTATGGAGATGCTGATTTCATTTTGCAGCAGGACTTGGCACCTGCACACATATTTTTTAACTTTATGAGATGCACCTGTTTACAAGAGTCCACTTATCTAATAATACAGTAACATGTGGGTGAATCAAATATGGATGCCTACTATTAGGAATTAACTGAGCCTTTATGTCCTGGGGATGACATAGCTTAGAAATAGTTTGTGCCCTGTTAATGTTACAGTCAGTATTAAAGCTTGCTTCGTTATGTGTTTTAAGTGTACAGTGTTGAGCCAAATAAAGCAAATGTATTTTTATGTTCTTACTGAGTGAATTCATTTCTGACATTCTGAACTCTGTCATGATGTACTACTTATCTTTAACTGGCCAACATAAGTATTTTTTTACACTAGCAGCAACATACATGTGTTTATTGGTAGCAAACTGTAAGATGGAATGTGCCTTGACCTCATCTAAACTCTCTCAGCTCTACAATAGCTTGTGCTGTAGTGTTAAAATATTACACAACACAGGAGTATGGGGATAACTTCTGTCCACGCTGCACTTTTACTACTGGTCCCTGACCCTAATCCTGGGATTACAGCTAAACCTGGCTTGGATTACAACAATACTTTTCCTCAGGCTCATCTCTCCATGAAGGACAGGTGCACTGCTCTCAGAACAAGAAGTACCAGTGTTTCTAATACTTGTTCTACAAATAAAACTGATGAATTAAATTCTTATAAGATCAGAGAAATAATAAAATAAACAAATAAAATTATATCTGAGGTTTTTTTATTCAACCGTAAATGTATTTTCAGGAGATGATTTAACAATACACAACATTAACACTTTACATAAATAATGTGGAAAAAACAAAATGTTTTGCTTGAGTTAAATTCATAACTGCTGTCAATATTAACATACTTCCTCGTTGGTCTATAAACAGTTCATTTGAGAATGGTGTCAGAATCTGTGGCAAAGACAGAAAAAGCAGAAGAATAAAAATTATACTTTAAATGTAATTCCAAAATATGTTATTTTGGCACATTCACAATAAAGCAAAAAGTTGTATTTGTAACTAAGACAGATGTTTTTTAATCTAATGTAAACTGATCCGTTTTTCTAAAAAGGTTATATTTTGGTCAGTTTTACAGTAATTTGTATTTTTCCTGGCACCTTAAGCAACTACTTTTTTGTTGTGTGAGCTGAGACAAAAATAAGGGGAAAAAACAAAACAAAACAGAATGAGAGTGTTGCTGTGTTACCTTCTGATAGCCGTTTGTAAATGCTCTCCTGCTGCTCTCGGAGCGTCTTCTCTGCTTCTTCAACCTTCCTCTCCTCCTCAGCTATGGGCTTCAGGTAATCTTGACATGGAAAATATCATCAAAGTCAATACATGGTATATCCCTTTAGCACAAAATGTCCAACTCAAAAACAGAAAGCCTAGTCATCACTTCAATTATATGAAGCAATTTACTGTACATCTAAACACCTGAGTGATCCAAGTTGCTATATAACGTTTTCATGAACCACAAGGAGACACAAAATATTACTGAGCAACATTTTTCTGACATGATTAAGCAAGCAAGTGAAATAATACATTATTAGAATGGAAATATAACATTTTAGATGAGACCTTCATGGCATGCAAAAGAGTGCTCATGTAAGCAACAACAGAAAAAAAATGTACTTAAAACAAACGTGAATGAAGCTAAAAGAAACAAATCTACTTGGGTACAACTGTTTCAGATGAATGGAAAGATGAAGTGGATGTGCACACATGAACTTACCAAACCTTTGTTTCCCATACAGCACACCGAGCAGCAGAGCAGACCATCTGGCGGTCTGTAATCAAGTAAATAACACTTGTTAGACCACAAAATAATGTTATTAACTAACTTTGAGAAAGTTGGGAACAGTATTTTTGTTTGTGCTTAAAAAAATAAATAAATACAAATAAATAAATAAATCTATCTGTTAATTTCCTTGTGAATAGGTCTAAAGTTGAATTTACCACAATGTCTAACAGGATTTATTTATTGTGCTGGAAATATAACATTCCCATCATTGGCGGCATATTTTAAGTTTATTTACAAATAAAGTGACAAAAACTGACAAAACTGGCCCTGTGTTGTAGTATCCATAAAATCACTGTGTGTGTGTCAGTTTAAGAAAATGATCAAAACTGAATTGCTAAAAAAATATATGAAGTAGCATAATGTGTATTGTACAGTATTATATTGTATGTGTAGTGTATTGTATTAGTTAGAAAAATTAGGAAGTTATTCGTTTTGTTCTGTTACTGTAAGATTATTATTGTTTGAACTGATTGTTTGAAAAAAGGGGCAGATATAATAAGATTTTTT
>JARVLU010000528.1:19564755-19584206 GCA_031762415.1 Simpsonichthys santanae | reverse complement strand
ATTATTACCATTTGAACAAATTGTTTGGAAAAAAGGGGCAGATATAATAAGATATTTTCTTCTTTCTGCTACCTTTCATTTTTTTATACTCTGTACGTTATTGTTCATGGGATTGTTTTGGATTGTATTTTAAAAAAAATGAACAAATAAACTAAACTAAACTGTTATTTCTCAATAAACTAAAGTTACAGTACATTTTCGATATAGACTCCTAAATATACCAAATATTTTCGTCGTGATTATAAATAATGTAACAGTAAAATAATGTAAGATAAAGGCTTATCATATTTACCGGTTAGCTGCTACATTGATTGATTGACGGATTAGCAAACACAGGCTAACCCAGTTTCTATCGGCTAACCTGCTAAAAAAACTATCACTTGGTTCATGAACGGTTGCGTTCCGATAATAAAGCTGTTATTAAAAAAAACTATACAGTAATTGTATTTACACGTAAAACTGTGATGACACCGATGCTCGTTTTACCTTAATGAGGGGCGAGACTGCGACTGGAAGAGCCATGATGAAGTCAGAAGAAAACATCCGGTTTAACCGGAAATGCCCTTTCTCAATAAAACGTTACTCCAGTATTTTATGTTTTGATTTTATTATTTTAAACAAACAGTAAAGTAAATAAAAATTGCGGCAATACAGTATATATATTATACTTTATTTTAATCACAAAATACATACACTTTAATAACAAAAACTTAAAAACACAAAAAATGCATTCATCAAAGACATGGCAACTTGCTTACATTATTGCATCAGGTTCTGACAATGAAAATTACAAACCTAATTGTTCCTTGAGTTTACTTTTAACTACAAGGTTCCTTAATATTTTTTTTATTAAAATTGGTTACATCAACTAGAAAAACAATTATTTGTTTATTATTATTATTATTATTATTTAACCTCTGATCAGTTCATAAAGTGCAGCAACAAACTGTTAAATTAAGCCCAGGACTATTTTTAATCCAGAAAGCAGTTTTTAGAGAGTTGTTATTCCTTCTAATCCAGAAATATTTATCACAGTTGAGTACACGTACATTAAACGTTCTGAAGGTTTTCACAGTGGAAACACATTCATGTCATTCAAATTTCTAAATATTAGGTAAAGCCCAAGTTTTTTTTAACAAATACAACATATTGTAAAATCATTTAGTATATTTTTAAATTGTTTGAATTGTAAGAAAAAAATCGAAACTGAATTTATTCAATGACCAGATTTAATGTCACCCCTTATTAAATGCATTTGATGTTTGTTTTTATGAATGCACATATGTTGTGCTACCAGACCAGAAGATGATATGCTGGATCAGGTATGTCCTAAAAGTCAGACTGTGGGTGCTGGAGACAAAATAGGGATGTGAACATTTGTCAAAATTGCAAAAAATAAAATCAGTTATTTTCTAAATCCTATTTTTTAATAGCCAAAAGACACAATACAAATGTGCAAAATTGATCACCACTAAATGATCCAGAGAACCAATTTACAATCACAAGTGTTTCAACAAACTTCTCTTTTTTTGTTTTTCTTTTTCAGTCAAATAAAGATTTTCCATTTGTACATTACAAAATTATGCCTAAAAGTTCTTATTTGAGAAACAGTCTCTTACTGTTAATCAGGGTCTATTTTGTTCTTTTTTCTGTTTGACTTCCATAAGAGGACTGAGAGCTGTGGTATAAATTTTAAACTTTTTATGTATTGACAGAATATTGAAAGCAATTTGGCTCTAAAATATAACTTAACAGAGAAACAATAACATTTTCAGATAGGTTCATATGAGTAAAGTAATACACACACACTATAACAGTATTGATACCAATTAAAAAGAAAATAGCAACTGCTACTTGTTAGGTTGTCATTTACTGAAGCAATGACTGGCAGCAATCTTATAAATCAATGCTGTAGTTATAAAGACAGTCTTGAAAAAGAAAAACAAAACAACAACAGCAAAACTCAAATACTGTTTTCCTAACTGGTGTTTCCATGTATAAAATAAAACCATTTTTAATAAGTTGTTTTTGTGTTTTTTTTTTTATTTCAGCCACAAAACACACACACACACACACACACTGTATTGTTCAAAGGACTTCACGTTGCATATTCCTGTTACATCTGGATCACATTTAACCTTTTCCATTTGCAAGAATCGAGAACTTTTAACAGGGCTGCCAATGAAAGGCTAATTTACAGGAACTTTTAAAGTACAAAATAAACATAATAAATAACACAGTAAAAACAAACGGTCTCAGTGTCGTTGGGGTGTCGCAGGGTGTTTCTCAGTCGTTATCGTAGATGCAATCTATGAAAATAAAAATGAAAGACAGTCTCATAAAGTAAGCAATTTTTTACTCATAAAATAAAGATTTACTGAAAGCAATAAATTGGATATTTTGAACTCAAGTTGATGTGGGTTTCTGAGTAAAGAAGTATATGACATTCTGAAGATAAAAAAAAAATGCATTGATTAGTTTTTAAAAGATACGTATTAGCTAACGGCAAATAGACCGAGATGGTGAAGCAAGAACATTGTTGATAAAAAGGCACAGGGGTAGAATTTAATAGATCCAAACATTTTCATAATCTACTGCAAACATAACATTGAGATGTTTGAATACGAACAGCGTGCAATTTATATAATTTAGTTTTAGTATCATTCTTGTATTTTTTAGGGGTGGCGATGGGTTTATTTAGCCTTTTTGTGCCTGCCATATTTAATGTAAAAACAAACAAACAAACTAACAAACAAACTAAACAAAATAAGATAAACTAAACTCTGAATTTGTGTCAGGGTTGAGCCGGTTGACAGACACTGTGCCATGTTTATTAGGACTATGGAACTTTCTGGCAGGGTCCACTGACAACTTCCTGTCCTCGTCGGCCTCCTCGTGCATAAATGGATTATGATGTCATCAGTATGTTGCTGTTTCATGAGCTGAAGCCATCCACCCCCCCCCCACCCCCCCAAAGTTTCACACTGTGTCCCATCTAGATCCCTATAACGGGATTAGTTTTCCCTAAGGACCACATGCTATTTGTAATAATTACGGAGATTGACTGTGTTGTTAATTTTGCATTCAATATTTATTTATGAAGAAGTGTTTATATGAGCCTGATATTCGTCTATGAGGAATATCTTAATGTTACTGTTGGCATCATGTGAAACTGACAGCTTTTCAACTTTTAGCTCATAAATCTGCTAAGAAATAAACTATTTCTCCAAACTGAGTCCCTTTCAAAGAGCTCTGTACAAAAAGGTAAGATTATTTTTTTTAAAGTTCAAAACCTTTCTACAGAAACCCACTTCAAAAGATCTGAGCTACTTCTTTAACATACCATCTCCTCCAATGTCATCGTAGATATCTCCATCACTGTGGACCAAACAAAAGAATTAACGTGGGTATTATTTAACATCTCATTAACAATGTGAGTGTAAATCATACTTACTCAACAATGTTGCTGGTGGAAACATAACCAACTGCAAAATAAAGATTTTAGACTTGAGACACATGATACAATTGACAAAAAGTATAAAGTCACCATTCATTATATACATAAAACCACCATATTTGTGCTCATTAGTCAACAGAAGGTGGTAAATAAATTCTCACATTTGCCGTCGTCGTTCCGACAGATTAGTTTGTCGTCCTGAGCTTTAACAATGACATCAAGCTTCTCTCCAGCTTTAACCGGCAGCTCTTTACCGCTGTACTTCTTATTGTTGGGATTGGTCTTGATAGTCACCTGGTACAGCACATGGATCTCTCCTTCATACTAAACAAAATAAGAAACATCATAAATCCCATGAGGCTGTTCATGTGAAAGAGGCCAATTTATTTAAAACACACGAGAAGGACTAACTTTAAACTTTTTCCTGAATTCCTTCTCCTCTTTCTCAAACTTCTTCTGCTTCTTCAGGTCCATTTCCTCAGTTTTGCGTTTGCCTTTTGTAACAGGGAGGCTTTATGTTCAAACAATCAGAAGTTAGTGGACAAAAAACATCTGCAATGTAAAACTTGAACCATATATAAGTAGTTTTACCTGCTTATTGGAGGAGGGTGAGGTGTGTCAACATCATCATATATTTCTTCATCAATTGCTGCACCTGAGTGATCTAACAAAAATATATCATGTTCAACCAATCCACATATTTATATACAGTATACAGTATATATAAATATATATAAAAAAAGTGATTTCATTTGAAAATGAAATCACTTTTCCGCATGCGACGTCGCATGCAGAAGTACCCGGATCTCCCGTGACGAAACACGGCGCCAAGCTTAAAATCACTTTTAAATCAAATTTTCATTGATTTATCATTTTGCTTGTAAAAACGAACATAGTTGAATGATACAACATATATATGTTGTGCCACTTTATGCATAGTTCCAACATCATGTCACACACCCTTTAAATCAAATTCAGACTTAAACAAATCTTATTTTTACAGGGGCTTCAGGTCCTGACAGTTTAACACAACATGCTGTAATGCGAGTTTTACCTGAATTCCCATCTGCAGTAAACTGGCTGGGTGGAGGAACTCTGGCATAAAACAATATAAAAAAAAAGGTTTAAAAGTCATGTTGTTGTTACAATGCTGTGAATGATTCAGTGAGTATGTTACCACAGTTTAAATGTAACATGAACAATCAAGATCCTGAATTACAGGGTTGGTTAGTATACTCTTGTTAAAAACATTTATGTACCATGCAGTTACATGCAACTCACTCGTGAGGATTAGTAAACATGCACAACTAGAGATCACTGTTAAGAGTTCAATCGTTAAGATTGAAATCATCAAAGGTTGAGGAGAGGTAGTTAATGTTATGCTGATCTGGGTAGAAAACGTTAAAAATGATTTGTTTTTATGGGAGATTGTTTAGCCATCGGTTCTGACTGAAAGTATTAGGGATTAAGGACAGAAGATCTCTGATCAGTCTTACTAATGAGTGTTTTTTACGCTTTAGAGCTGGCAAAACGTCTGTTTCGATCAAACATCCGCAGGAAGCTGTGGGGCTTCGCAAACAAGGACCCGGACTAAGTGGAACTGGAAAGTCACCCAAGAATGAGAAGTTCGAAATTCCTTTTTTTTTTTTTTCTGGTTAATTTCTGTCACTTTTTAAAAGGTATTCCCAACATTTGCAGTGCTTTTTATAAATTAAAGAGTTCAAATGTGTTGTGATGTAACACTCATTCTATACCTGACTTCCAGATTTGGATCGACCACATCATCATAGATTTCTCCTTCTTCTCCTGGTAGGGGGGGTAGGACAAC
Organism: Simpsonichthys santanae; assembly: GCA_031762415.1. NCBI lineage: Eukaryota > Metazoa > Chordata > Actinopteri > Cyprinodontiformes > Rivulidae > Simpsonichthys > Simpsonichthys santanae. Next base: position 19,578,921 of record JARVLU010000528.1, on the reverse strand, counting down.
TACAAACACAAGGCATGGAATCATGTGAATGGCTTTACGATTTTTATTGGCAATATAAGTGCCACATTAAAAACAAAAGTAGGACGAAATAGTAAAATCAGATGTAATAAGTTAAGATTTTACCTGTTGGTGCTTTGTTTCCACTGCAGAAAGAGAAAAAAATAAGCATAAACATAAAAGACTCGTTTTAAATCTTACAAGTTATTGAAAATGTGCATATAAGGTGATCATTGTCCAAATTTAAACTGCTGCAGATGTTTGAATTAAAGGAACAATGGAGTTATATATTTTACTGACTTGTTTTCAAAAAGCACCTTATGTTGCAGTTGAGCTCTTATGTTTGTTAAGGATACATGTAACTATTTACTTGTTGATCAAATGTCTCCTTTTTGAATTACTGTGTTGTTTTTTTGGTATTCTGAATCACATATGGGACTTCATCACAATGAAGTAAAGCCGCAATAACCAATATACTGTATTGCAAATGACAATATCAAACTTTAAAACTCTTTAAAATGTGTTAAAATACAATGTGTGTTCAAGTCTGATAATGAAATGTCTCTTTTTCTGTTGCAGTGTAATTTTTTTTTTTTTTTTTTTTTTTTTTTTGGTATGGTGGAAAAATAAATTTTTGGTTTTCTGCACCTCATCTGTGCAAGTGATCAATAAAAAGGTGGATACCATATTTTGGCATTTCTGGTACCTGGTATCTGATGAGACAATATCAATGTCATCATAAACTTCCGGATCATAATGCGCTGATTGGTTCTTCAGTGAGTTGAAATCAATTTCCACTGACGTTGTTTTAACATATCCAACTGTTAGGGAAAAAAGTACTTGGCTTATTGCTCTGATATTCCTTATAATGCGTCTTGTTTTTAAATCACAACAGCAGATATTAAAGATATAGAGAAATTTGATGATATGGGATATAAAAGAATCAAAACAAAACAAAATAATCCTTCCCATACCAAAGTTACCGTATTTTCCGCCGTACATGTTGCACCACCTTATAATTCGCATCAGTCCAAATATGTCTAATAAGTGGGGAAAAAACATAAATACATCTATTCACCATTTAAGGCGCATCTATTACGCATCACCGCTGATGTGTTGCATTTGTTTTGCGTCATTGCTGATCACCTGGAAATGTGGGCCGGTGTTGTGCCAAAAATCTATTGGCTGCCAAAAGGCGGCCGCGGGATCGTGCACTGGAGGACTTTAACAAGAATTTAACAAGATTAATACTTAAAAACAATTATTTGTTTGCTCGACTTTATAACAAAAGTGTATCTCTGTTGAACTTTTACTTAATAAATTAACTTCGATGGTCCAATCAGCTTCATTTCACAGGGGTGGTGCAGAGAAATGAAGCTGATTTGATAGTTGCTCCAGGCATGATCCCAGAGCTAGATGAAGGTGGCCATCTATGGCAAGCCGATTGTGTCGTTAATAGTCACTTTTGCCTAATATATTACATGACACAATTGCATGCCAAAGTACTCGAGTGCCATCTAACCACTGAAAATGGTGGTGTCCAATATTTTCAATGTCAGAATGAATGAGAACTGTCATATCTCAACCAGAAAACTAGTTTATAAATATGGGGAAAATATATAAATAAGTCACTTTGGTGTATAAGTCGCAGGGCATGTAAATTATGCAAAAAACTGCAACTTATAGGCTGGAAAATACGGTATTTTAAAAAGCCTTACCAAGAAGGGATTTTTTTTTAAAGAACCATTTATTTTTTGTAAACGTACTTGATCCATCCTGTAATCGAGCCAACCATTTCCCCTCTGGATTGCCCTGAACTCGGATTATCTCCAGCTGGTCTCCCTGCTTTATGACCAGATCATATTTGCCACCTTTGCAGTCCATGAGAGCCTTTCCTTTCTGAATCACCAACAGAGGTGATCCAGACAACTAATACACACAAGTACACACAAAGGCAAAGTTAGCAAAAATATTCTGGAAACAAATTATTTGATCTAATTCCATGCAAAATACGTTTTTGTAGTATTGAACTGATCATTTGGTTTCAGCCTTCTGCACTCACTTTGAACTTCTTCCTGGCGTCTTGTTCCTTCTTTTCTCGATCTTTCTGCTCCTTCTTTGCAGCTTCCAAACGCTTTTTCTCCTCTTTGTCGTCTTTCTTCTTTTCTTGGCTCCTCTCAGCTTCTTCCCTTTAGTGATCACAAGCATGTGGCAAAAAAATTGGCATAAACCCCACAAACTGGTTAGAAAAAGTATTTTAAGTTTTGAAATGTCATTAAATGCAAACACATGCATTGCCTTTTGTGTTTTAGTGTTTGAGGGAAAGCTGACAACCAAATGTACAGTGAAGTTCAAACATATTTAAAGTGCATATAGCATGAACAAAATTAATTTGATGTATTGTGACCTGTGTTTGCACCAAAGTCATACAGTTTTGCAATTGACAACATTATGCAAAGATGCTAACCAACCCAGTTAAATGAAAATCCAACCATTCAGTTCAAATCAGAACAAAGTATGTTTTAATTTATCATGAACTAACTTAAAAAAAAAAAAACTATAACAGTTGCTCACCATCGGTCGTCTAGATCCTCATACATATCTCCTTCTTGGTCGTCATTATGTTCACCCTACAAGGAGGCAAAGCACAAAATGAGAACATCCGAAATTGTAACTACATGTATACATATAGACTTTTTCAAAATCTATTTTCTGTATTTGAATAAATACAATCGTCCTTTACAGGAAAGTTGAAAAGATTTTCAAAATTTACATTTTTTCACTATAAATTATTTTTAACACATTATATGACAAACAATTTGTATTTTGCTCAAAGCGAAACAAAACATTTTAACAGAAATCTGCTATACATCTGTGTTATGTCACGTTTTCTTTAAATTACAGTACATGTAAAAGTGGAGCATCATCAACTTCCTGCCTCACTGTGCAGATTGTCACTGACAGGGCTCTAAGACATCTGTGAAAGCCTTATCATGACCATCTACCCTTGCAAGTAAAAGACTGATTATAAAAATCTTCTCTTGTTCTCAGAATGGCTTATTTGAGTAGTGCACATTATATTCAAGGAACTAAAGTTTATTTAAAAGCAGTCCTCACGCCCCTATAAGTATTTGTTTGAGAATGATGTTACTTGCACTGTGTTGTTTAAAATCTTTTGGATGTTTCTGTTTGAGTTTTTACAATGGCTTTTAAGGCGTTGCTTGAAGGTGTGCTCCTTTAATTTTGCTTGAAAACATCTGGGCAGAGCTCCAGCTCCTCTGTGACCATGAACAAAACAAAGTAATTCAGAAAAAATTGTATTCTTAATGAAGTTATTTTTTTGTTGGTGTATTGAAAACTTCCTGAACTAGGTTGTGTAGCTTGAATTTTGTCTGTAATTCTTTTTTTAAAGGCTAATAAATCACAATTTTTATTTGTTTTGTGCACTCGTGCTTTAGTTCTTTTTTGTGCATTAGTGCTTTGAAACAGTGTTTATCCTCATAGTGCTCCAGTATCAGTATTACTATTTTATTCAAACTTGTTACTTCAACTTTGTGCTACACTATCTTTAGACCTCTAATCATGTGACTTCTGCATTTACACAAGTGTGAATAATTCAGCATGTCTTACCTTTGCAGGCCTCTGACTCGGGTGAACTGCAGAGCAGAAACAAACGTTACACGTGAGCTTGATGTGTGTGAGATAACAGTGATGTGTTTGACAGAAAGTGCTGCAGAACCATTTCTTTTTAAAATACAAGCACCTATCTTCATAAGACTGTCAATACAAAAATGTACAGAAAGGCACTTTGAGACAGTTATTAAAGCATAACTCACTGACATTAAGAAAGGCTTTATCTGAACGATAGCATTTTTTTTTTCATGAATATCTGAACAAGGTAGAAAATTCAAAGACACATGATTTATTCTGTTGTGCATCGTCTTTGGTTGCTAATAGAGGAACCAACTGATCATTACTGAACCTGGAGGCAGAGGAGGAGGAGAATCTCTATCAACATCGTCATAAATCTCTTCCTGGTTCCTGAGGAGCACAGTTTGGATAATTAAGCTGCTGTTAGTTTCACCCAAATAACACAAAGCACAGTGTGAATGTGTCTACTGGAGGGGGGATGCTGGACGTACATGGCTCCATGATGTCTTGGAGGCAGATCCGGCAGCGGTGGTGGAAGGGGTTGAGTCTTGGTCACATGGTCGCTCTGGTTACTGAGGTGAAGAGTGGAAGGAGGTTGGAGGATGGGTTTCTTGAGACCTGGACCTACAACAAAACCAGATGGTGCTCAAAACGTGCCACTATCTCTGCTGACTGTTGCACATGTGCAAAGGAAACAAGGTAACTTAAGAGACATGTATAACTCATTTTGTTGGCCTTAAAAAAAAAAAGAAAGCTGGACAAACAAAGTGAGTTTGGACAGGTAATTTTGTTAATACTGTATTTAAAAGTTAAAAACTTTCTGGACTTATTTGACCTAATTAGAGAGGGAAAAAAATCAGCCTTGAATATTTTTTTAATTCTTTGTTAAAACTGAAAAATACATAAAACAACAAAGTTTTAATTGCCACAAAATGTGATGTATGTAATACACAATTAAGAAGAAATATGTAATTAAATTAAAATAAATTATAAAGTGTCAGAAAAGTCATTTACACATCTAAAGGTATTTATAAAGTGTTTGGGATGACTCTCACCTACTGCTACACCACATTTTAGCTCAATATCTGCAAAACTGATTGAGTCATAGGCAAGTTTATGTTTGTTAGGGTTGATTGACTGTAGTGGTTATCTTAAATTGGACTGACTCCAAAAGTTTATCAGTTGTAGATCCAATGATTACTTTCTGAGAGTTTCATTAAACATGATTCGCTGGTTTAAGGGATTTTTTTTCCCAAAAGACTGAACAAAACCAACATGGACAGAGACAGACAAGTACATTGATGTGTGCTATAAAACCTATAGACAGTAACACACATCACAGAAAAGAAAAGAAGAACACAAAGTTACCAGTATTTTGTTATAATAGACATTTTGACTTGTCCCAACCTAAATTAAATAAGTGCACTGATTAATATTACAATATGTTATTTTAAGTATTTTGTTAAAGTTGGACTACAAGCACTCACAAAAAGAAAACATCCTCAAAACTGGGATGTGACCATCATCATTTTTTATTTTATTTTATTTTCTTCTTGCTTGCCCTTGGTGAAGGCAGACGATTCTCCCTCCCGCTCCGTTCCTGCTTTGCTCTGTGTCCTACGGACCTTTTACAGAGCATCTTTCTGCACATCTTCCAAATTGTAACTATGGATATGGTCAGCTGGTCTCTGAATGCAAGATTGTGTGTCTCTCTATATTGTCGGTTAAGGACGCTGAAGATGTGTTCAAAATTGGATTCTGATAACAGGATTTCTGCTTTTTGGGAATTGGTGGTTACCTGGCTTATCGACAAATTTGGAAATCATCAGCAACTGTTCTGGCCATTGTTAAGCTTCCTGGCATGGAAGGAATGTGCAGTGCGGTCAACAATGACTCAGATACTGTGCGAGCAAATCTCAATGGTGGGAAGGAATAGAGCTTGGAAGCTCGACTTGGTGGATGTAATCACAAATTGGCTGTTAAGAGTTGCCATGAGATGTACTGGCAAGACTGTAAAGGCAACAAAGCTCGGCTTGGCCCAAAACAAACGCTGATATCTGAATCTGCACCCCCCACCCCCTACACACACACACATATACATGCTGGCCTTGGGAGGCTGACTATCTCAATTTCTTCTGGATGTTATGGAAACAAGATGTTCTTCTCTCCCCCCTCCCACACACACTCCCAGGGACATGGATCTGTGTTAAAGCTCAACTGAGTCGGCCGATAAACACCACCTCTTATCAGGACTATGGCTGGGTGGGTTGAGGGGGGCTCTGGACCGTGCTCATGGACTACTTCCCCTCAAATTCACGCCTTCGCTGGTCTCCCTCATTGTCCCTCTCTGGTGCAGCAACTTAGGAAATGCAAAAGCACAGCAAAGTTGTCTGCTTCGCTCATTTGGCGATCTGTGCTAGGACCCCCATCCACTCCACACAAGTCTCATGTCTGTATGTGTTTTTCTATGTTTTTTTTTTTTTTTTTTTTTTTTTGCCGTCTCACGTTGTGTCAAGCAGGGCCATAGTGCAAGATTTTATTCTTTTTATCTCCTCTTCCCTCATGGTCCCCTTTTTCTAATCTAACAAAAAAGGAGCACCTCTCAGAGGCTGCCACCTCCATCACCCCGTCTACCCATGTCTGTGTCTGTTTGTTTGTTTGTGGTTCTTCTGATGGGCTGTACTGAAATGTAATTTCGTGTGCGCTGTGCAATGACAATAAAGCAGATTCTGATCATGAATCCACCTGCGCATTTCCTGCTTTGACATGTCCAAATACCTGGACGGAAAATTACTGCTCCATGGAAAATCAGTGTTAAATAATTGAATGCTCCCCAGATCTTCAGAAATGTTCTTAAGGTACTTTATCGATACATTGTATTTGTTTGATGCTTTAGGCCAACAGACAGGCTTAAGTTTTGACACAAAATGAACTCAGATGGGGTTCTCGTCTAAATATCACCTACTAGTTTAAATCCATCCCTCTTTGCTGGAACTTACTTCCCCTTGCGGTAAAGCAAACTCAGCTGTGAACGGGGGAGGAGAAAGGAGAAACTGGATGGGGAACTTGACCGTGGCAAATAGAGGAACCAAATATGTTTCTGTAATTTCTGCCTCTTATCAGAAGCTTTGAACAAAGCGGCTTTTATGAAACACGAGGACATTTTGGACAGACTACTGAAAGCATAAACTTAGATGTAATCACCTTAACACTAAAATGTCACCCTCCTAAACAAAAAACGCTTTATCTCTATGATAACTGTGTTGTTTTGCATAGAATCTAAACTATACTCAGCAACTGCAGACTAAATTTAGTTTATGTAGTAGAGACCTGTGAAGTTGTTTTTCACACTTCTGACATGAGCCAACCAGCAAAATGACACAAACTGAACTGTGCACAGTTTATCATCTAAAGGAAATGTATTTGAGATGACAAATTAAGGGACCTTCCTCTTCTGAGAGTCACAAGACAAAACTGCTCGAGAAACCAGCACTGGCTCAACTTTTAGAGTTTGTTTCATGAAACAATCAAGAGGTTTGTGAATGCACCACCTCATGGATATTATATCTGTCTGTGGGGCTGCACGAGCATCTTTACTGGATGTATGATAACCCACTTTCCTGTTTTAGTTGTTTGCATCACTTAGAGTGAAATAATCTATTTACTGAAGGTGCTGAGCCGATCTGTCGGTTCAGTCCGTTTACAGGGAAGTTACTCTAAAAAGCAATGAAATACAAGTTTTGTTTTTGAACGATTAGTTAATCTTTGCCTCAGTCTTCCAAAACAATGACAGAAGATTTAAAAAGCAGTTTGTCTTTCACAGTAAAGAAAACCATTTGACTCATACCTTCTCCATCTCACTTTGTACCTAATGTGTTTATCAACTGCATATTGTCAGATTGGTTCTGATGAACCCACCTCTCTAGAACCGTGTTATTATTCTGGTGAAGCATATTACTGGTGATACTTCCTGCGCTCGACAGCTGAGCAACTGGGAGATAAAGTTAGACTGAGATGGTTTGGACATGTTCAGAAGAGGGACAGTGGGTATATTGGTAGAAGGATGCTGGAAATGCAGCTGCCAGACAAAGAAGAAAGCCACAGAGGAGACATTGATGTAGATAAAGACATGGAGGTAGTTGGAGTGAGGGTAGAGAATGCAGAGGACAACATGAAATGGAGGATGACTTGCTGTGGCAACCTCTGAAAATGCAACAGCTGAAAGAAAAAGAAGTTTTTGTGGTATAATAAAACAAAAATCCTTATCTAACTTACCATTTTCAGAGGACTCTGCATCAATTTTTAAGTTCTCCAGGTCTACTTTGGGCGGTCTGTTAGGTTTAGCAGGAGGAGGACCCAAAGCTAAACTGTTGGGCAGAGGGTTACGCTTTGGACCTCCAGCAACTTCGCCATTGATGCCTTTGGCAGAAGGTCTTGCTGGGTATTTAATGCTAGGCTTTTTACTGGAGGGTGGTTTAGGTGGGGTTGTGGCAGCGTTAGCAGCTATAAAGTCTGGTTTGTTGACCCCAGCACTCTCTTTCTGCTCAGATGTGTCCTTCTCCTTGTTAAACATATTCTGAGCAGTCTTAAAGTTTGCAGGGGGCTTAAAAGCTGGGCTCACATGAGGGGGAGGTTTGTTCACAGTGTCTGCATTTGCGTCTGCCTGGTCTTCATGCTGCCACATTTTTCGAACGCCACTGATTGGCTTTTGTTGCAAACTGGGTATTTTAGGTGGCGTTGAGGTTGCGTTTGGTGCTGTACCCCCACCACTGTCTTCCTTTATCCAATTTGGCTTGGAGTTGAGTGAGCCAAGGGGTTTTGGATGCACAGGTTTGGGATCAGAAAGGGTGACGTTGACTGAGTGTTTGCTCAGGGGAGATATCTGGGCAGGACCTTTAGCTTCAGCATGGGGTGGAAAAGGTGGTTTCAGTGTTGACTGCAGTTTATTAACAACTAGAGGTTTGTTGGTGGTGCTGGTGTCATCCTGAGCATTAGCAAATCGGTTAGCCATGGCTTTGATTTTCTTTGCTTCTGGCACATCTGAGTCACTTTTACTGGATGGTGTGCTTTTCAGAGTGGGTGGCTTTATGACACTGGCTGGTAAGTTGTCCAAGACAGGCTTTTTGTGTGCTGCTGGTCCAGAGAGCGTGGGCTGCAGGGGGGATTTAACGCGTCCAACCGGGGAAGAAGTCTCATCGGTGCTTGCACCACCTGCTTGGAAGCGAGCCCTCATGGCCTTAACATCGGCCTTGTTTTCCTGAAAATAATGGAAGATAACCACAGTGAAGTGTTCTGAATTAAAACCAATGTAATTATGAGCAACAAACAAAAAATGTGATAGTTTAAGTATTTTAAAGTGGGATTCTTTGTAATTGTTACAAAAAATAAGCATGTTAAATCTTGTCATTGGGTGCAATGGACCCATTTTCAATGGAACATCTGCCTTTGATACTGTTGAACACAGCATTTTGATTAACAGGCTACGAGATGCAGTCAATCAGTTTTGGCACTGGAGCGGTTTATCTTCTATCTTTCTGGCAGAACAATTAGTGTTTCTGTGGGGTACCTCAGGGCTCAGTGTTGGGACCTATTCTCTTTGTTTTGTAAATTTTCTCCCTCGGCCAGTCAGTTTTCAGACGTGTCTTATCATTTCTATGCTGATGATATTCAGCTATATTGTTCCTTCAGACCATCACAAGTTGTCTTCCTTGTTAAACTTTAACAGCAATATCAAACAGTGGCTCAGTAACAACTTCCTGCAGGTTAATTGGGATAAAACTGAAACCTTAATTATTGCTCCTGACAAATATCTGAAATTAAGCAACACCTTGGTGTAGTAGCCTCTTCTGTCAAGCCAAATCTCAGAAACCTTGGCATTATTTTTGATTCTGCCATGTCATTGCAATGCCATTCTCATAGATAAATCAGAAATTGCTTTTTTCAACAAAGAAATACAGTATTCTATATTGTCTCTTGCGTCAAACGTTGAATTAGAGATGATTATCCATGCTTCTATTACCGTACATCCCGTCTGGATTATTGTAACAGTCTTTTCATTTGTTTGACCAAGAAGGAGCTTGATTGTTTGCAGACAGTTCAGAATTCTGCTGCAAGGCTTTTAACCAACACACAGAAAAGACAGCACATAACACCAGTTTTAATCTCTTTACATTGGCTACCGGTACATTCTAGAATTCATTTTAAAATTTTAGTTCTTACTTTTAGAGCCCTGAGTGGTCACGGTCCAGTCTATATTTTTGACCTAGAGCCCTACTCCTGTTCTCAGAGCCTCAGATCTTCCAGTCAAAGGCTTTTAATTGTCCCACAGACTCATTTTAAGAGAGGGGATAAAACATTTAGGGCTGCGGTCCCCATACATTGCCTCTGACTTTCAGTGTTGTAATGTAACAAAGTATAAATACTTTGTTATTGTACTTAAGTAGAATTTTGACATAATTTTTACTTTACTTCGTTATTTACATTTCTAGCAACTTTCACTTGGACTTCACTACAGTTCATCAAAAAAAAAAAAAATGTGTACCGGTACTTTTACTTCACTACATTCCCCTTAACCCTCTTAGTTACTACAAAGTAGTTACTACAATTTAAAATGAGAAGAAATCTGTTTGTTCTCCCAGTCTGTGATTTCATGCGGCCCCTTGTCTCTCCCTCACTGATGCTCTCAATCACAAACCCAGCCTCTCCCCCACCGCTTGTGTGAAAACTGCAGCACCCGCTGTGAACAAGCTGGATGCATATGCAGATATCGATCATTATAATAGGTATTTGTTGACTCACAGTGGAGACACATTCCTGATAGGTGTGAAAATGATGGTAGCTGCTAAAAAGGAAAAGTTTGGTGTTCTCAGGACATGAACTGCTTCAAGAGCATAGTAACTAAAATTTCCTATGATAAAAAGTATGCTATTATATTACAGTGTTTTTAATACATCCTACATTATTAATTAGTCAGAAAGCCACAAGCCATAACCAAACAGAGCCTAGCTCAGTATAGAAGCCAACTACACAACAATGTGAGCTTTCTAACAGCTTTGTTAAAAAGGTTATTAAGACTTTTACTTAATATTTTTAAAGGAGACTTTAACTTTTACCAAAGTAATTTTTTGGTAAGATACTTGTACTTTCACTGAACTTTGAGGTACATTATACAACACTGCTGACTTTGCACTGCCTTGATTCTCTTAATACTTTTAAAAAGCAGCTGAAGACACATTTGTTCAGATTGGCTTTTAATTGGTTTTATTTTGTCTTGTGTCATACGCATCTTATTTTATCTTTTATCTTGTGTTTTTATGTCTTGTATTCTGTAAAGCACTTTGTGGTTTCTGACCTGTAAAAGGTGCTACGTATGTAAATATACTTAACGGTACTTACTTTTTTATATTTTGCTTCCCTATACTATTCAATTTTATATAGCTAATCTTTTTGTCTGCAAAATATCTCATGAACCAGATATTTTAAGGAAACTCTTAAAAAGTAATAATAATTTGATATGCATCTGCAGCTGAAAAGCTCAGTAGTTAGCAGTGTTGCCTCACATCAAGAAGGTCCTGAGTTCAATCCCTGGTTGGACCTGGGGGTCTTTCTCTGTGGAGTTTGCATGTTCTTCTTGTGCTTTGTTACATGTGGGTTTTCTCTGGGTACTCATGCATGTCAGGCTGCTTTCAGGCCCAGACCTCCTTTGCAAAAGAGATCTGTGATCCCAATGGGATTTGCCTTGTTAAACAAAGGTTAATAATTATTAACTTTGGAGGTCCAAATCAAGATAGCCACTACAGCTATTGACCTTAGCAAACACAAAAACAGCTACAATATAGTCCGTTTTACAGTGAGTTAGCTAACATTTAATGTAGCAGTAGCTGAAAGTCATCCCGAAACAGTCTTAAGTGCAAACAGAGCTTTGTTTATAACTTTGGCATGCAAGGCAGTGGAAATAATCCTCTTCTTAAAGGAAAACTTGTTATATTTATTAATGCAAATTTATGATAGAAAACAAGCTTCAATGAATTTAATAGTTAGTGTGTGGTTCTCAATTAATAAAGTCAACTGACAATTAAAAATGTAGTCTTATGCTATAAAAATCAATGTCTGGTGAAACTTTTATATATTTTTACAATATTTCAGATTGTTTTTGGACTTGGACTTCTACACTAGTTTTGCCGTACACAGATAGCTGAAACATTATGATAATACAGTACTGCTATAAGTACCCCAGGCCGCCACAGCTACAGTGCTACAAGAAACAGATCTGCTATTTGCAACTAATTTACTAATAAAAAATAATGTAATGCAAAACTTTCAGGAATGAAATAGTTTATATACAGTAACAGCATTCTGTTTGTAAAAACGTAAGATGTTAATGCTTCATTGCTGTTTTACAGAACATCCTGCCAAACAAATTGAACTATCCCTTTATCAAATAAAAAAAAAATAGAAACAGAAATAAAGTCGGGTTTTACTTTATATTTAAACAAAACCAAAACTAAAGGACAAAGAAAAACAACTCCTTCACAATTAACTATAAAAAGTTTAAACAGAAAGGAGAAAAGTTGATAAAATACTCTTCCTCTCAAGCCATCAACTTCACTCCGTATAAACCTTACTCTGATTATTCTGTTCATGCTTAAAGTGTGTGAATGAAAGAACGAGCATAAAATAAAGTGTTTTTTTTTTTTTTAGTATAACCTTAATCTACTCAAACCATCAATGCTTGCCTTCCTCTTGTTCTCAGTGTGACAACATTCAAAACAACATTACACCTGACTGAAGCACAAAAGTTCAAGTTCAAACCACACATTCAAAACTTTGGCTCAAATATTTTTGAAGTAAACAACACCAAAAACCCAAATGCAAATATAAACCAGCAGCCATCGTGCAAATGTATGTACTGGTTTGTTTCTTTCAATTAGTGTTTCATTAAGGGAACAAGTCACTCATTAGCTTTACATAGGGAACAATTAAAAAGCAACTAAACTCAATGACAGAGGGACAGAGCTTTAAAGTTTCCAGGAAGTTCCCATAAATACAGGAACTGTGACGTCAAGTGGAATGCAACTTTAAAAACAGGGAACCACTGGCACGCGTTATTTAAACATGTTATATAACCCTAACACAAAACCCTGAAAGAAAAAAAATGATTAAACAAAGAATAACAGATGCATATTATCAACACTACAATTCATTCTGAAAGGAGGATTTTTTTTTTTTTTTTTGATAAAAAAGAACTTTTGAAAAATGCTGATCATTCCTTATCTGGTGTTAACCTGCAATAATAAGTAAAACAGAAGAGAAAGAGCAACTGAGTTGGTATAGACCAATCCAAAAATGTGCTTATCTTGTCTTTTATATATATATATATATATATATATATATGTGTGTGTGTGTGTGTGTGTGTGTGTGTGTGTGTGTGTGTGTGTGTGTGTGTGTGTGTGTGTGTGTGTGTGTGTGTTTATTATTTATTAATAGAACAAGATGAGAATCGGAAATGTCTGTCTTGAGTTCCACTCACTTCTGACAGAAATATGAACTGCAGTTTAAAAAAAGTATATTTAATGATTACACTTACTGAAAGTGTGAATAAAGTCAAAAATTATGTTTTTATTAACCATTAAGATGTTCAAAAGCTTGGAATTGGACAGACTGTCATCTGAATGAGGGTCAGTGTGCAGAAAGACAATGACTTTCAGACTGTGGCAAAATGTGGTACAACACCAGGTCTGCAGCTGTTTCACTCACAGGTTGGAGATGAACGAACCAAGCAGCTGCCACACCTATTTTAAAAAGACTGGTTTGACTGGAGTCACAAAGACCTTACCAGGAAGTGGAGATAACAGCTCCAAACTGCTGCTATACCAGCCACACAACAATAAATGGGAAATTTAAGCATTATTTAGGTATATATCAGCTGGAATTTTCCATTTTATTTAGATTAGATTTCCAGGATTTTTTTTTTTTCAATTAAAATACCTGACTGAGGCTTATGTTTTGCCAACTCATGTCCATGCTATATTTAAACTCATTGGTATAATCTTTAATTTCATGAAGTAGTTTGATTTTATTATTTTCATAGTACGTTTCTGTATTTGAAAAAATCTATAATTGAAAATTTCATTAAAATACCAAAGGGCTTTTCTATCCAAATATATCATACTGAAAGATTAGTTCCCAACTCTTGAGAGGAAAAAAAAACATCCTTGTTAAGTTTTGAACTACAATACTGACCACTTAAAACCTTCATACACTTTTAAAAAATATTTTCTATTTATTTATTTATTTATTTATTTATTTATTTATTTATTTATTTATTTATTTATTTAATTATTATTTATTTATTTATTTTGTTTGTTGTTATAAATCTGACAAAAATCCTTATTTAGCTTCAATTGTGAAGCTTTACACAAGAGGCTGTAGTATTCTGTCAATATTCTACTGGCTAGCAGAAAAACTTTAACACAGATCAACTAGTTTATGACTGTAATATATATATATATATATATA
>JARVLU010000528.1:19526472-19557628 GCA_031762415.1 Simpsonichthys santanae | reverse complement strand
ACAGGTCTCTCTTGAAAATGAGTTCTCGTGGCTCAATGAGACTAACCTGGATAAATAAAGGATAAATGGAAAAAAAATATATATACTACCATGAAGGTGATATGCTCCAGCGGAGAGTAGAGCTCGACTGCAGCCTTATGTAGTGCTGGATTCTTGATGGCGAGACGACCTGCAGGTGTTAATCATTAGCGGCTATCTAGGATCCAGGAGCTGCAGAAGGTCATACTCTCACAACCGTGCAAGAACTGGGATGTTTTCAGCTTCCTGGAATTGCAACATGGGTCCGTGCATTATCATGCTGCAACATGAGATGATGGTCATGAACGAATGGGCCTCAGGATCTCGTCACGGTATCTCTGTGTATTCAAAATGCCATTGATAAAAGGCACCTGCGTTCATTTTCCATAGCATACGCCAGCTCATACCATTACCCAATTACTGGGCTGGTATGGTTGCATGTGGTCTGCGGTTGTGAGGACAGTTGGATGTACTGACAAATTCTCTGAAACACTTTTGGAGATGGCTTATGGTAGAAAAATTGGCAACAGCTCTGGTGGACATTCCTGTAGTCACTTTGCCAATTGCATGTTCCCTCAAACCTTGTACCATCTGGAGGACAAGGCACCTCCCCAGGAGTCCCACTCCAGTTTCACACAACTTGTCTCCTAAGTCTGATCTAGTGAAGGAGGGGTCCCCTTTTGGAGAAAAGCAAACGAACAAACTCAAACCAGAAGGGCTTCCTGTCGTCTGGTTTCTCTGTTGCTCTGCAGCCTCTGAGGTCTGCCCCAGTGCTAGAGCTAAAGTAAAAGATCCACGATCAGAGTCTCCATCACCACAAATGGTGTCAGTGTGTTCACACCAACACTTTGCTACATTTTTATTAAAGCCCCTGCCTAGATCTTCACCAAAGTCATTTTCAGACAGATGTATTTTAATTGGTCCAGCTGGGAAAACCAGTTTTGAATGGGGTCTAGATTTATTCAAAACTTGTTTGCAACGGTTTACAGACGCCTCTGGTCTCCCTGTGTCTTTAGTCTTTGCTCTACTTTGGTTTGCAAAGTACGTTTGTTTGTTTTTTGGCCGTTGCATCATCAACCCTTAAAACAATAATTTGGATCATAGTGAAGGCCAAAGATCCATGGTTTGATTTTCAATGCCCAAGCCCTACATAAAGTTAACAACCAAATAAACATTAGTACAGTATTTGGAGAACTGTGTTTGCAGAGGAGATTTTTATTTTTTTATTTTTTAAAGAGCTCAAATTCAGAACTAAAATAACTTTATTGGTTTATTTGAAATACTGTAGTTTCATTTCCATGATCCTAAAATTTCAACACTGGAATTTTCTGTGTTTATTTTAAACAGTGAAACTGATTGAAAAAAAAAAAAAGACTATTCAGAGATGTTGCCAAACAGAAAAATATATCTCTGGCTTCAGCCATTTTATTGTACAGTTGAATGTTGAGCATATGCTTTTATTTTTGAAAGTATTCCATCGTTTTTGTCTTTCTTTTTCCATTTTTAGAAGTTCTGTCCAACAGATGCTTAAACTTTATCTGTTTAACACATGTGACTCTTCTGCCCCATCTTCGTCGTAACCAGGATAGTGGCCCTCCTCACTGCCTCCTCCTCTTCCTCTGTCCTCGGGGCAGTGGATTCCCAGCCTCTCCTGGAGCTTTGCCTCCTGGAGGCGAAGCTCCAACGAGTCCACCAGGTCATAGATGTTCTCCAGGGACCACAAAGGCGAAGGGAACCATGCCTTGACATCGCCGTCCTTCCCCACGACCAGCATGCTGAAATAGTCCTTACTGATCTTTAGCTGCTCTCTCAGGTTGTTGACCATGTCACGAGACAACGGCTCAGTCTCACTCTGACTACGACCTGCGCAGAGAACGACACAATAAAAACTAACTATTGTGCTTTATGAAACAGAACCAGAAAAAAAAAAGAAAGAAAAGAAATTGGCATCTAACATCTGCTCTGTCTTATTATTTACCATTTAGAGGCAATAGCTCAACAGTTCCTGATGCCTTTTCTCCATTTCCAGTCAGCTTTAACATGGCAAAGTGACGAATACCTAAAAATAAAAACATAGAAAGCACATTTAACCAATACAGTAGGAGCTTGATGGACAAGTTATCTTGTCTAAACTGACAAACAGGTGTAGATGAACACACATAATCTGATCCATCAGTTGCACATTTATGCATATTTATAAATAACATCAGGTAAAACAGTTTAGGGTTCGTTTGTCCCATTAGGTCCTGATGCTTTGAAGGAAAATGTAACTCGGCTGTTGTGTTTCTTTAATGCATCGAATATTAATGCAGATGTTGTGGCGTGACATTTACCGAGGCTACACTCTTGTCCACTGAGAGCAGAAATCTGCTGCTGGAAAGAGTAGTCATCCTCAGCAGGAGCAGAGATCAACAGCAGTCTTCGTTTGGAAATGAATCTGGGTGTAAATATAAAAATGGCCTCTATCATTTGGAGTAGCCATCAGTTTTACAAACTATTGAGATACATTATGATACCAGAAAACACATAATACTCCAAAAAATATACTATAACAATGGAAATCATGATCATTGATTGCAAACCCGTATTTTGAAACTTGATTTTCAGAAAATCCACAGCGGAC
Organism: Simpsonichthys santanae; assembly: GCA_031762415.1. Lineage (NCBI taxonomy): Eukaryota > Metazoa > Chordata > Actinopteri > Cyprinodontiformes > Rivulidae > Simpsonichthys > Simpsonichthys santanae. Next base: position 19,554,987 of record JARVLU010000528.1, on the reverse strand, counting down.
ATTTAAAAAAATCTGATTCTGTTTAGTGTTTACTTGCCCACCTGGACAGTAAATCCTCCACTACAGGCTCCTGAATATCTTTGGCACAAACTGGAGTACTCCTCCTTTCTTTCTCCTTCTCTGAAAGCCTTGAAGAAAAGTTGTCGATGTACCCGAACAAAGTCGGACTCGATGGAGGAGCCTCGAAAACCCTCTGTAACCAAAATATAAGTTACAGAAAAGAAAAAAAAAGGAACATAAACAGAACATAGAGTCATCAAGTAATAATGCAACACATTTGTCATGCAAATATGTGTATTTTAAATTCATGCATGATATTGGATTTTTGGCCGATATCCAATATGTTAAACCTTATTTGGCCGATAATCGATAGCAATAGTACGATATGTTTTCCTTAGACGTACTTAAAGAGACTAAACAGCTTTCTCTGCTGTGGAATTAAAACACTGTACTACATTATTCTGCATGGTGTTTGTCACTTTGTCCTGTTACCAAATGCAGATGCCAAAAAGGGGCTGAAAATGATTTAACACTTCAACTTGGATTATGTTTAATGTTAAATTTATTCATGACATGTACTCTCGCTAACACAATGACAACACTCGAACAGTGCAAAATGTGTACAATTTTCACAAATCAGTGTTGTGTATTGTATAAGTAGTGCATTAATAGATATACTTGACAGTTTCTTAAATTAAAAATTAACATAAAGCAGAAGCCTTTTATATTGGTCAGTTTTTTTAATGGAATGGCCGATGTCCGATATTTAATTTTATCGCTAATATCAGCCGATACAGATATCATGCGACAATATTGTGCACACCTAGTATATATGTATGTATATGTACTGTATATAATGCATATTGTATGTATGTGTGTGTGTGTGTGGGAGGGGGGTGGGGTATTTGCTGCTATAAATTAAAATAAATTAAAAACATATGCAAGGCATTGCATTAGATTTATAAAATATATTGAAAAAAAAATCCTGCAGGCTTGATGCCATGTTTAGCTTTGATAATTCCTGACATTCAGAATTAGTTTTGTTGCTAACAATCTACGTGCGGAGTGAATGTTTGTGAGATCACTGTCAAAAAGGAGCAAACATGGCTGTCAAAGCCAAACATAAAGTCCTCAAAGAAGCTTGGTTGAAGGATGCGCATGTTCTTACTTTGGGCTTGATGTCATAATCTGTGACTGTCATAGAGAAAAGGTCCGAAGACGACAAGCCGAGCTCTGCTCTCAACAGAGGGATCAGACGAGGGTCTAAGATGGACTCTGATAAGTCGCTGCGAGAAGACTCTGACTCTGAAACACACAAATGCGAAACCGACAAAACAGAAATAACAAACCAACAAAGTTGATTAAAACAACATGAGTGCAGCCCTTCACTGATCAATCCAAACCACTGGGATTGACATCACAGCCTCCTCCAAGCACCATATGGTTGGTTTGTTGAAAGGTTTGCTTTGTGAAGGAGTTTCAAAGAAGTTTCATGACATAATCTATTTAAAAAGGCGTAGTAAAAACTCTTATTGGTAGTGACACAAAGAGATTTGATCAAATCAGCTGCAGCTGCAGCTTTATTTTCAACAAACCAGAAGTGGAGAGGTCCATGATGGGTGTAGAACTTTAGAATAATCAAGGAAATAAACGCAGAACTGTTTGAGCTTTAAAATAAGTTACTTGTTTTTTAGATTATTACAATATGGAGGCATTTTTTTACTCTTTCCTAAAGACTGACAAAACAAAAACAAAAACATTGATTTCAACATAAACACAATCTGTTCTTGATTAAATACATCATGACCAAAATTCTCTATTTTAAAGTCATAACTACATGATGTCCTTAAGAACTAATTCAGGTAAAACATGAAAGTATGCCCAGCAAAATCTTTTTATCTATTTCAATTAAAAAAAAAAAGTTGTTTAAACATCAGTGGTATAGTTACTTTTCTATAGGAAAGAAATTGTAAATAAATACATATATTAAACATGTTTTTAAAATGTTTTCTCCTTTCAGACTGTATTGTAATACCAGTGTTGGCACATTTCCAGTAACCACCGTTTTAACTGGCCTATAGTAGTTTGCAAATGCTCAAGGTGCAATTCCCTTTAGCTTTTAGCTTCATTGTGTTTGTAACGGGAACAGACCCATCAGAACGGCTTTTTGTTTGTCTTGTTTTGTTGAAGCACCACATTTCCCTCTGGTCATACCATGGTGGAAAAAACACAAAACTCCACCGCTGGTTCAGTAGAAACAACGTTTTTATATTTTCTGGGAACTTGAGATGAATCTAACCTTTAAACGCACATATCTGTGTTATTAGTTATTATTATCTATGTAACAGAAACTTCATACCGAGCTGATGATGCTGCAGAGTAATGGTGGCGTCACTTCCTTCGCCCACAATGGTTGCCACGGTGATCTTCCTGAGAGCCAGCTCACAGTGTTGTTTCTCGTTCTCCTCAGTCTGCTGGATGAATAGTGTTGCATCTCTGCTCGGCGTTGAGATCAGCTTGTGCACAAAAAAAAAAAAAGAGGTACGGGTATATTTCTTTGCGCTAAGGTCTGGCTCAGTTGTGTAATTCAGTGCATGCAGTGTGGTCGCCATTGTGCAACACATTGTGAGACACACAGACAGCAGAGAAAAACAGGTTAATAAAAATGATAACAAATTTTAAAGTTCTCACCATCAGCCTTCTGGACCTGCTTAAGCTTTTCAAAAATGTCCCCATGATCACTTTATCTTCTTCACTAGCTTCTTTGTTTGACTTTTTCCCTCTTCCTTTTCCTTTCTTTCCTTTCTTCCCTTTGCCCTTTTTCTTTGGGCTCTCTTTGTTTTGGGAATCAGCTTTTTCATTCGCTTCAACTTTATCGTTGGGGTTTGTTCCTCCATTTTGTTTCTTACTTTCATCTACCGTGGATGAAGGCCTGCAAAACAAATCAATCCTTTTTGACATCCATTCACAAGATGTACATTTATAAGTTATGATTGCTGAATAAAGCAAGATACAATTCAAAAGTTCATGAAAATATAGTACTTGTCTGTTTTTACTTCCTCGTTACTTTTTGGAGCAGAAGGCAGACTGGACATTTTAGAGGTTCCCCAGGGATTACTGCTTAACGTCTTTCCTTTTGTTGATCCAGCAGCGTCCTTACGGATCACAAACCTTGACCGACCATTCAATATGTCCTGGATTTTACTCTTCACCACAGCTTTTTTGTCCAAAGTTTTCCTTTGTGAAGGCACCGGCAAGGTCACGTTTCCTTCGCTCTGAGGGCTCAGCACCATCTTTTTAAATGTCTTTTTTCGTTTGGCAACGACCTTCTTTTTAGTTGTTTTACACCTAAATTAAAGACACAAAATGCTAAATTTCAACAAATGATTTAATGATTTTGACACATTCAGTCAGTTCTGTCTGTTTCAACTTTTGTAAGCTAATGAGTCCAAACTGGAGTCAAGCAAAAAAATAAAATAAATAAATGGAAGAAAAAAAAAACTTCATATTTTACTTAGTCCCTGCGTAAAGATACAAGACTTATCTAATTATTGTTTGATATGAATATTTGCTTTTTTAATCAAAATGTTATACACATTGTGAAATGGACATTTATCTGTGAACAATTGCTCATTAGTTTAAAAAAAAAACTGTATAAAAGTTAAGATGATCATTCGTGTAAATAAATTTAAAAAAAAAAAAAAAAACGAAAAAAAAAAAAAACCCCCACACCATATGTATTGCAGCAAAAATCTAGTTTAGTTGTTATAAAGTTTATCTCAGAAACAAGAATTTTTTTGTTTGCATTAAAAAACATGTTTGATATAATTCAGTGGTTGAATTGACATGTCAGGTTGACCAATTTTTTTTTTTTCAAAATTGTGAAATAATATGACATTTAAAACCTTTTATAGACATGTGTGCATGAGTTGTGGTTTATGTTCCTTGGTGTCTAGCCCTTCTGGTATTGTGTTTATGTCTGCATCTCCCAGCACCTCTGATTCTGTCTTTATGGGGTTTGCGTTTCTTTAGTATCTAGCTCCATCTTGTGTTGTGTTTATGTCTTGTATCCTCAGTCTCTGTCTTTGGCATCTGTGATTACTCACAGGTGCCTTCACGTTGTCTAATTGGTGTTTTCCTGTATTTAAGTCTGTGTGTTGGTCTCACTCCTTGTCCTGGCATTGTCTTCTGTCCAGTGGTGATGACCTGTCTGTCATGTGAGTACTTCCTGATCATTCCATGTTTGTTTGGCTGCCGTCAGCTCTTTAGCTTTGTTAATAAATTCTTTATTTTACATTCTCCTGAGTCCTCGCCTGCTTGCTTGCACCACTGGGTTCAACAGCACTGGCTCGACAATGTGTAGAATGAAAAGCTAAATTGATCCTTCATGGTCTAAACTGTTGGAGGATCTTGTAAAAATTAGTACTCTAAAGCAACAAAACACATACAGAACCTTAGATTAGATCCTTTTCTGGTCATCTTCTCCAGCTTCCTCATTGGGAATTGATCAATCAACTCAAAAATCGCCTCAACTCGAACTGGATAGGGGAAGCGTTCTGTGACCTGGAGGTTCTTCTTCATAACCAGCATGGTAAAAGTTTGATCCTGAAATGATTAGTTAAGTTAGAAGCTGAACAATTCTAACACGTTTGGATAAATAGACAAGAAAAGTCCTTACTTGAGTGGTAAGATCCAGGTAGTGAAGCAGTTTGATGATGGTGTCAGGATCCAGGCTCTCCACTGTGGCATCGCCTTGAAAAGTGGTTTTCTGGATTCGACCTTCCATCATGGCATTCTGGATGATGGTAATGATAAAGGTGTCTCTTTCTGCCAGACGGCAGTTCAGCCCTTTCTGAGAAATACAGAGAAAGATAATCGCTCAAATGGGTAAAAAGGTGTAAAATCTTGAAATTAAACTAATCAAATTAAAAGAGAACCTTCTAAGTTCATGAGCTTCTTTTAGAATGATAAAAAAGATGAGTATAGTACTTGCTCCATGTCCTCCAACTGTTTCTCCATCATCTGAAGGTAGTGGTCATTGTGTGATGCAGCTGTTATCACCCATAGACGCTTTTTGCCTGGAGAGGACGTAAGAGGTGCATGAACTATAAAGTGGATGGAACAAAAATAAATAAATTAAGAACATAGCTTAGTTTGTTTATTTCTCCTGCCTGCAAAGTCCGCCAACATGTCCAGCTCTGGAGCCAAACGCGATGAAGGTTCTCCAGCACCCCTGTTGTCTTCAGATTCTCTGTCCTCTTCCAGTCCCAGTCCATGTTGGATCCCATCGGGGATATCTGAGTAGTCCCCCCAGTCTCTCACGTTTGGGTCCAACTGATCCTTTGCTTTGCTTCCAGGAAAGCCTGGCCAGGCGGTAAGCGAACCCAGGCTTAAGAGACTCCACAGAGCAGCTACCATCAGATAGTGCGAGGTAGGAAAACGAAGCATCTTTCCTGACACGATGAATGAATCGAATCGGTGATACATTGGAACGATTCCAAAGCTCATAAATTCTCACCTGGAACACGAAAACACATTTGTAGTGTTCTCACCACAGCTAGCTCTTCGAAAGTTTTAGCTACATCCGAGACAGATGGAAAAACTTTGCCATTGAAGGGAAAAAAAAAACAAGAAGAAGAAATATCAAACGTCCATCTGAGAAGTTTCCATAATCTAAATCCAAAATCAGAGCTCCTCTGAAATTTGCAGCAGCCTGTGCGAAAGCAAAGCGAAGTGTGTTGTGATGTTAACTCCCTCTCGCCAGTCTCTGACTGACTGCAGAGACACTCGTCTTCCCCCCACCAAACATGGGTGAGAGAGAGAGAGGGGGGCTCCTGGTTCACATTAAAGTCCAGGCATGTTAACAGGAAACTCCTGGAATTTTGCAGCTTCAAAGCACTTTCTTGCAAAGAAAACTCTCTCTCGCTTTGTTTTTCTTTTTCTCTCTCTCTCACAGAGACACATTATCTGTGTCACTGAGATGCTGCATGTCTGTTCTCAGTCAAACAGTAATCACTAACATGGATCCAAGGCCAGATACAGACACTCCAGTACTCCCACATGTGTTCGTTCACACTCTTGGGCTTGTCGTAACAGGCTTGTTGTTGCACAGGATTCACGAAGAAGTTCTTCAGAATGGAGGCAACTGCACCGTGCATAATTTATAGAGGTCAAACCTACACCTGCAGGAAATTCCATTAAAAAAACTGCAGTAACTGCTCACTGTGCACTTAATGTTATATCTGCTATTAAGTTAATACCTAATCACAAAATACTACAACTTGTTTAAAGTGACTGCTGAAATAAGAGTGGAAATCCCAGGTTTAAGCATTAAAGCCGTTTGTTCATCAGTGTGACTAAATGTAAAGTCATAAATGTCACTAACTGGGCAACAAATGGTAAAGATTAGATCAGGTTAGTGACAGGTCAAACGTGTGAATTTGAGGGGAAAAAGTGCTTGAAGAAGAAAAGGATGTTTGAAGGATGTAAAACAACCACCAAATCTGTCAGGGGAGTTTGTACCCCCTGCAGAACGGAGCAGCTGAAAAATCAAAGACAGCAAAAGGCCCTTTCAATCTGCAGAAAATGGTTTGATCAGACTGAGGTGTGTTTGCGTAACTTAAGTCAAAATCCCTGTCCTGAACTGATAAAATGTGGGAAAAAAATTTTTTTTGAGGGTACTCATAAACAAATAAATTAGAATAGGGTAAAACTTTTATAAGCACTGACAATAAATCAAATAATTGATCTTACATTTGGGGATTTATCAGGCCAGATTTGAACTTTACAGCTGATCAAACATCTTGAAAACAAAACAACAGCTGAGGCTAAATGTGAGGAAGTAACAGCTGAAGACTCATTATTCAAATGGTCACCAGAGTTAGATCAAGATAAAAATGTTTGAATTCATTTCTTGTTCTCCTTTTGCAACAGGGCGGCACGGTGGAGCAGTTGGTAGAGATGTTGCCTGTCAGCAAGAAGGTCATATCTTCGCTCGAGGCCCTTGTGGGTGGAGTTTGCATGTTCTCTCTGTGCATGCATGGGTTTTCTCCAGTTTCCTCCCAAAGACCAAAAATATGCAGGCTGATTGTTGACTTCAATTTATGTGTCCCTGTAATGGACTTGCAACCTGTCCAGTGTGTCCCCCACCTCTCACACAGCGATGGCTGGACATGGGCACCAGTGACCCAAACAGGATGAAGCAGATAATGATAATGGATGTGATGTGAGAGGATCTGCATGTTTTTTTGTATATGTACCTGTGTTTCCTGCCTTCCTCAGTGTTCTTCCCCCACCTACCAGTGTATGAATGTGTGTGTGAATGGGTGGATGGTTGGTACTGTGAAGCGCTTTGGGGTCCCTCATGGGGGCTGGAAAGCGCTATATAAGTAAGCTCCATTTACCATTTACCATTTACCATATAATCAGCTCCTGCCTCTGTCCCTCGTTGTCCTTCCCCATGTGATTGTGATTATCTCCTCGTTAGCATCCCTATAAGTTCTGCGTCTCATTATTGCTCCCCTGCTCCTGGATTGTCCTGTGAAGGCGTCATGTGCCATCTCCCTCCGTGTCTCGTTAATTCCACAGGAAAGTTGTTGCTGCTACGTCATCCTTGTTGTTAATTAAATACTGTATTCTTTATTTTATCCTTCAAGCTCCCCGAGTCCTGTCTGCACATTGGGTTTGACAAATACAACAGACTGTAGCATAGCATGCCTCTTATTTAAGTTCTATAAAAGGCAGGTTTCTAATTCACTCTTTTGCACATGTATTCTTGCTGCACATGTAACCACACTGTTTATTGCACTCAATATGATTTTTTTGTCAGTAGTTGAGCATTACCGAGAACAAATGGGGCAATGTAGTGTTCAAAGCCTTGACCAGAGACACTTGACATGTTGCTGATCATTCTGCCAACATCCTGATTGCAGAACACTTTTGCATTGAGCCCCCGCAGTTGAGTTGGCCCTTTTATAATAGAAGAAACTGTATGCATGCTGATTTTCTACTGTAATGTGAAAATTAGGTGTCAGAGGTGCATTTTGTTTTCTTTTCAACATTGTTTGAACTTTATAAAGGATGCTTGTTCCTCATTAATTGTAGAACAGTGAAAAGTAAAAGAGTCATGAACTGTTGGAGAGACATTTTGAAATGTAATGAAGCAGTTTTAAGATGGCTTACAGTCAGAAAGTGAACTGAAACTGAATAAAAGACAAAGAAGGAAAAATGGCACAGACTAAAACTGAAAACTGTGGTCAAAACAGATGATCACAGAAGACATCCAGAGGGAGCTGTCTGAGGGTGAAATGTTACATGAGGATCAGGCATAACAACAGCGCATTCCACTTTCTGAGCCTGATAAAGTGAAACAGATGAGCAGCATGTGTGAGAAAACGTGTATTAGAATCCTACTGTTCCGTTGGTGATCTTGTACACAAAGAAACAGACCCCTTGGTGAAAACCATTAAATGAACTAACTGAAACCATGAGTAAAATTATATATTTTCTTGTGGCTGTGATCTTCAGGATGTTGTGCATTAAAAGCAGACGTGATTTTCTGGTGGAAATAACTGCACCAACTGAAGAAAACTTGTCAGCAGACAAGTTTTATTGCAACTACGAATGCAACTAAAATGTAAAAAAAAAAAAAAAACACACACAAAAAAAAAAAACAATCATATTTAGGATGCAAAAACACAGCTATTGTTTTTGCCCCTGAACTTATTTAGGATCAGAATGGGGAAAATGGGCACCGACTGGGTTTCTTGTGTCAGAACTCTAGTTTTTACAAACAGATTCAACATGAACCATTTTGTTTAAACACAAGTTCAGTCAGCTCACGTGAGTGATGTATGGCTGACATCAAAATCAATTTAAAGATGAATAAATTGTAGAACTTCCTTTTAATCTGTTGGAAGTAATATATTTTCTTTATTTTATTTTCCCAAACTGCAAATCACACGTCACACAAAAGGAACTGAACTTGACTTGTCGCTTATTTTGAAATACCATGGCTGGCTGGAAGAAAGGAAGTCCAAAAAGAGGGTGAAAGGTGGATCAAACAAAAGTTTAAGAAAAACAAACATACAGTATTTCCATATTCATGGTTTGAGATTATTGGACAACAAAGCACAGCTAAGGTTGTCCATAAACAATCTTCAGCTTTTTAAACCTAATCTGAATCTTGACTGCTTTTGTGATCTTCATTATTTCAACTTTGTGTGCATTGTAGTGCTACAGAGTACACATTGAAGCAAGAAAGATTTATTCTGTGATTGATGCTCAAAAGAAATGCAAAGTGACATATTTACACAGGGGGTGAAGTATGTTGACTGGCTGCGGTGTGTGTGCAGATAAAAATGCAGTATGCCCTACTTTGATTAGTGCATATAAATCAAGATAGTGCAAATTTCTCAAGGTAAATAAAAGACTGACAACTAATTAATAAACTGCGTTTAATAAACTGGAATTTAGAAACCGAATTGAACACGTGTACAGTAGCGGATTAAAAAAAATATAGTACCTGTGCGCTCTCTTGTGGTAATATGATTAACTGCAAGTTGTTGGCTTGATTCATTCAACTATTTTTATTCAGTTTTAGCATGCATTTTCTCTTTTAATCAATACAGTGGGACGGATATTCAAATATATTTGCACAGTGTGCTATATTAAACATGACATATTTGTAGATTGCATCTCAGGTCTGACAAATACAGTTAAATCCTTAAAATCGTGCGCAATTTGACAAACTCCTTCCGGGTTGCCGTAAATTCGCTTGCGCTGCTGCAGAGCCGGGGCCCGGGAGTATTTTCAAAGGTCAGTCGAGTTATTCGGCATTAATCTCACTACTCCCACTTTTCGTTGTGTTTGTTTCGTTTTGCATTCAGTAGTTGCGCATGCGGCTTTTTTGCTTACTTACACGTCGCTCACAACAAAGACACAATTGTGACTTTTTCTCGGCTCAAGCTAGCCCGCCGGTTAGCATGTTAGCTTCCACGGCTTTCCTCAGAGGAGAGACCGACAGCGAAAAGAGGTGTCTGTATTTATGAAAGGTTCTCACAGAGGAACATGATGAGAACTGTGTTGTCCAAAAACACATTAAGACTTCAAATTGTGCAGAAGACATTATTATTAACGAACGAATCACTCGAGGCTAACTTTTAGGTGAACTAGGACCCGTTAGCCAGAGCTTGTTTCTGCCCGGGTTGTTTCTATGCACGCACTTTATTTAAAAGGTTTATTATAGAAATGGCAACATATGGACAGACAGGTTTCTTTGACCGTAAAGTAACTTGCCAGAAAAAAAAAAAAAAAAAAAAAAAAAAAAAAAACAGACATGACTGACATTTTTATAAGTTGTACTGTTACAGCTGTCATTGTAGTTTTCTTTTACATTGAATCTGTACGCTTTATCCAGCTTTCTTATGAAATGATTTTCTATTAGTGTGAAGCCAAATGTTTATTTATTTTTGTATGTGGCTCACTAAAGTTTAAAAAGCACCCTCAAAGTTTTTTTTTTAAACTCATTTGGTATTACTAGTAAAAAAATAAAAATCATTGTTATTGAATATAAAATAGCCACTAAATATTTTAAGAAACAATGATCTTAACCTAAAGATATAAATAAAACCAAAAATGTAAATCAGCCCAGTTGTATTTGACAAACAGTAGAAAAGTGAAGCTGAATATAAAAATTAAATGATGCATTTTTCTGCTTTAAAGTTAACTTTCATCACTTTTTGTGCATAGTGTTTATTTATTATATTATTTACTGGTATTTATTTACTTTGCTTTCAGTGATATGTCTCTGACCTGTACATGTTATGTCATTTGGGTCAAAGAAAAGTTTAAAGCGATCCAGTAAATTCTGGATTAAACCCAACTACACCAGTCACCAGCACCAATTTATCCTAGTCCCTTTATCTTATTTCAGAGTAAACATGCAATCCCACATGCTGTTGACTCCTTTAGCCACAGTTGCAATTTAAAGAACTGGTCTTTTTTTTTTTTTTCATGAAGATGTACAGAAAAGATGTTAAGTTACTGAAGTCTATATTTTGGTGCAAGCTGCGTGGGAGTGATTATGACCTGTTGCACGATTATAACTCATGCATACTGTCTATGTTTCTTCAAGGGAGTAGAGTTTTTGTGTGTGATGTGCAGTCAGCTGGTAGTCTTAGAAAACATATTGACAATTTTAGTTTCTCACTTGTGCACAACTGTTTTTTTTTTGTGTTTTTTTTGTCCTTATCTCTAACCATACTTTCCTCTCATCTGCCATCATGCAACATGTCTTCTCTCCAGGAGGGCTGCTGTGTGTCCTGTTGAGGTCCCCTGCAGTGCGAGTGTCGGGAGCGCGTGCACCATGGCGACCCTCCTGCGTGTCGTGGCAGTCAACTGCTCGGCCCCTTTGCTCAGCAGCATCTCCTGCTTGAAGGTGCACGGCAGCTCTGCCATCAAATCCACCTGTGTACGTTCTTTTAGGACCCATCAAGCTCTTTGGCGGAGTGCAAGTCCAGGTAGGACGCTGCACACTGATTAGGTAGAAGCATATATAAAGATAATTATTTCTATAAACAGTCTAATGCATCTTTCAATACAAAATCACAAGCTTTCTGCTCTGAAACGAATAAATTTACTTTACAAAGAAACAATGATGTAATGTTTCAATGAATGCTCCCTCCAGAGGTCATATAATCTTTGCTGCTACAAACTGTCAATACCAGCATGGATTTTAGGCTTCTTTTAATAAAAACATGCAAGTTGTGATATTCTTACTGGTGTCATAATGGCACTCAGACCTTATGAGTACTGTATTTTCTGCCATATAAGTTGCATTTCTTTGCATAATTTACATGCCCTGCGACTTATGGGCTGAAGCAACATACTTATAGATTTTTTCCCCATAATTATAAACCAATTTTTGAACCCAATTTTTGGCTGAGATATGACCGTTTTCATTCATTCTGGCTGATTTTTTTTTTTTTTTTTTAGCAGTACCACTTTCAGCTTCTTGATAGCAGCAGAGTATTAGTAACTGTATGGCATGCCGTTGTATCACATTATAGGTAAACGTGGCTATAATGACAAATTCAAAAAAGTTGAAGACAAAAACAACTGGACTTTATTTATTATACTTTAATTTATTATTTATTGTGTTTTTCTTGAACTTTTAAGAATTTACCATGTCCTGAATGACTGAGAATCTTCACTAGCTTTTAATGATATAATTGACCTGCCAGAGCCTCCCCACCTTCCTTCTGCTTGCTGCTTGGAACCGTCAAACCAGCTAATTTGCCCATTAAAATGCATTTTTAAAGCAAATGTTAAACGGAGACACACCTTTGCAACAATTTTGAGCAAACAAGTAATTGTTTAGGTGCTTTTCTTGTGAAATTTTGAAGAAACGAGCTGCGTTCCTCCTCCTTTTTTCTCCCTCTGTGCACTCCTGGGAGCACAGAGGCAACAAAACTATTTTTGAAATTCAGCTGATTTGTCCGTTAAAGTGCATTTATTAAGCAAACAATAAACTGAGACACACATTTACTATAGTTTTGAGCAAACAAATAATTGTTTTTAAATGTTGATCTAGTTAAATTCTTGTTATAGTCCTCCCGTGCACGCAGCCTCCATTTGGCAGCCCTTCGATTTTTGGCACAACACCGTCACCGGCCCACGCATTCCAGGTTGTCAGCGGTGACGCATAATAAATGTGTTGTATACAGCGAAGCGACATATTATGGATTTTTCCACTTTATTTGACAAATATGGACTGATGCGACTTATATGGCGGAATGATGTGTACGGTGGAAAATACGGTAAATACATCAGTTAAAAAACATTTTGAAAGCACTAGTCCATCAAACCATAGACATTTGATCTGACAGCCTGCATGCAGTGATTTCTTATGACTGATTAGGTTGTTTTTGTACTTTGAAGGAGCTAAGATTGCTGCGCAGTTTAGATATTATGATTATCTCAAATTAATCTTTTAATAGTTGTTTTATTAATTAAAAATAAAGTTGCATTTAAAGTTGTTAGTGTATGATTATTTGATTAGATTTTTGTTGACATTATTAACCTTTTAAAGTAAACACACCAAGTATATTTTTATACTTGCTTTAAAACTGATTTTTTTTTATTGCTACTGCTAGTAATTAATTTGTAACGTTTAACTATAAAAACATGCTATATTTTGTTTACAAATACTAAATTTATTCACAGATCAAGCATTAATATCAAGTCTAATTTGAATCTCAAGTTGCAGCTTTGAAGAAAAACACATTTTAGATTTTGTAATAATGAACGTATCCACCTATTTCACGAGGTACAGGAAATAAAACGCGTTGAAACGGACATTTTTGAGTTGAAACATTAGTTTAAAGCATTTCAAACCTGGCACAGTGCATCAAACTGCAGATTAGGCAGTTAGACTTTGTTACAGGTTTTATAGAAGGTTTCATGTGAAAGCAAATTACCGGTAGATCATAAAATTAGCTTTGGCCCTTGGATAGCCTGCAGTTCTTTTTTCTGTTGGAAGTTGCACGTTACACAAATCAGAGACTCGATATACGATGAAATTATACTTATTATTCTTTACTGTATCTTTAAGTTTGACACATTTTAGATGTTGTCATAATATCATTTCATTGTTTTGGCATCAGAATGAGAAATTAAGCCAAACAAAGGGCAGTCTTCAGTGTCACTTTCTTCACACTTTTTGACCAGACAGGAAGTGTGGGTGCTGTGAATCTGGTACCAGCTGGTTTCAGTACATTTATGTTTGTGTGTGCTACGGTGTGCTGATGTTTTTCTCCTCTGGTTCATAGTGAGAGGGGCTAACGTTAACACAGTTCAGCCATTAGGAACAGCTGACAGTTTCCATTCTGAATGCACAACTGTCAGCTTAAAGTGTTATAAAGGAAAGATGCATGCATTGTGTAGATGTGACATTGCTGTGACCTCTGGTTTGACCCGTGTGGGGTGTTGAGCTGTGGGAATGAATTAACTGGGACCAACTTTGTTATATTTTCTGAGACTGACAATATCAATCTTGGAACTTGGTGTCCTTTAGTTTTAACGTATTGAAAATCATCTAAACAGCTGGTATTTGGGGTTTTAGACGCTTTGTTACGCAGCTTTCGTTTTCTCACACCCTCACACAACTCGTTGTGAGAGGATGTGTCGTCACAGCAGGTTGAGCAGGAGAAAAGACATTGAGCTCTTTTGTTTGTGTGGATGAAGGAACAGAGAAAAAGCTGATGTGGGATTTTCCGTTACAGTCACCAAAGCATGTGATCTGCTTTTTGCTCTTTTTTAATAATAACAATTTAAACTCTTTTAATGGCACGTTTTTTTAACTAGTTTAAGAAGGTCAGAAGTTCAAACTATGGTAATTGCCATGAGTGTTGTTTATATTTTTCATGAGTTAGTCATGAAATGTGATTAAAACAACAGCTGTCACTTATCTTGTGATTGTTGTTTGTTTTAGCCTCTCCAGGAATCCCATACAAGCAGCTCACAGTTGGAGTTCCTAAAGAAATTTTCCAGAATGAACGTCGTGTGGCGCTGTCTCCCGCTGGAGTTCAGGCCCTCATCAAACAGGGCTTCAACGTTGTCGTGGAGTCTGGAGCCGGAGAGTCCTCCAAGTTCCCTGATGAAATGTACACTCAGGCTGGAGCAACAATTAAAGGCATAGAAGACGTTCTGGCCTCTGATCTGTTGGTTAAGGTAGATTTTTAAATGATATATGTCGGTGTTTGTCTTCTTGCTGTAAAGCAGATATTTAATATGGTTTCAAATCATGATTTTAGTATCTGTGTGTAGAATAGTAATAGCCCATCTTGGTTTTTATCTTCTCTGGATTTGTCTTACTCCAGGTCCGTGCTCCTACATTTAACCCAGCCGTGGGTGTTCATGAAGTGGAGATGATGAAGGAAGCAGCGACTTTACTCAGTTTCATCTACCCAGCTCAGAACCCAGAGCTGATGGACATGCTGTCTCAGAAAAAAGCCACAGTTCTGGCTATGGACCAGGTGCCCAGAGTCACCATCGCCCAGGGTTTTGATGCACTGAGCTCAATGGCAAACATTGCAGGGTGTGTACACAATAACTTCATTTCAGGCCTCGTCTACAACCATGTTCTTTTTTTTCTTGAGTGTTGACCAAAACATAGTTTTCAAATGGTATTGGCCCCATTTTCATTTTAATTAAATTTTGTCACAACACAGTGTTTGTTGACTTGATATATCTTTAACTTTCCATTTTTTAAAGCAACATTTTTGAAGTCTTATTTGCAGCAGATACACATAAAAGTTAAAATGGAGCATTTTAAAGGAGCATAGGGCAAATTGAAAGAAAGTGTTAACACTGCATGTAGAGTGCATGTGAACACCCAGCTTCTTCATGACTTTGAATTATAACAAGCAATGCTACTATTCTGTCGTTGCAGATTTTCCTGTCAC
Source organism: Simpsonichthys santanae (assembly GCA_031762415.1). Classification (NCBI taxonomy): domain Eukaryota; kingdom Metazoa; phylum Chordata; class Actinopteri; order Cyprinodontiformes; family Rivulidae; genus Simpsonichthys; species Simpsonichthys santanae. The sequence continues at coordinate 19,539,523 of JARVLU010000528.1, read as the reverse complement.
ATTACTTTTTAAGCATGTTATTTTGACAGTTCACAAAAAATAGTGTACCTGTAAACAACTTTCAGATGGCTGACACATGATTTAAAAAAGCCATATACAGTATTTTTTATGTATGTGTGTTTAATTCTTTCTTTGTTTGTTTCTTTCTTTATGCATTTATGTATATTTCTTTCATTTTTTATTTCTTTCATTTATTATTTCATTTATTTATTTTTCATTTATTTATTTTTTCTTTATTCTTTCTTTTATTTATTTCATTTCTTTCTTTCATTTCTTTCATTTATTTATTTCATTTATGTATTTATTTATTCTTTCATTTATTCATTTATTTATGTATTTACCATATTCTTTATTTATTTATTTTTAATTTATTTATTCTTTGTTTATTCTTTCTTTCATTTCTTTCTTTCATTTATTATTTATTTCATTTATTTATTTATTCTTTCATTTATTCATTTATTTATTTATGTATTTATTCTTAATTTATTTATTTTTAATTTATTTATTATTTGTTTATTCTTTCTTTCATTTCTTTCTTTCTTTCATTTATTATTTATTTCATTTATTTATTTATTCTTTCATTTATTCATTTATTTATTTATGTACAGTATTTATTCTTAATTTGTTTATTTTTAATTTATTATTTGTTTATTCTTTATTTCATTTATTTATGTATTTATGTATTTATTTATTTTGTCCTCCAGGTACAAGTCAGTTGTGCTGGCAGCAAACAGCTTTGGCCGATTTTTCACCGGACAAATCACAGCAGCTGGGAAAGTGCCACCCGCTAAGGTGTGTAATATGTGTGTGTGCTGTACTTGTATTTTTGTTTATGTGAAACCATCTTTTGCAGTTTTAACTGTAAACATGTTGCATTTTTATGTTGTTCACTTGTAGTTGTTTATCCGTGCATGTTTGTGAACAGGTGCTGATTATTGGAGGAGGTGTAGCCGGTCTGGCAGCAGCTGGTACCGCCAGGTCTATGGGAGCCATTGTCAGAGGTTTTGATACTAGGTTTGTCATTTTATTGGTCTAAATCAGTGGTGGGAAGATCACATTTACATAATAATACAGACTTGTACTGCTCAAATTTCTACTTGTTGTTTTTTTTTTAATGTAATAGGAGATGATTTTAACTTTCGTTCTTTTTACTGTTGTATATGATGTCACTTCTTTTAAAATGTTATCTTTGTTTTTCATTTTGATTCATCTGAAAATTAAAGTATTCTAACATTTTTACTTTTTAAATTATTTTTTTGAGGTACGCTCGTCTTTAAAATTATTTTTGTTAGCATAAAAAAACTCTAAATTGAACAATAAAATAAAAATACCTGATAATTTAAACGAACAAATTCAAGATTTTTACATAATTAATCTGTTTAAATTGAGAACAAATACAGTACAGTGATTTGAATATAACTAAATATTCAACATTTTATCACATGCAACGTGCATTTTTAGATGAGCATCTTCAGATAGTTTATGACAGACATTTCAAAAATCTTGTCCAAAACATTTCCTCTTTCTTTTAGAGCTGCAGCTTTGGAGCAATTTAAATCTCTTGGTGCAGAGCCGCTGGAGGTGAACATCAAGGAGTCAGGAGAGGGTCAAGGAGGTTACGCCAAGGAAATGTCAAAAGAGTTCATCGAGGCAGAGCTGAAGCTGTTTGCCAAACAGTGTCAAGAAGTGGACATTGTCATCAGTACTGCTCTTATTCCTGGTATGCAGAATACTCATGTTTTCACTCTTTAATTCTAAACATTCATGCTACAGTATTTGAAGGCAATTAGAGAGAATTTAAATTAAGGATATGCTGCAAAAAATTACCTATCAAATAAAAACTTGAATGCGCCAAGACATTTTTTACATCAGATTTGTACGTCACATGACTGAAATGTACCCACAGTAAGCTCAGTCCATCACAGTTGCTACATATTTCATTTGAATTGAAGCTTAACCTTAATTTAAACCCGTTTTTCATCTCATCACTAATGCTCTCATGTTTGTCTTCTTTGCAGGGAGGCGGGCCCCCATCCTAATCACCAAACCAATGGTGGAGAGCATGAAGGACGGTTCGGTGGTGGTGGACTTAGCAGCTGAAGCTGGTGGAAACATCGAGACCACAGTTCCAGGAGAGCTGTCAGTATACAAGGTCATTACACATTCCCTTCAAATATACTCAGACCAAAAGTGAGTTCATGCTTCCCTAATAAATTTAGTGTTGTTTAATGTATTTATTTAAACATGTTTCTTGTTAGGGAGTGACCCACATTGGCTACACAGACATCCCCAGCCGTTTACCGACACAGTCCAGCACTCTGTATTCCAACAACATCACTAAGCTGCTGCGAGCGATCAGCCCAGATAAGGAGAACTTCTACCTCGACGTCAAGGACGTGTTTGACTATGGGACCATGGATCATGTTGTCAGAGGATCTGTTGTCATGCAGGTATAACATATATAAGAGAGCATTGGAGGAAGTCTGGGATGCAGTCATGAGGTGTAACGAATGGTGTTGGTACCTGACTTTACCACTAGATGTCACCGTACTTACATACAACTGTTCTCATTTGCTTGGCAGGAACTGTGTGATTAAAAAAAATCTTGCTGATGACAAACTGTTTTGCACAGTCCAAGTGGCGCTATGTTGCATATTTATTATATGAGAGAAGGGCTGAACTTGGCTGCTGAAGGCAGTAAAAACCTATAATGCCAACTTGAGTAACTCGTTTATAGTCTGAGAAAAAGAAGCGACCTTCACCTTCCTGTGTTTATTCATTAACCTTTATTTAACCAGGCAAATCCCAGTGAGACCACAGATCTCTTATGCAAAGGAGACCTGGGGATGAAGGCAGCCTAACATGCATGTTTTTGTCTGTGGGAGGAAGCCGGTGTACCCGGAGAAAACCCACGCACGCACGAGAAGAACATGCAAACTCCACAGAAAGAACCCAGGTCCAACCGGGGATTGAACTCAGTACCTTCTTGCTGTGAGCCAATAGTGCTAACCACTGAGCCATCATGCTGCCTGTACTTTAACAGAGCATTAGCTTGAGTAGCTGAGTGAATACGTTCACTGCATGTTTAAAGTTTTCACTCAAAAACTGTCTTCATTAGGAAACTTACCTGATATTTAAAATCTAATTGGAGCATCCTTTATAATTATTATTCACTTTGCACCACTGTGTCTGGTGATTTTTCAAAAGATGCCACACATTTGTAGGACTGCTTTTATTTTTTACCTTTTTTCAAATTTATTTTCACCTCCAGAATGGAAAGAACCTGTTCCCCGCTCCCCAGCCAAACAACGTGCCCACTGCAGCTCCTCCTAAATCCAAGACGGTCCAGCAACTGGAGGCAGAGAAGGCATCGCAGATCTCCCCTTTCAGGGCTACACTCACCAGTGCTGGCATTTACACTGGAGGTTAGAAGCCACAAAGGGTTCTGAAATATATTCTCTACTACAAAAAAAAAAAAAAAAAAAAACCAGGAAGATGCCAAGTCAGAGTAAAGTATACATTTAGAGACGACTTGTTAGTTTTAAGTTGCAGCTGCAGGTTTTCAGGGAGTTTGAGGTCTCCTTTAGGGTGAAGGATGGGTTAACAAGCTGCTTTTTAAGTCGCTGCTGGAATTTGTGCAGGAGATGAGAAGTGACAGGCACATTGCGAGTGCACTCACATACACAGGCGCCCTGTTAGTGTGAGGAAGTGCGCATTGTAAAAATGGTTTCATGCTGTTTGTTTGAAGTTCAGTGGGGGCTTCACAGTGCTCTGTAAGTGAACCACATTTAGTTAATGCGGTTCACACTCGGCACTCCCTCACAGCTACTGTTTTACTTTTCTGAGAAACTTTATGATTTGTGCACTGTAGCCTTTTAAATTCATTTTAGATGACTGCCATTGATGGAAAATATTTTCTAAAGAAAATTTACTGCATTTGTCAGTAATAACCAAAATAAATATATTTTTATTATGGTACATGCACTATGGGGTTAAAGGGAAATGGTCCATGTACTGTATCTATTATGTGATATATTCATCCAATGCTTATAAATTGAGCAATCTTCTAAATACAACATACTGCTCAAACTTAATTTTTATTCTACTGTTAAATTATGTTTTCCGGCAAATAACATTTTACTTAATTCTTGCAATTTTCATTCAACCTTTATTTGGACAGATAAATCACATTGAGCCTCAAAGACATTTACAAGTGAGACCTGTTCAGACAGACAAAAAGTGATGAAAATGACACGTGTATAGGATTTAGTTTAAATATTTAATTAATGAGACTACCTGTTTATCCACCTGTTTATATGCATGTAATAAATTATTACAATTATATTGACATGATCAGTTTTTTACAATATTTGACTGCATTGTGATTGTTAGAGATGTTAAGAATGAAAGTGGTAAACGTTTTAGCTATAACGTTTTTGTAAAACGAAACAGCTCTGGTTAACTTGTAGATCCAAGACAGGAAGTTCCTAGTGAATGTGACGTTTTATAATAATCTGCTACTTAAATGTGCTGAACAGATGCTTCAAGTTGTCTCTTTTGTTCTAATTTTTTTTGTTTTCACTCTTTTTGTACCAGGTATCGGCACCCTGCTGGGTTTGGGCCTGGCGGCTCCTAATGCCGCCTTCACTCAGATGGTCACCACCTTCGGGCTTGCCGGTATCGTGGGATACCACACAGTGTGGGGAGTCACTCCTGCTCTGCACTCACCACTCATGTCTGTCACCAACGCCATCTCAGGTTGGTTGTGTGTGTTTTGTAGGAGCTCTTCAATAATGGTAAAGAAGATTCTGTTCCATTCTATTGAGAACTTTGTAATTAAAGTGAAACTTGCTTAAAAATATGCAAGTTGGTCATTTTCAGTTGTTCGTTCCTTTTAAATACAGATGTTTGAACTTGTGGTTCTGTCAGATTGCCTCCTTTTACATTACTTGTTGTTGCCTGCTGTGATCATCTCTTTGATTTTGCTACATGTTTTAAATGAGCTTGTAATTACATAATAAAAGTTGATAAATTGTGTTTGGCAACATTTAAAACTTTACTTAAAACCTGTGATAAACAAACTTGATTTTAAAGCTGTTTTTTTTTTTTTTTTTGGCAGAAAAATTGTAAAATTTCCACTTCTTCTAACAAAAGCCTAATTTAGGATTGTATATATCCAGCACAAACACACACACCTTTTAGTCGCCCTAAATTACATTCATGTTTGTGTGAACCCAGGCTCTCAGCGTTGCATCTTACCACCTGTAAATCATTACAGGAATGATGTTATCAAGGTTCCCTTAGCCACTTTGGGTTAAAACACACACAACTCTCCTTTGCCTTTTTAAATCTTTTTATCACTGTATCTTCCATTATTAGTTTTTTCCATTCCAGCAGGCAAACTGGATTCTAAGCACGAAGTCTGTAGGAGTGGCTGAAAACAAATCTAATAAATATTAACTTTAATGATAGATTAATTGTTTAGAGTTTCTGATTGTGTTTTTCTCCCCAAGCATTTTTGTATTAGTTAATGGACAATGCAATGTCATAAACACTGACATGTATGCTGTCTGCAGGTCTGACAGCTGTGGGTGGTCTGTCCCTGATGGGAGGCGGCTACTTGCCAACTAGTACTGCGCAGACACTGGCTGTTCTCGCCGCCTTCATCTCTTCAGTCAACATCGCTGGTGAGTCACCCGAGCATAGGCACCTTGCAGTGATCCCTGCCATTTACAGCAACCTAGAGCCAATAAAACTTCCACTCAGGCTGATGATTGAGGTATTTTGTATTGATTGTACAAAAACAACGTTTCAACGCAAGTTTTTTAGCTTCCCTTTGTGGACCCATCTGCTCAAGCCAGAGTCAATGATTCTGGCTTGGACCACACACATCCATGTTTTTTTTTTACTTTTAATAATTCTCATTAAAATGATAAAATGTTTCTGAAGTCATTAAAATACTCCTCACTCTAATAGTCCTGGGAAACACTGTGTTCTTGTGGCCTTGAATTTCTCCCATTAGCTCACAGCTTGGAATTAGAGGGAGAGTCCGACTAAAGCAAATGAACAGTTGACTGGCAGAAAAGACCTGTTCAGTCTGTTTAAATGTTTTGAAAAGTCAAACACACAATGTTTTAATTTCAAATGCATGCTGTCAGTCCTGCTTTATAAAAAGGGATATCTTAAGAGCTGTGGCACTATACAGTACAGTATTTGATTACTGTATTTTCCGCCGTACACGTCACACCGCCGTAGAAGTCGCATTGGTCCAAATATTCCTAATAAAGTGGGAAAAACACATAAATAAGTCGCTTCGCCATATAAGTCGCATCTATTATGCGTCACCACTGGCGCGTCACGTTTATATGTCACTGCTGACTACCTGGAAATGTGGGCTGGTGTGCCAAAAATCAATTGGCTGCCAAATGACAGCCACAGGAGCGTGCAACTTTAACAAGAATTGAACAAGATTAACACTTAACAATTATTTGTTTGCTCGAAATTATACCAAAGATGTGTCTCAGTTGAACTTTTCCTTATTAAATGCACTTTGATGGTCACATCAGCTGCATTTTGCCTGGGCAGCCTAGCGAAATTTAGCTGATTTGATATTTGCTCCAGGTGTTCCAGAGCGAGACGAAGGTGGTTTGTATGGCAAGCCAAGTGTCTTATTAATAGCCACTTTTTCCTATCAATGAGATACTTGTCTTGCCATATTAGTCAAGGGCCCTCTAGTGGCTGCAGATGGTAATGTTGAATATTTTTCATGTCAGAATGAATGAAATAGTCGGATCTCGACCAAAAATTGGGTTATAAATATGGGGAAAAATGTTTATTAGTCGCTTCGGTGTATAAGTCGCAGGACTTGCAAATTTATGCAAAAAGGTGCTACTTGTGTGGCGAAAAATACGGTAATAACAAAATTTCAGATTGTCCTGCCATGCAACATTGTATAATTTGTTGTGTTGTTCATTATTAAACCCTAATTTTATGATGGTCAGCATTGCAAGGTGCTGAACATTTTTAACACTATTGAGAATTTGCGTTTTATATTTCAGCTGATTTAATTTGCTTAATGTACCCAAGTCCAATAGACTCATTGTAGGTTTAAATATTAAATAAATATCCAAGATAAATAGGTGGATACTGACTGTGTTGTTTAAATACAAGAACTTTCTTCAGTATTAATATTGACTTAGACGCGCTGTAATAATAGCATTTAAATTATTATTCTATGCATTAACTTGGATGATCTCCAGCTAAAATTACATGTACTGGAAAGAAACCCGTGCTAACCTCTGATTCACCCTCGTATGCGAGGGTGAATGTGTGTGCACGTGGTTACCATCATGCCAGAGGGGAAAATGGTAACGTGAGATTTTCCTGTAAAGTTGTGAGACACTGTCTGGTCGACACTTCTGAGGTTTTCTATTTGAAATATTTATACTGACATAAAGTAGACTCATTAAATTCCTGACATTGGTTATTGGACTTGGCAAAAAAAAAAAAACTTTTAGTTGTTGACTTTGCAACACCTGTTGACCTAGTTTTATTGCCTTGACTGGCCAGCCTCAACACATTTTTTGTCTTGTGCTTAATTTAAAACTTTTTTTTTGTTGTCATTAGTTGTTTTGTTTTTTTTTTTGCAGGTTTTTATTTATTGCCTGTGTAAGCACAAACATGTTTTCCCCTGTATTTTTTACAGGTGGTTTCCTGGTAACTAAGAAAATGCTGGACATGTTCAAACGTCCCACTGACCCTCCTGAGTACAACTACCTCTACCTCCTTCCTGCTGGTGTCTTCGTTGGAGGCTATGCTGCGGCTCTGCATTCTGGATACAACATTGAACAGGTGCAACAAGACGTTGATGTTCTTTCCTTCAGTGTAGAGCGTTATTGTGGTTTTTCTTCCACAGAATTGGCAAAAAAAAAATGTGACTTTGCAAGTCTTTATTTGGTCAGATGTTGTGCAGGACTGTCCAACTAAAATTGTTTAGCCTTCTTTTTCCACCCACAGTCCATATCCTTAATATCTTTTCCCCGCTCTCTCGTTTCCTCAACAGATGATGTACTTGGGCTCAGGTCTGTGCTGCGTCGGTGCCCTTGCTGGCCTTTCCAATCAGACCACAGCCCGGTTGGGAAATGCGCTGGGTATGATTGGAGTCGCAGGGGGCATGGCTGCCACTTTGGGTGCTCTCCAACCCAATCCTGAGCTCCTGGCACAAATGAGTGCAGCCATGGCTGTGGGCGGCACTGCTGGTAAGTTTGCGTGGATTTAAAATTAGAAGAACAATCGAGCAAGTTTCAGGGAAACTCTTGAGACTTGTAGAACTGTGGTGCAGCAGATGGATGTGTGTTTTGTGTTGTTTGCATGTGCATGTGTGTATTCCAAGCTCAGATAGAAGAAGCAGGTGTGTGGAGAGTTTGTGATGTCTACATCAAACACAACATGACTAACTCTTGCCAGACACAGGAGGTTTTGTCTGACTAGTCAGCATCGGGTATTACTCACGTTCTTTCTCTGTTTCAGAACGGTTTGATCATTCGTATGCTAATTGTTCCGGTAACAAAGCAGAAAACCAGACTGAAATATCCACACAGATAACATTGTTTTCTAGATACAGCTGTGTTTAAAGACTTCCTGTAGGACACATGTGCACCCACTCAAACGCACAGATACCGGCACATTGGAGATCAACAGAAAACTGTAATTTCCCAAAGCAGGCCTCATCAGCATCACCTGTCTATTCTGTTGCCCACTTCCCAGCAGGATTGTGGACATGCTTGTGATTTGAGGTGATTTAGAGGCACTGCATTTTATATTTTCATCTTTTTTTTCCTATCTCCAGGCTTGACCATTGCTAAAAAAATTGAGATCACTGACTTGCCTCAGCTTGTGGCTGCATTCCACAGCTTGGTCGGACTGGCTGCAGTACTCACCTGTGTGGCCGAATACATGATCGAATACCCTCACTTTGCTACGGACCCTGCAGCCAACCTCACCAAGGTAGTGGCCTACCTGGGCACCTACATTGGTGGAATCACTTTCAGTGGATCTTTGGTGGCGTACGGCAAACTGCAAGGTGAGAAAAGCAGAGCCACTTTCTCTAGTTTGTAGTTCTTCTATCACATAATTAATTCAATTCAGTTTATTTATTTAGCGCCAAGTCACAACAGAAGTCTCAGGGCACTGAACAGAAACATCCATATATAAATATAATAAATTAACAGAAACATTCATATAAAGTTTAAACATATTAACAATATTTATCTGAAGAGCAGACTGCTTTGAGTTTAACTCCATCGTAGAGTCTCATCTTGAGTAAGCATGAAGGCGACGGTGGAAAGGAAAAACTCCCTCATGAGGAATAAACCTTTAGCAGAACCAGGTTCAGGACAAGTGACCATCTGCTTCAACCAGCTGAGTTTGAGAGGAACAGATACACAATGGCAGGTCAAGAATCACATGTTAAGATAGAAATAGTATCAAATGAAAACTCAATTTTAACAAATCATTTTAAGAAATGAGGTCAGTTTGTCCTCCAGTAGTCTAATCTTAAGGCAGCATAACAAGCCACTCCTAATTATAGAATTCATCAAAAAGGAAAGGCTTCAAACTGGACAATGTGTCAGCCTCACAGACAGAAACAGGAAGTTGGTTCCACAAGAGAGGAGCCTGATAAGTGAAAGATCTTCCTCCCATTCTGCTTCTGGAAACTAGTAGGAACCACAAGTAAACCTGCAGTCTGAGAGCTAAGTGCTCCTTTAGGAAAATATGGGAAAATAAGGTTTTGAATATAAGATGGAGCTAGGTTGTTGAGGGCTTTGTAGGTTAGAAATAGGATTTTGAATTTCAATTCTGGATTTGACAGGAAGTCAATGGAGAGAAGCTAAAACTGGAGTAAGTTTGTTCAAAGCTGGAAGTAGCAAAACCAGTTATAAAACTGAAAGAATATTTGTGTATTTTTTATGGGGGGAAAAAAACAATTTTTAAAGGTTAGAAAAACCAAAAGTTGTGGGTGAATGTTTTATGAGTGGCTATAAACAAAGCAAATTGCAGACGTATAGATTACATATAAATACCTAGAGAGGAAACGTGCTGAATCAGCACAATACTCTAACATAAGTGGCACAAAGACAAAACAGCACAGGTTCTTTAGATTTTCTTTATTGTTTTATTCTTCCAGATATACATCTTAAATAATCACCTTTAATCAGAACAGGAACAACGATCGATGTACAAAAATATAAAGAGAATTATGAAGTGCCTCGATGCCTCATATACAACAGAAAATATCTTACAGCAACAAAATCAAGTGTTAGAAGACACAACAGAAAAGGTACAAAAGACTTGAACTCCGTCCACTTTCATCTCATCGTCTGACTTTACACGAGCCGTCAACACAAAACCAACATCCTCATCCTGTCAATAATTTCCTTTCTGTTCAACTAACAGTCCACTTCCTGTTTCCTCCTCATCATCAGCCTTTATGCTGCACCGTCTCTGCTCCACACTACAAAATACAACGAGAGCGCTAAAAGAAAAGCAGGAAAACGTCCACACGTCCCAAAAGCACGTCTGAGGTAAAGTCTGGTGTCTCAACGTGGCCTCTTCTATCTAAATGCATCTTCTGCTTCTATAAGACAAAGACGTGAAGCTCAGGAAAAGAAGGAATTCTTCAAAAAGGACATTTCCTGTGGTTCCATGGCTTCACTTCAAACATATCTGGGATTACTGAGGGATTTGATCCCCGGTGGATCAGAAACAGATCAGATCTGGACTGTTGGGGCTGAACATTAATCTGATCGTTTTAGACTTTAATGTCAGATTAACGTCGCTGCCGTTTCTCAAACCTCTTTGTTAACGTTACAAGTCGTTTTAATTTGTCAGAGGCTTGTTTCAGTCGGCTGAAGCTGAAAACGGCTCTTCTTGTGGATTCGAGCAGAGATCAGGCTGCACTTGTTTCTCTACCAGCGCGTTTATTCACAGACCTCCGTCAATTTTTGTTCTTCTTGTGTGTTAAACTCCAGCATCAGGTTTAAAATGAGTTCTGCCCTGATTTTAATGACCAGATCTGCAACCTTCTCCATCAGAAGAGCCCTGATCAAACAAAACGTGTACCCAGTTGCCTCTACAGCAACAAGAACCTTAATGTTCTTCACCTTTTCTGGTCAGTTTTACTGAATGTAAACCTTTTTCATTATGTTTTTGTTAAATTAAAGGTTCAAAAGATTGAGATGACTTTTGAAAACTGCATTCTCTGATTTCCTCCAAGTGACTTTCCTTAACTTTGTAATCGTATCCATCTGTTACGGACACTTCGTTCTTACGATTGGACAAGAAAACTGCTTATGCAGTTTCTGTGTGGTTCTAAATTTATATTATTTATTTCCATGTTAGTTTGGGTCAAAGCTACAAAGAGCCACATGTGGCCCCAGAGCCACAGGTTGCAGACCCCTTACAGTCCTGTTGGCCATTGTCTTCTTTAATAAAAATTAAAAAAACCTGTTTATTCATCTAAACATTGTCTCTGTGTTTCACAGCACGACTTCCCAGCACCTCTAAGAAATTAAGAAGAAAGGAACCAGTTTACCAAGTAATAATAACTTAAAAAGCCCTAAATACTAACAGTATTATTGTTTATCTGAATTTTTCTTCCAGGCACCTTTAATTATGACCATCTGCAGGTGAAACCACCTGTCTCCAGGTGTGGAGTCAGGAGGAGGAAAGAAACTCAAAATGACTGTTTTGGTCCATTTTCTCTGAGGCAGCCAGTGCTGAGTCAAATCCACAGAGACAGCTGTGATTTGTAGAATTAAAAAAAAAAACAAGTGCAATAAAAGCTGTGTTCAGACGGCTTTGACACAAGTCGTCTTATAAACGTGGCGTCCTCTCAGGTTCCTGTCCAGAGCATCCACATCTGTCAGTTTTTGTGATGAAGACATTAAACTCCTCTCCGTCAGCTCAAACCTCAGTTTCACTGCTGTTTTTCATTTGGGACGTTTCAACGTCCTCCAGTCTCTAGATAAGTCTTTTGTTTTGAAGTCGAAGTAAAAGAAACACCTTCGCTGCTCAGGGTGTGGCCCTCCTGGTCCAGACCCTACAGGTCCTCAGTGTAGATGATGCAGGGACTCGTGTCCTCGCTGGACTCCAGCTGCACCGTGGAGATGAACCAGCGGCGGGAGCCCGCGGCGTTGTAGTTGAGCGTGGTGCGGTAAGTGTTCTTGGCGTGTTTCGGGTAGATGATGGTGGTGCTCTGGTATCTGACGGGCTTTTGCCGGGGCTCCAGGTACACCTGTGTCTTGTAGCTCCTCCAGGTGCAGTTCTGCACCAGCACCAGCGTCTCGCTGAAGGAGGTGGGCGTGGGGACGGGCGCGCAGAGCACTTGGTCTCTGTAGTGCTTGTCGGAGTCGTACTTCACTTCGGAGGAGCACCTGGGGGGAAAAGAAGCTCGTCAGAACCTGATGAGAACCTCGGTGCAAGGTATCAGCTGTGACTTCAGTCATCGAAAAGAGCTGAAGTCTTCGTCCGGGCTAAGCTAAAAGCTAACCTGCCTGAAAAATGATACAAAATGGGTCGTTGTTGGGCTAGCTGTTAGCCTAGCCTGGACAAATGTGTCTCCATGCTCCATGACTGATAATGTTCCAACTACTGGGCAGAACCTCACTCCATAAAAGACCGGACCATCCCTTTAATGTTCTCTTACTTGATCTCCCGCTCTGGTTTGGGCTTGACTTCAATGCTCTCTCCGAAGAACACGGGGTGCATTCGGGTCTTGGGGTCTGTCCCTGCACCGCTCAGCAGGAGGTAGGGCAGCTGTGAGGAGGCAAACACAAGAGAGCGGATCAGAACCTGCGCTCAACAAAAACACGTCAACAATCAAAGATGGCAGCTTGGGCTCTGCAGGCACCCCCCCCCCCCCCCTTGATAAGAGCTGGTCTTGATGGTTCAGCTGCGTGTGACATGATACAACTTACAATACAACTTTATTTATAAAGCACTTTAAAACAACACCGTTGGCCAAAGTGCTGTACACTAACACAAACAAGCA
>JARVLU010000528.1:19510547-19524564 GCA_031762415.1 Simpsonichthys santanae | reverse complement strand
CTGCCAAAGTAAAAAAAAAAAAAAAAAAAAAGAAAAATGTCCACTGCTCCAGATGTTGCTGAGGAAATCAGAAGTATTAGCAAAGCAAAAACAAAACATAAATCCAGGAGAAACCAGACTGTTTTTTTTTATGTAGCTCAGCTCTAATTAGTAATTCAAGTACAGCATTATGAATCATCTACAGTACATGTGCATGTTGTCTTGCTCAACTTCCTAAAAATAGAGTTGCTGAGTGGTCGTTAAGAACCAGCTATGATGTTTTTGTGCTGAGATTAATTAACCATACAGATGTTTCTGAATATTGATGCGGCTTTGGTAACTGCAGTTGGCTGTTGTTAAACAAAATCTGTACAAATGATAAAGATATAGAAAGCATGTGAATCTGATTGTGAAAAATGTTTCTTCTTTTAGAGGTATTATTACCTTCTCTGCTGACTTTTATACTTTATAAAGCAAATGAACATGAAACAGATTTTTTTTCTTTTTGTCCTATTCTGTATGAGCATTGATTCAACAGTTACTCAAGTTCTTTATTTCAAATTTCATGCATTTAGTTTTTGCCTCTCAGCTGCTCAAACAAATAGTTTGGACTTGATATTTGTGCACTGCGACAGTTTCCCCAATTCATTTTACAAATCCAATTTCATGCTGTTTAAATTATAGTTTTAATTAGGCCTGACGCGATAAACAATAAATCAATTGCATGATAAATGAAAATGATCAACCTTATTTTCAATTTATCAGCTTTATTGTTTCTTTGTGTCTCTCTCTTCTGAGGTCACTGGATGACAAAAGGCTCAACTCCAGTGCTCGTCAGTGACCCCTCTCTTTCACTTTTCTCTTTAAAATCCATTTTAACATTCCAGCAGCTAAGATTAGAAGCGAAACTACGAGCTAAGCTAACAGGGAGGAAACCTCCGTCTTGTCGAAGCTCCAAAATTCACAGTTGAATCCCATGCCTTTATGTAAAAAGTTGATTTCCTCTGCAAAAAGAAGCTGAGAACTTGTTTACTGCTTTTTTTTTTTTTAAATTAAAATCTTTATGTGAAAAATGCTATGCTAAAGAGCTCAAACCACAATGAGCATCTGCCATTTTGAGAACCAAAGAGAGACAGCCCTTGTCACGTCAAGGGGTCTCCCTCCCGTTTTTCTTAGAGACATGCTGCTTGCTCCCTCACTATCCATCCTTCGGTTCAAACAGTCTCATACTGCCATCCGGTGGTTCTAAAAAGGTCCTACACACAAAACAAATTAACCAACATTTCTTCTTAAATTTGACAATAATTACAAATTATTGTAAAATTTCAAACAATATTATCATTTATCATAATAATTTCTCAGATAATTAATCACCCAGCAAAATTCGTTATCATGACAGGCATAGTTTTAATGAACACCAGGGTAAATTTTGGCCAGCATCATAAAAATAAAGTGCAAATTTAGCACAGACCCATGTGTACAGGTACATCCCCAAAAATGTGAGTATCATGAAAAAGTTCAATATTTTTGTCAATTTCATTATATATAACAAGGATTCATTACACACAGAGTGAAATATTTCAAGCCTTTATTTCTTGTCATTTTGCTGATTATGGTTTACAAAAAATGAAAACCCCAAACTCTGTGTCTCCAAAAATTAGAATATTACATGAGATAAAAATGATATTCTAAACACAAATGTCAGTCTTCTGAGAAGTTTGTTCATTTCTATGCACTCTACTTGTTTGCACCTCCTTTTGCATGAATTCCTGTATCAGTGCAGCGTGGCATGATCAGCCCGCTGCACAGCTGAGGTGTCATGGAAGCCCAAGCTGCTTTAATAGTGACCTTCAGGTCATCTGCTTTGTTGGGTCTGGTGCCGCTCACGTTCCTCTTGACAGCCCTGAGGTTCTCTGTGGGCTTCATGTCAGGCGTGTTTGCTGGTCTGTCATGCACAGTAACACCACGGGCACTGAACCAGCTGTTGGTACGTTTCCACCTTACACATCTGTGTAGTTACAGGATGAAATACTCACAGACGTGTCTAAACCTGGTGGTAAATTTAAACATAGAACTGACCATCAGTTTATTGTAATTAAAATGTCTTTTTTAAAGCTAGACAAGACTTTTGGTTGACCACTTATTGATGCACCGTCCTGCTCTCCTGCAGGGTGTAACTTTGACAGCGGCTATCGGAGGTGCCGACATGCCGGTGGTCATCACCGTACTGAACAGTTACTCAGGCTGGGCTCTGTGTGCGGAGGGCTTTCTGCTAAACAACAACCTGCTCACCATCGTCGGAGCTCTCATCGGGTCTTCTGGAGCCATTTTGTCCTACATTATGTGTGTGGTAAGCAGAAAACACTGAGAGAACATTGCTGCTTTGTTCTTTTCGTTTACAGCTTTATTGTGAAGTACCGTATTAGGATTTTTGAAGGTAAACGTATGCAGTTAACCACAGTTGTTTCTTTCCTGTCCACCAGGAGGGACTCTTTACCTTATAATTAAAAATGTGTAATTCTTAATTAGATTTACTGTACATATCTTTCTATACACTTTAAAAAACTAATAAATAGTATTGCATTAATAAAAAAAATTAAAACAGAATACATTTTATTTTTCTCAGGCCATGAATCGTTCCCTGGCAAACGTGATCCTGGGAGGTTACGGTACATCTTCCACCGGTACAGGAAAGCCCATGGAGATCACGGGGACACACACTGAGGTCAACGTGGAGCAGACCGTTGACATGATTAAAGAAGCTCAAAATATAATTATCACTCCAGGTAAAACAGAAAACAAACTACCGGTACATGAGTGAAAAACCATCTGATTTTAATGTCATTCCCCCTGCAAGCATCAGCAAAGTGCAAGTTCTGTTTATTTAACCTCTTTTTTTTGTTACGTCACTTTAATTGACAAGTCATGGCAAAACGTCTGCACACAAAAACACATTAGTCTCGTTTCTGTGTGGTCTGCAGTATCTCATATAAAGACGTTCTACAGTGGAGTAAGGTCAAGGGGAAATTGAATGAAATGAGGGTATGCAGGGTTTGTTGACAACTCACTATGCTCTATATTGGCTTGTTCCTTTTTCTGGACTGAGGCGTGAACTTTGTTCCAGCTTTTTAATATTTGACGTGACACCCAACGTGCAGTAACCTCCCACAATTACAACTGTCCTTGGATCGGCTGCTGTACACGCATCGTTGGGGGTGGTCCAGGAAGGTTTCAGCTCTCGCCTCAGACAGTTGTGATGCAGACCCCAAAGAGTTGTTTTGCTCACGTGAGTGCATGTAAACACAGACTGAAAGCATCCAGCCTGCAAATTGGTGATTCCAGTCGCAGAGCTGAGTGCCAGTTTACAAAAACTAAATCTTTAGAGGAAATAGCTGCAATTTACAAGAAATGAAGAATTGTTCATGTGGTCCAGTGAAAATCAAATGAGGCATTCGGTGTAGGTTATTTCTCTCTTTTTTTTTTTTTGCCACAAATAAAGTCAAAAGTAATTTTGTGAATGGCTTTTTGGAAACACCAATGAAAAAGTAAAGCCTCTAAACCTCCTCTTGCACTTTTGGGATCACACCAGTTCAATCCACTAGTGTTGGGGAGAATTTTCTTATTGCATCAGAAATCCATCATCGGCATGTGATATTTTCAATCAAACATCAGTTACATAAGAGTAAAACTACAGAAAAAACATTAAAAACATCTAACACGTTTCTCTATTATGATTATATGTAATAGTCCAACACTTTAAGTCACTGCCCTTGTTTCCATTTTGATCTTTTTATTTTATTTTTTTGGAGGCATCACAGTCACTTGGCTTGACTGACGTCTGTGTTAACAGCTAAGCCTCAGCTTGATAAACACAAGTGTTTTCTTGGCTTTGTCTGGACCATGTCTGCATGCTCTGGCACTGTGTTTTTCTTACATGGGAAACTTGTGTGAGAATGTTGGCAGCGCACGTTACAAAGAATTATGACAGACGGAGGGGGAGAAAAAAAAAGTGAAAGTCTTATTTGTTTTGTTGGACAACAGACTGTGTTTTTGGAAAGAGCTGTTATGTTCTTAAAAAAATTGTCTGTTTCTTGAGCTCGGTTTGAAGCCATGTCACTTTAAATTGGTGTGTCGTAAAAAGTCAGATTCTGACTGGTTGTTGTGATGAGGCGTGTAAACCTCAGTGGACTGTTTGACACGTGTTGTTGTGTGGGATAATAAAGCAGCAACTTACACCAGCGTTGCTGAATTTAAAAGCAATCGGAGACGTAAAGATAAAAGTAGGAAAACTTAGAACTTGGTGGCACCTTTACCGTATTTTATGCCGTACACGTCGCACCGCCCTATAAGTTGCATCAGTCCATATTTGTCTAATAAAGTGGAAAAACCCATAAATATGTCGCTTCGCCGTGTACGTCACAGCTATTATCCGTCACTGCTGATGCGTTGCATTTGTTTCGCGTCACAGCTGACAACCCGGAAATGTGAGCCGAACCCAGAAATGTGGGCCGGTGTTGTGCCAAAAATTGATGGGCTGCCAAATGGCAGCTGCAGGAGCGTGCATGGGACAAGAATTTAAAAAGATTAACAATTAATAACAATTATTTGCTCAAAATTATAGTAAAGGTGATGCACTTTGACAGTCAAATCAGCTATATTTCAAAAGCCGATACGTGGAAGTAAATGCATGCACGTGACGAGTTGCTGTTCAAATTTAACAAGATTAACACCTAAAAAGTATTTTTTGTTTGTTCCAAATTATAGTAAAGGTGTGTCTCAGTCTAACGTTTGCTTAATAACGTGACTTTAACAGTTAAATCAGCTGTCTTTCAAAAGTATTCGCTGCCTCGGTGCTCCCGGGAGTGCGCAGACTGGTCACATTAGCTGCATTTCATCGGAGCGGTGCAGCAAAATGAAGCTGGTTTGATGGTTGCTCCAAGCAGCGAGCAGAACGAAGGTGGGGTACTGTGGCAAGCCGACTGTGTTAATAGCTGGTGAAGATTCTAAGTCATCCAGGACATGGTAAAAAAAAAAAAAAAGAAAAGTTCAAGACAAAAATAATAAAGTAAAGTATAATTAATAAAGTCCAGTTGTTTTTTGTCTTGAACTTTTTTGAATTACCGCTAATTATAGCTTTTTTACCTATTACATGATGTAACGGCCTGCCATACTACTCTGCTGCCATCTAGTGACTGAAAATGGAACTGTTCATTTTTTTCTTTGTCAGAATTAATTAAAAAAGCCATATCTTTGTCAAAAATTGGTTTATAAATATGGGAAAAAATCCATAAATGCGTCACTTCAGCCTATAAGTTGCAGGGCATGCAAAATATGCAAAAAAACGTGACTTATACAGCGAAAATATATATATTCTTTTGTTTTTGTTGATTAACTGTTGAATTCAGCCACATGGGAGCATTGTTTGAGTTGCAGAGATAAACTGAAATGAACATTGAGCAGGTGGTGTGGATATTTTTCACACAATAGTTTTGTAACATTCATAAAAATTGGCAGAGAGAATTTTATTCTCATGAACTTTCTCCAACTTTAAGACCAACTAGCAGATAAAGTTGTTTTGAAGACGAACACTTGTTCGTCTTGCTTGAAATTTGTCACATGCAGGCCCTCCAGAACATTGCTGGAAGTTTTCAGGATTTCATCGCATCTGATTAAACTCATGTCTTTGATGTGTTTGGACTTTGGGCACATCTTGTTTTAACTTAGAATTTAAGCCAAAAGATCATTGAATGCTGATGTGTGTGGGTTCTTGAGTCCCTCTTTTCTCAACCCTATTTTTTTTGTACTCTGTAGATTGCATCAAAATGCATAGACTTTATAGGATATATTATTGTCATTTTTCTTTCAGGTTATGGACTTTGTGCTGCAAAGGCCCAGTACCCCATTGCTGAATTAGTAAAGCTGCTCTCAGAGGCTGGCAAGAAAGTCAGGTAAAGACATGATTACCGTAATTCTCGAGCTACAGAACACACCTGTCTCTAAGCTGCACACACTAAAAGTAAGCAAAATCATAATTTTGTACATAAATAAGACGCGCTGGTTATTTAGCCACGGTCCTCTACCATTCATTGTCAGGAACTTTGCCCATCCAGCTCTGACAGTGTGCAGCTTTCTTGTTGTAGTACAAAAATCATCCACCAGATGGCATTTCATAGACCATGGCTTGCTTTCCTCACAGTTCAGACTGCATGCTCTACCATTCAACCTTCAAAATGAACACAATAACTATCTAAGCATAATCATTGGACAGAACAGTGCCAAGCTCCTACGTAACTGGACATATTTAAGAATTATATACTGGTAAGTATTACCCAGAAGTCTTATCGAGATCATGTGACCAGAAGTCAAATAGGACCGGTAAATTACGGTAAATATTCATTAAATTAGTATAATTGATTTTTATTGTTAAACATTTTTGGCAACAATTGCTATTTTTAAAATGTACTTTTTAAATAAATTTGACGTGATTTCTGCTCAGCAGAGCTCATATGAAGAGGAGGGAGGAAGGGGGAACAGCCTCTCCCTTCTGTTGTCTCCTCCGCTCCGTTTAATGACCCCCGTTTAAGCTTAAATCGTTGTACATGATACCTGAGGGCATTATCTCTGTCACAAACACTTGCCCAAGAGGGGCGGGGTGCTGGGAGCCACGAGCACCCAGCTTTGTCAAAGAAAAACGAAAGTCAGAGGCAGGAAGTCTGTCAAAATAAAATATATAACTTATGAAAATTATTTAAAAAAAAAACATAAATAAGATGCTCCTGCATATAAAATGCAGGGTACAAAGTGAGAAAAAAGTAGCAGCTTGTACACCAACCATTACGGTACTCGAACTTGCATTCAATTTTGCAAAAATCTTCTCATTAGACATTAGGCATGGCTTAAAATTAAAACTTATTAAAGGGTTTTTGCAAACGAATACATGTTGATAAATTTATAAAGTGTACCAAGCACAGGACAGATGCTTCAACCTGTTTGATAAGGTACTGGACCCTTGCGCAATTTTCCTGCCTCTGTTGTTTGGTTGTGGCTGGTGCAGCTGCTGCTCTGTGCTTGATTAGAGGAAAGTGGGTGGTCAGAGGGGGAACAAAGGAAAACATTTCTTTGCCCTGATTTGCCTTATTTTTTGTTTTGTTTTGTCTTGCTTTTTAATGTATCCTCTTACTTCCAATGATCTGTGTAATTGTTCTTTCTTTGTCTTAGGTAACCAGCTACTTTAATGTATTTGTTAGATTTTATGCACAACACTAAAGTCCAGAAACACAAGATGTTCTCATTGCTCTCCTTCAAGACCAAAGTCCCACTGTTTTGTTTTTCTCTCATCCTCTCCATTAATGTAAACATCATCCATCCATCCATCCATCCATCTGTCCATTATCTTTTACCCACTTCTTCCATTTTGGGTCATGGGGGTCGCTGGTGCCCATGTCCAGCAATCACTGTGCGAGGGGCAGGGGACACCCTAGACAGGTCACAAGTCCATCACAGGGCTAAGACATGTTTAGTAGAAAGTGCTTTTTATTTTTATTTTTATTATTTGCTGTCATCTGGGTTCTTCCTACACTTCAATTTACCGGTAGAAAACAATTATGCAACATGTTATTAAAAGTTTGTTGCTCATCTTTGCAGGAGGTTGAATGGTGAGAAGAATATGTTTCCTGAACTGGTTAGATGATTCCAATAATTGAGAACTGTGTATACCCAGTTACACACCAGAGAGTGCGCATTCAACAAATGATTCTGGTGGAGGAGTGTGGTGGGAGCTGTGTGTAAAAACAGATTAACGCCTCCTTTGCTCAACTTTATTTATTTAGAGTCTTCCTCACTCACCTCTGACATACGTTCTCTCTCTTGATGTGCTTGTAAAGTAGCGACTTGACTAAATGGCCTTTGTTTCGTCCAGGTTTGGGATACATCCAGTAGCCGGTCGGATGCCCGGTCAGCTTAATGTGCTGTTGGCTGAAGCAGGCGTCCCATATGATATTGTTCTGGAAATGGAAGAGATTAACGAGGACTTCCCTGGTGAGTCCAGCTTTCATTCAAAAAGATTTGGAGCCAGTGAATGTTACAAAAATAGAATAGTGACATCTTTGCTCTTACTTTCAGTCGAGCATTCAGGTTTTTTTTTTTGGTCATCTTTATATTTTGTATACAAGAATGTTTTGATTTAGATAAAATGTTCCTTGATTAAAAACAAAATCTTGTGAATTTTTGCAAAGTATTTGACAAAAAATAAATAAATAAATAATCCACCAAACTGACCAGAGTCTGGTAAATGTTTCGCATAAAGAAAATGAAAAGTGGACACTTTTTTTTTTTAACTTTTAAAATTGTTTCATAATTTAAGGGCAAACGTTAAACCTGACTTACTCTTGAAAAAATGCTACAAACATAACTGAAGTTTTTGCTTGCAGCACTGACATTTTTGCAGTAAATCAATACATCAAAGTGTAATTTTGTGTTGTCGTGTACTGGAATTTCTTTTTCACACAAAGCTAAACTCTTTTTCCAAAGTTCTCAGTGTCATTTCCTGTTAAATGAGCCGTAAAATTTGTTTTAAAAACCAAATGGTGGTTTGTACACACAGAAACTGATCTGGTCCTGGTGATTGGCGCCAACGACACGGTGAACTCTGCCGCCCAAGAAGACCCCAACTCCATCATTGCTGGCATGCCCGTTCTGGAGGTCTGGAAGTCCAAACAGGTAAGACACCTGGTGTAAGGATGAGAATAAGATTTGTCCCACAAGTCTTAAAACACTCTGGCCCAGATAATTTAATATAAAATGACAATATTCAAAGCATTTCTTAAAAATCTGCTCAAAAATTTAGGATAAACACTTTGTTCCTACAAGTTCTTTCTAGAGGCTACTTATTCCTTGATGATATTCTTTGTCCTTTTTAGGTGGTTGTGATGAAACGTTCTCTGGGTGTTGGATATGCAGCCGTGGACAACCCCATCTTCTACAAACCCAACACCGCAATGCTGCTAGGTGATGCTAAGAAAACGTGCGACGCCCTGCAGGCCAAAGTCCGTGAGTCCCAGGGCCTGTAATGTGGCTCTGCGTTGAGGAGGCCTCAGCTGAGAGCACACACACAAGAAAACAAAGGAAACGTTTTCTAAAAGTACTCCAACTTTGTCAGCTGAGTAAAACTGAGATAGGAGGTTACTGACAAACCCTTCCTAAGATCTAAAAATAAAAGAAAATGTGTTAAAACTTGATGCTTGTGGAACTCATAAAATGAGGATGCTGTGTATTTATTTCTCACAGAGATAATATACAGTACTTAAACACAGATGTTTTCTTCTTGACACTTCTTTTATTTCTAGATACTAAAGGAAGGGAAATGGTCTTTAAACTCAATGTGTATTCATGTAAAAAAGAAAAAAAATCAGGAGTGTAGATGTATTAAAGCTTTAGAGCCATTTCACAGTTAAGATGTTTAGGAATTACTGAACAGTAGATGATTTGAAAAGTGACAATAATAAATCACAGGAAGGAGTTATTACAGTTTGAAGCGCCAACATTTTTTTCTTCACTGTAAAAAGTTTCACCCTCCTTTACTCCATTGTTTAATTTTTGTTTTAGGAGTTCGATCCCCACAATAAATCTGCATCACCTTTTTTTTTTTTCCTTTCAGTACCGTAATGACAAGAAAAAGCTGAATATTAACATTTTTGTGAAGTTCTTTCAATTCCAGTTTTCGTCTGCGTTGAAAGAGTTTTGGTCTAAAACTTTTCCCGAGTTAATCAAACGAGGCACTTTTCCCTCATCATCTTGAGAGTAACACTTTTTGTGCACGAATGCCTAAAGGGCAGCAACCACATTTGGATTCACAAGACTGAGAACAGAAAATCATACAAAAATAAATGCTGAGTTTTTGTGGGACCACTGCTGTGCTTGAATATTGACTGTCCTACTCCTACAAACACTTGTTGCTCAGATAGATTTAGGTGCGTAATGGTTCAGATTTTACTTTAACTTTCTTTTTTGTTTTGTCTTTAAGTGAATGTGACCAATCCACTCCTGTGTGTCCCCTCATTACAGCTGTACAGGAAAATGAAGGAACACGGTTTGTACAATTGAGCTAATATTTAACCTGACTGTTGTGGAGGAATGTAAACAAAAATGCAAATGAAGATTTTTCTTTTTCCTGTTTAATACCATAAACATAACCTCGTGCCAAACCTTTTTCCCTTTGCACCTAATCTGGTTAAATTCACAGTTTGGCTCCTGATATAACCACTGATACAGGTCAAGAAAATCTCTTTGCTCCATGATATCTTAAAGTAAAAATGTCAAACAGTTGGTTAGCCAATATAAATACTGTAAGATTAATTATTAGTCTCCCCTTAGGACCATCCTATCTCCATTAAATGACCCGATGACTTACCGTACACGTTTCTTCTAATCAATTTTCATTCCACTCATTCCACATTAGCAGCTTTCAAATGTCCAAGACCAACAGTATTTTGTTTTGCTTTGCATTTTCAAACCAAGTTTCTGGATGACGATTTGTTTTTATCTGTTTTGCAACTAAAGTTTAAAGCTGTAGATGTCAGCAGAGCTCAGGAGGATGGAGTTCAGAGTTGTAAATGTACTCAATCTTTATTGATTGTGATTTAAATATTTGTCAATTGCAGATATTTTTTAATCAGATTCTAAAAAAAAAAAACAAGCTAATTTAAATGTTGCACTTTGCATTAATGCCCCCCTATGCTTGTAGCATTATTTTCTTGGAGTATTTTTATGAGGCATCATGTGTGCAAACCAAGGTTTGAATGGCGTATGTTTCAATGCATTGTGTTGCAAAGATGAAATGTACTGTGAATTTGATTTTCCTGTCCTCTGTTTATCATGGAACATTTTCTTCCCCAATAAACCACAGAAGTTGTAATTTCTTCCATCAGCTTTAAAAAAAAAAAAACGTGTTGAATTTTGCAAATTTGAACATTCTAATGTGCAACGTTTACTTTGAGATTAACGCTACAACCACAGTTCAGTTTGAGACAGCTGAGAAGTTAAATATTTGCACCAATTACCTGGATGAAGGACCATGAAGGGAAGGAATTTAATCCACACCTACTTCGTCTCTGCACTGCTGCTGCTTTAGAGAACTGAAAAAGTTATGTACTGTAATTTAATTTTTAACCACTGTATAAAATACTTAAGCTTTGAAAACAGTTGGAAATAACAGGTCTTACGATTGCAGGTTCACTGGTCAGTGAAGCTACAAACTGAGGTTTACAGTTTAAGAGAGTACCTAGGAACTACTTTGTCATTTTTTGTTGCTTTTTCAGAAGAATATTATTAAAATAAGGTTTTCACTCATGAAAGCGACCTCAGTACCCCATACACATACGTGTTGGGTCATTTTAAGTGCTCCATAGAACCAAAGCTGTTGAGTTCATTCTGGTTGGTTGGTTAGATTCCTCCAGGGTTGTCCCTGTTTTCAATCCTATATGGATAGGAACCTCAGTGTCTCATTTGTTATTTTAACGGGATGACATTCAGCATGCACTGGGGCAATGCAGAGTGGGGCATGAAGTGGAAAAATGTGAAAGGCTTCTTAAAGGTTGGTGGTGAGCATAGGAGTTCTATGTCTTATGTCTTGTTCACGAGAGATGGTAGGAGATGGAACAGGTCTTTGTCCAGAGTAATGAGTTTGGCAGCAGTCTGTAGTGCTAATGAAGGAGTTGAGCTGAATTGATTCACTGGTCCATCTGGGTTTCAACCCTAATCTTTGGTCATGATGAAAGAATAAGATTCCAGATATACCGGTAAGCTAAGGATGAACTCCATTATCCAGGGGGAATAGGTGAGAGACATTGAGTTGGTGTGGGTGTACTCTTCGCCCCCCGACTTGGTGCCTGTGTGTTGGGAGTTTTCCCTGGTAGATTAGAAGGTAGCTTCCCTGCACTTTTGGGTGGGGGGGGAACAGGCTCCGATGGTTGTTTGTGCCGATGACTGGCAGTTCAGAGTATTTGGCCTTGGAGTTCTTAGCAGGGTTAAGATGTTCAGCTGGGGTCTCCATTATTCTGCTGGGGGCCTTCAATGCCCACTTGGGTAATCTAAGTGTGACCTAGAGGAGCATGGAAGGAACAGCCCCTCTGATCTGAACCCGAGCGGTGTTCTGTTGTTGGACTTGTGTGCTAGTTGTGGTTTGTCCATCATAAACACAAGGGTAGACATAAGTGTCCTTGGCACCAGGACACCCCAAGTCATAGATCAATGATTAACTTTGTAGTCGTGTCATCAGATTTGCAGCCTTTTGTTTGGGGCACTCGGGTGAAGAGATGAGCTGAACTGTCAACTGATCACCACCTGGTAATGAGTTGGATCGGATGGCGGAGGAAGACGCCGGACAGACTCAATAGACCCAAACGTGTAGTGGGGATTTTATGGGAACACCTGGCTGAAGATTGAAAAACCCGTCAAAAAGATCAACTCACACCTCAGGGAGAGCTTTAACCGCATCCCAACTGAGGTGGGAGACATTGAGTGAGTGGGCCATGTTGTTCCACACCTCAGTTACTGAGGTGGCTGCCTTGGGCTGTGGCTGCAAGGTTGTCAGTGTTCACGGTGGCTATCGCTGGTGGACACCCTGGGTTAGCGAGTCTGTCAATCTGAAGGAGTCCTATGAGGACTTGTTGGCTAGTGGGACACCGGAGGCAACTGAGGAGTACCAGAGGGCCACGCGGACTATAGCCTTGGGTATTGAGGCAAAATCTGAGATGTATGAGGAGTTATGTGAGGCCTTGGTTAGAGACTCTCAATCGACTCTGAGGGAATTCTGGCAACCCATCATGCGTCTGAAGAGGAGAAAGCAGAGCTTTACTAACACTGTGGGTGGGATGCTGTTGACCTCAACCAGCGATGAAATCAGGAGGTGTAAGGAATACTTCTCGGACCTTCAACCCCACTGGCACATCTTTCATAGAGGAAGCTGAGTCGAGGGACTTCAGGGTTGGTCTGTCCATAACCATGGCTGATGTCGCCGAGGCAGTTTAAAAGCTATGTGACAGCAGAGTTCCTGGGGTGGACAAGATTTTTACCCTTTCCTTAAGGTTCTGGATGTTGTGGGGCCGTCTCGGTTGACACACATTTGCAACATCACATGGACATCCAGGGCAGTGCCACTGGAGTGGCATATTGGTGGTTTCTCTCTTCAAAAAGAGGGACCAGAGGGTCTGTTCCAAGTATACGGGTATCACTCTTCTTAGCCTCCACAGTAAAGTCTATTCAGGGGAGAAGTGAGTCCATTATTTAGTCAAACCTCAGATCCAGGAGGAACAGTGCAGTTCTATCTTGGTTGTGGAACACTGGGCCAGCTCTTTGCCCTCACTAGGGACCTCAAGGGGTCATGGGAGTCTGCCCATCCAGTCTACATACATTTTGTAGACTTGGAGAAGGCTTTTGACTGTGTACCTCTGGGTACACTGTGTAGGTTGCTCCCCAAGTATGGGATTGGGGCCCCGTTGCTATGGGTTGTTCGGTCCACATATAGGAGAGGTGTGAGTTTGGTTTGCATTGCCAGCAGTAGGTCGGAGCTCTTCTGGTTGGGAGTTGGTCTCAGCCAGGGCTGCCCATTGCCACCGATGCTGTTCATAACTTCTATGGATAGAATTTCTCGGTGCAGCCAGGGGACAAAAGGAGTTCGGTTGAATGGCCTCAAGATTCCTTCTATGCTATTTACGGATGATGTGGTCTTTTTGGCATCATCATGCTGTGCTCTTCACCTCTCACTGGAATGGTTCGCAGCTGAGTGTGAAGCAGCTGGGATGAGAATCAACACCTCCAAATCTGAGACCCTGGTCCTCAGTCGGAAAAGGGTGTACAGGTAGTCCTCGATTTACGGCCGAGATCCATTCTAACGGCTCAGCCTTAAACCGATTCAGCCTTAAACCGAAACCGCGCCCCCTGGCGGCCATAAACGCGGATTTTCTGCCGTAAAACAAAACCGAAACTAAACGGCGATCGGTAACGTCTTTTTAAACACGTTTTTTTCAATGTAAAACAACTT
>JARVLU010000528.1:19491931-19508214 GCA_031762415.1 Simpsonichthys santanae | reverse complement strand
CATTGAAAAAACGTGTTTAAAAAGCCGTTACCGATCGCCGTTTAGTTTCGGTTTCGTTTTACGGCCAAAAATCCGCGGATACGGCCGCGGATACGGCCAGAATCGGTTTACGGCAGAATACGGCCAAGCCGTTAGAACGGATCTCGGCCGTAAACCGGGGACTACCTGTACTGTGAATTGGTGCCCAGAAAAAGTGAACTAAAACTTTAAAATACATAATAAAAGCGCACTGAATAGAAAAGTTAATTGACTCAGACAAACGTAGACTTAAGAACCGACTCACAAGCAAGCAGCGATATAAAGAAATGGAGAAAATGGTTTGGATTTAGGGGAACCCCTCATTAGTGTGACAGTCCAATGAGTCAATTTTTAAAATGTAATAGTACCTAATTTAGTGAGTTTTTGAGAAGCTCTTACGTGTTCATGCTGCCAGGCCACACACAGCAGCAGATCTGCTCAATCTGCCAAAACAGCACTCCAGAATAGGAAATATTAATAAGAGGCCATGACCTGCCTGTAAAGTATGTGTGTTTGTGCATGAGTAGGTTAGAAGGGTGCGTTGGTTTATAATTGTGCAAATGCACATGCTCCATTGTATGTGTGTGTGGGAGTGGTTCAGCGTCAGGAGATAACTCAGCTGTTGCAGTGAACACGAGTGAAAGCAGTGGAGCTGTGCAAAGCAAAGGCGGGGTCAGTGTGGTTCTGTTCATATAGAATCGTCCAGTAAATCTACAGTACGTTCTGATCCACTTGTGCAACGGAGCCATTTTTTTATTTGGGGCCGTTAACTGGAGTTCTTAGTGATCCCGTGTGAGCGCTGAGCATGAATGTGTTTGTGTGAGTGGCCTTTGCAGCAGATGTACTACTGTTCACACGCTGATGAAAACAATGCACCAGATTTAGTTAATAGATCAACAACGGATTTATCTTATGGGAAATCAATAATATTTAGATTACATTTATTTATTCACCCTTATTATCAGAGCTCAACTGCTGAGGGCTGAATCCAGTCATCACGAGGAGCTTTTATCATCCGTATTTCCATTAAAGACCAAATATTCCTTTTTAGGATTTTATTACAAAATTAAAATAATATAATAAATCAATAAGAAAATACACAAAAAACAGAGAATTTGCAAATGATTGTAGTTTTAACATTCTGAAACTGAGAGAAACAGTGATTTTTTTTACGTCGCAATGTTCCAGTCTAGATGCGATAAATGTATGAACCAGTTTTCTGCATCATTTTTAGATAAGATGTTTCTAATTTTAGCGATATTATGCAGGTGGGGGAAGGCAGTTCTACTAACTTTTTTTAACATACATCCAGTGAACTATTCAACTGCTTGAGTAAGTTACTTGGTGGGAAATATAGTTCTTGTAAAATAAGTGGTCATTTGATTTTACTTTTTTAAATTATCTCTATCCTTGTTATCAATTGAAACATCTACAAGACATGACTGGCATGGAGAGCGTGTAACAAAAAAGTACACTCAGTTATGTTACAATGGATGTTAGATCAAATATTGTTAACCTTGAATCAGGTGTGATTAGTCCCATCTTGTGGAAACTTAAGGACAAAGGATGTGGCTAATTTTTCCCCAAAATAGGCAAAATGACTTTAAACTAGTTCAAATAGAAACGTAATATTTCACAATTTTCTGTTCTGACTGATGGACAGCATATAGAAGACAAGATACAAAGTATCTAAAGAACACATGTGGCGCTAAAGTAAGAGTGAAATTAAAGAAGAGTCGGATAATGGGCAAGATTAATGTTTGTTATTCCGTGCCATATCATTTTTCTATCGTTATGCAACATTAGTTCAAGATGATTCAAATTGTCTGCATGTTGGGAGTTTTCTCCCCCATTGTTTCACTCGTTATGTGTCTGTACTCATTTGAAAATGTTAGACCTGATCATTTAAGCTGCGCATGCCAGAGTTTGTCTGGAAAAATTAATGTTTGGCACGTGAGTGTTTGTGTGAGGGTGTTCCATGATTACCACGTAGTTTATGAAGGCATAAGGTTTACTGGTAACACATGTGCTGAAAGACGACTCCGCAGTCTGACTTGTTGCCGAGAATAAAATGATGTCAGTAGAATAAAATCCTGACGTTGTACTTTATACGCTTGTATGGCAATTTTTTTTTTTTTTGGTTTTGTGATTTAAAGTTGAGCATCCAGACAAGCTGTAATTACCCCACTGGGTTATGTAATCCACTTTGTACAGAAGAAAAGCTAAAATTAATACAGTAACTGCAATAAATGCAGATCAGTTCAGTTCTGCACAATCATCATCATCCTCTAAACAACAAATGATGTTTTTCTCGTGCATGTTTGAGAGAATGCAAGAATACAAATAGGATTGAAGACTAAAACTGTTCAGATATACAGAGCAGCATGTTTGACTCTCTTTTAGTGGCTTTACAGAGTCCATCCTCTAAAACAGATACAGCCGCAGGTCACAGCTAAAGATGAGCCATAAGAGAAACCACAGAGTGAAGGAGTCAAGAAAAAAAAAATGAAGCCAAATGAACCCAATGCCTCCAACATTTTGTTTATTCAGAGTTCACTGGTGACTCACTCAAGAGTCTATTTGTCATTCCTTGCATCTCTATGATTGCTCTGTGTGTAAAAAGTGCAAGGACTAAAACTCACATTTGCTTTTGAAATGTGTGCTATACAAAGTGGATTTACAGTTTTTGCTTATTTTCCTGACCTTTGTGTGTGTGTGTGTGTGTGTGTGTGTGTGTGTGTGTGTTGTCAGTGGGTGTCCTCAGCTGTGGTTGTTGCAGCGTGTACTTGTCTGTGGATAAACTGGGGTGGCCTTTCTGCCACTGCAGGTGTACATTTCAAGTGTTTAGTTGTGTTTTCCTTGCTTCAACTGCTACTGCCTCAAGTGTTGTTGAAATGAATGTGTTAGTGATGCATTGTAAGTAAATGTAGTCACCAGAGTTGCTCAGGAGAGAAAGAAATGGTTGAATGGCTGGGTTTTTTTGGGGTTGAATTCCGATTGGAGGACTTCATTATGTCGTCTATCTGAAACTGTGGAAGTTTTAAACATCTCTTTTTGTGTTTTATGACTTTAAATTGAAGCAATGTTATTTTTTTGTCTTTGGATAGCTTTGGTGTGGGTCTTTAACCAAAAATCAAATAATTTACTTTTATTGACTTAAACTTCATCAGTTGGCTAGCATGATGGTTTCATTTCTTAATTCTGTTTGGTACTTTTTAATTATTTTTTTTTTCTCCCAAAAATGTAAAAAAATAAAATAAAATAAAATAAAAAAACTAGTAGGGACTGAGCCATTATGTCATCTAAGACTATTCATGACAAGTAGATTAAAATGAAATGATCCAAAACTAGTATGTTCCAGCATCAAACTGTTTGGCTACAATGGCGATGTACTTTATTTGGAGGAGGCAACGTGATGCTTTCAAGCAGATACTGTGCCATCTGTCAAGGCGGTCGAGTCAGCTCGGTGGTCAGTGCCACCGTGTAACCCTGAAGCTGTGAGTTTGAGCCCAGGTTGTGTCGGGAAAGGCATCCAACATGAAACATTTACCAAATCTTCCAAGCTAGTTTGCTCACAGTGGCAACCCTTGCAGGGGGAAGCACCCAGAAAAAAAACACCAACTGTGTGTCAAGCATGGTGGTGGTAGTATTATGTTGTGGGGTTGTTTCACTGTCATTGGTACTACTACATGGTGCCAAGTGAATGGAATAATAGAAACAAGGATTACCCCCTAATTAGAACTTTACCTGAAGTCAACAGCTAGATGGCTGAAAGTTGGACAACAGGACAATGACCTGACCTCAGTCTGACTGAAAATGTGTGGACTTTGTCTAAAATGCCAGAAAACCAACACACTTGAAGGAAATGTTCCAACTCTGCCAAGAAGGGGCTCAAATATCCAAACAGGCCATATACAAGCTTGGCAATGTCTTCAAAAACATGTGGTTAGTGCATCTTGACAAGGTCCATTTATTATGTTACCTTGGCAAGATATTATTATTATTATTATTAGTATTATGTATTTCAGCTTGGAAAAATAACAGTTCAATTTGAAGCTCAAACTTAACATGGCTTTCTTCTACAACAGTAGATTTGCTTTTCTTTAACATAAAGCAACATCAAACACCTAACTCGGTACTTTTAGGTTTGATATTATGTGGTTTAAATTCAATTTAACTAAAATTTAGTACTCAGAAGGTCATGTTCGTCCGTATACCAAAAAGTTTTAAGGATAAGATCAGCCTATTACTTCTGTGAGAGCTTTCCAGAAGATTAGGGTTTCTTCGAGTGATTTCTATTAACGAAGGGTGAATCATCCCACCCCTGGCTGTACGTCTCCTCACTAGGGCCTGTTGTAAATATTTGAGGGGAACTGTTGACATAAAGATAACACAGTCTAATGGATATACAAGTCTGAACTCAAAAGGACTGATGGGTCTGTGGGAGTGACAGAGAAAATAATGGGTGGGAGAGATATTGGGAGGCCAGTGGAGGGAAATCTAGGAAAGAATAGATAAATAAAGATGGAGGAGGTAAATGTGGAAACGAGAGGAGGGACACAATTTTGGGGGGAATAAGATCATATCGGAAAATATGTGATATGGTAAATACAGGTGGCAGAATGAGGAACAGAAAGCTCAGAAGTAAAATTTTACACAGTGTTTGTGTATCAGGCTAAAAAAAAAAGCTAAAAAAAAAAAAGCTAAAAAAAAGCTTAAAAAAAAAAAAAAGAACCCTCTTGTGTTTCACTATAAACTCATTAAAACAATAAAAGAGACTTTTCTTTCTTGCAAAACTCCTGTTCTTTTGATGGAATGCCAAAGTCATTTTGAGGAGTGGAAAGTGAGCTAAAAAAAAAAAAAAAAAAAAAAAAAAAAAAAAAAAAGGGAAGCAAATGTGTTGATCTGAAACAGTTCATACTATGTATGGAAGTGGCAATACAAAGTGGATTTTGTCATGAAAAAATACATTGAAAATGTATTTAAGAGAGTAGTCACATCATTTTGTTGACAAAAGAAAGTAAAGATTGATTTTAAACAAAAAACTTTTGTACATGAAGAAAATATTAGATTTTAAAAATCATTCAAGTAAAGGAACAATTTGGCTCTTAGTGATGTTAGAAGATTTACAGACAGTTGGTATCTTACCTGTTGCAGATGTCTCCTAACGACCTTAGTTTGAGTTAGAATCTGACTGGAAGGTTAAGCCATTGATTAGTCTGAGAAGACCAAAGTAGAATGAAGTTGTTTAAAGAAGGATGTAATCTCAAAACCTTTGTGCCGATTCATGCTAACATTAATTTATCCCACTTTTACACCACCACCTGGTTCATATTACATGCTATTCTGCCAGAAATGACCCCGCTTGCCAAAGCACTTCAGGCTACACTGATGAGCTACAGCTAACTGCTGCTGCCACTTATGTGCAGCAAAACTGATGAAAATGTAAAGGTTTTTAAAATGAAATTTGCATGAACTACTGTATATACAGTATATATTTTTTTCTTGAATCCATCTTTGGTCTTGGCTCTGGTACAAAGTAAACTGCTTCTTCAAACTGATGTCACTGAAATAATTATCTACAACAGGTAATATAATAAATGTAATTGTTCAAAAGAGCCATACTTCAGAATCTATAAACTATCACTTTGCAGTTTTCCACTTAGCCTATCACAGGGCTTCAGGGTTCGGATCCCCCGCGATAAACAAGGGACAATACTACATTATAATACACACTATTACCATATTAATATACGATTATGATTACAGTACTGTGTTGTAATTTTTACCTCTTCAATAACCCCCCTCCCCACACACACACATGCACAAACGATGAGCATAAGTACAGTGATAAAAAGTCTGCATTTAATGGTTGTTGTAGCAAAGAATAATGCAACTCTTTTCTAAAACACAACATGAAATGAACATGTATTTTATTGTTTTCAACATTTAATCGTTGTGCTTTTTAGTGTCTGGTATTGTTTGTTTTTTTTTTTTGTTTTTTTTTAAACAGATGGCCGTTTGTCCTGAGCTTGGTTCAGCTGGAAGTTTCTTCCCTTTAAAAGGGAGTTTTTCCTTTCCACTGTTGCCGCTGTGCTTGCTCAGGATGGGAGACTGCAATGAAGCCAAGAGTCAACGTGTCTGCTGGATTCCTTAGATAGAGAACTTTACTAATTGGCTTTTCTGTGTGAATGCTCCTGTAAAGTGCCCCTGAGACAACTTTGTTGCGATTGGGCACTATATAAATTAACTGAATTGAATTTAATTGAATTTTGCGCTTCGTCACAATGTTTAAATTGTTCATATAAAGCACTTTGAGGTGCCATGTTGCTGAGATGTGTTTAAAAAAAGCTGCATTGCCTTGCCTTCTGTTTAAACAGTAATTTGTGATAAATATGATTATTAATTGGTTTAACTTATGGCTCAAACAAAAAATATATGGTGAAAATGAATAATTAACTGTTTGCATACAGATCATAAAACTGAGAAAATAGAAAGAAAAAAAAAAAGGATTTAAATAACAAAACCAAAAAAAAAAGTTATTTAAATAACTCTCCTAGAACAGTTCTGTAACAAATTGCACCTATACCAAAAAGCACACATAATTTTATGTATTCAGGGAACTGAAGTGGCATTTAAAGGAAAACATGGGGCAACAGGATGATACTTCCGTTGTCCTGAGCTGTTATGGCCATGCTGGTTTTCTCTTGGCTGCTCCCTTCTGCAGGGGTCGCCACAGCAAGCAAACTCACATGAAATTTGTGCTTCCTACACAACCTGGGCTTGAACTTGCAGCCGCAGGATTACAAATGTGTGGCACTGACCACTGAGCTACCACAGCCCCATGAGCTGCAACAGCAATGCATTTGCAAAAAGCTCTTCATTTAGACGTGAACGTTTTATATTTCACCCCATCTTGCACGTCTCTTACTTAAGGCTCCCAAATGTGTCGATCTAGTCCTAAATGAAAGCTTGTTTTATGTGGGCTCATGAAAAACACACATTTTGGCAGCACTTGCAAACCATCAACTCACGTTTCCATCAAAAAGAACTTTTCTTTATCTATTTATTTGATTGTTTTATGAAGACGTTTTCTGATTTTATCATTTCAAACGTACTAAAATCAAAGCCACATTCATATGGATTCTGTGTAGGTAGGGGAGGGGTCGTGGGTTTTCCCTGTAAGGTCTAATTGAACACAGGATTTGAGCTGTTGCCCAACTTGCTGTTAGTAAAGCATCCATGTCTAGTTAACAGTGTGTGTGTGCGTCTCATGCATGTGCAACGTTAAGTGTTCCAGGAATCAAAGTGAAATGAGAGGGAACAAAAGCTCAAGCTCTAAAGGACCTTAACTACGCCCCGAAGGCCAAGCACCCCACTGTCCCCTCCACATGTAAGTGCACACATACGCTCACAAGGCGACCACAGAAAGAGAAGAGAGCAGAGCTGCCAGCTGTTTATGAGGTCCCTCTAACACAGGAAAAAATCTAAACGGACCAAAATGAAAGCCAATAACTGTCTGTGTAGAATCAGATATTTTACAAACTGCCTCTTTTTATAAACTTTGTTTACGCGCCAGGGGATTGATAATAAACTTGCGTTAGGAATAAAGAACAAGTGCACAGAATCATAAAATACAAGCCAAACGTTTAGCGCTAACGATTACAATTTGTTTTTAACCTTCATCCAAGTAATGGTTTCAGAACTGTAGTAAATAATTTCTCATTCCATAAAATCACAACTTACTAGTAGGAGCTTTGCATATTCGTCTGTGGCAGACTGATGCCGCAAAATGTCATCAAGACGTCCAAGTAGTTATAATTTACTGGTTGATTTTCTGCAGCATCAAAGCCAACTTTTGGGTGACTCAGAGGTCAGATCTGCGTCGTCTCAAGTGTGTGCTTTTCTGAGTGATTTTTTTTTTTTTTTTTTTTGGTCAAGGCAGGATTAAGACATGTCGTGTACAGCTGTAGTCCAGATGAAGGATGCCACCTGTTCCCCCGGCTTTCTTCATTTCCCCCCCTTGTGCCTTCCATTATTTATGTTCTCCAATAAGACCAGCCTTAGTGTCATCCATGACTTTGCTGACAACTCTTCACTCCCCCAAACACACACAATGCCACCTCGAATTTGTCATGTTTGCTCACACAAGTAGGCTACAAGACAGAAAAACAAACGTCAAGTAATATAACAGCAGCATCTGACTGGAAGGACAACATTGAATTAAGATTTAAAATGTGTCACCAATGGTGGGCACAGCTAACGCTAACTGCTTACCACCAAGGCAACTGTCAATCAATCTGTGTCACAGGCCTTTGTCTCCTTCCAGTTAAAGACTGGTGGGACAGATGCAAACCTGTTGAAATTAGTTTAATTCTATAGGGTTACACAATGTTGTTCAACCAGCTGCTGAATCAACCATTCACATCTATGTCATGTGTACACGTAGTCAGCCAATAGCGTGCCTAATGGACTCTTCGTAAACATGTAAATGTAGTTAGAAGACAAAGTTAGCAAAGCCTAATTTATCAGAAGCTAATTTGTCTGCTAATCCTTTCTAAAGTTGGATGAGGATCAGCACCTCCAAATCTGAAGCCATGGCCCTCAGTCGGAAAAAGGGTGGATTGCTCTCTTTGGGTCAAGGGTGAGGTTCTGCCTCAAGTGGAGGAGTTCGAGTATCTTGGCGTTTTGTTCACGAGTGAGGGAAGAATGACGTGTGAGATTGACAGACAGATTGGTGCAGCATCTGCAGTATTGTAGACATGTGCCGGTCTGTTTTGTGAAGAGGGAGCTGAGCTGTAAGGTGAAGCTCTCCGTTTACTTGTCTGTCTACATTCCTACCCTCACCTATGGCCATGAACTCTGGGTAGTGACCAAAAGAATGAGATTGCAGGTACAAGTGGTTGAAATGAATTTCCTCTGCAAGGTAGCTGGACCCTACTTTAGAGATAGGGTGAGAAGTTCAGTTATTCGGGAGAGACTCGAAGTAGAACCGCTGCTCCTCCACATTGAGGGGAGCCATTTGAGGTAGCTCGGGCATCTGGTAAGGATGCTTCCAGTCGCATCCCTAGTGCAGTGCTTCGGGCATGTTAGACTGGGAGGAGACCCTGGGGAAGACCCAGGAAATTCTGGAGGGACAACTTCTCTCAGTTGGCCTGGGAACAAGTTGGGGACCTTCCAGAAAAGCTGAAAGAGGTGGCTGTGGAAAGAGATGTCTGGACCTCCCTGCTCAAGCTGCTGCCCCCACAACTCAACTTGAGAATAAGTGAAAGATAATGGATGGATGGATGGATGGATGGATGGATGGATGGATGGATGGATGGATGGATGGATGGATGGATTCTAAACTTAGCAAAAATGCTAAACTGAAAAAAAATTAGCGTGCTTTTGCTGTTAGCAGATTAGCGGAACAGTGCCCACCACTGTGTGTCATTACCTCGTCCCTTATTTTACAGCATCCAATGGATAAATGGCTCTTTGAAAGGAACTGGAGCTTGATGATCATTTACTTCATAGTTTATTTATTTAATTCAGACCCAATTTAAATGTGTGACATCATGTATGGGGTATGCAATGACATCAGGTGTACACGGTATAATGACGGTGTACCACATTTTGTGAAGTGGGGAACCCCCTTCCCCCTAAAGTTATTTTTCCTGATTGATGGAGGAGGTTTAATCAAACTTTATATAAGTAATGCTAATTACCCAAAGCTTTGTTCTACTTTAATGGCCTCTAGATTGGAACTGCACTGTATATATTTTGATTTTAAGAGATAAAATCTGTTTAATTTCCTTTGGAAGACAAACATTTTCAATCAGATTCAATTAAAACTGATCAAAGCTGACATTTTTTTCATGATGCAGCATCTATCCATCCATATTTTTTACCTGCTTCTTCCTTTTCAGGTCTCAGGGATCACTGGTGTCCATGTCCAGCAGTCACTGTGCGAGAGGTGCGGTACACCCTGGACAGGTCTCAAGTCCATATAGTCTAACATGCATTTATTTTGTCTGTGGGAAGAAACCAGAGTACCTGAAGAAAAGCCATGCATGCATGGAGAGAACATGCAAATTCCACGCAGAAAGGTCCCCCATGGATTTGATCCGGTGATCTTTTTGTTGAGAGGCGACAGCTCCACCACTTTAGCCACTGTGCCGCCGTGTTGCAATTTAATTTATCCTTTGAGATTTTTCCTCATCATTCAGTTTAAATTAGCTTTGAATTAAATGTTTTACACAGTAATCACACATCAAATTACTTGTTAGGGGATTTTTTTTTTATTTTATTTTATTTTTTCAGAATATGGTAATGTTCTATGAAAAAACACATTTTTCATAGATATATTATTTTTTTACGGGGGAAGGTTAAAATTGACAGTAGAATATTTAAACAGAAGATCAACTGATTTGGTCTTCCATGAAATTTTTTTTTTTTTCTTTCTAAAAGTAGTATTTCTGTGTTTATCCCAGTTCTCCATTTCAGCCTCCGTACATTCCAGTCAAATGAGGCCTTCCATCAGACCCGCTCAGTAATCAGACTTGTCCTGTTCTGTAATAATATTCTAATGAGCAGTGACTGCAGCTTTGATGAAGGCCTGCTACTGCCGATGTCCTGAACTCACTCCTACTTAGGTAATTAAATATATCTGAGGACATGAAAATGGACCTCCAGCTCCAGTTGTTTCTGTGGTTTCTGTTCCTTTCCGTCATGCTTTTGCACTTGGTCTTCATTATTTTCCAAATGCATGCCTTTAAGGGCCTTCTTCTCATGCAACATGGGCTTCGTTTTTAATTCATCTCTTGCTTTTTGTTCCTTCCTTTCTCTCTCATCATTGTAATTTTTTATTTGTTATTGTTTCTCAGGTCTGATAGAAGCCTTCTGCTGAACTGTTGCTCTGATCTCACTCCTACCCAGCCAATTAAATCAAGAGTGGTAACGGTGAGAACACGGACCACCAGTGGGAGACCAGAGAGTCGGTTTTCATATCCTCTTTAAAGTTTTGCTTCACTGTTTGTGATTAGCCATGTCATATGATTTGTCTTCACAGCAGGCTCTGTTTAAAATCTGACCTATCCTTCCTTTCTCTTCTGTTTCGTTCAGTGTTTACCCTCACCCCATGTCCGTCTGCATCTTTCTCCATTCCCTCCTATGCTCCTGATTGGCTTGAGTGGGTGAAAGGACAATTTGTTATTCTACAGTCTGAAATTACCTGCCTGTCTGTTTAGATGTGGAAAAGCACAGATGGTATCTCAGTCCTGTCTGTGACAGTGGTTTATGTAGCTCAAACAAGTTCAAATTCAGCACTGTCTGTGGAGTTTTTAGAATATGAACCTGAACTAATCATCCTTCAAGACTCATGACTTTTCATAAAAAAGTGCATCCTTTTTATAATATGCAGCATTAAAAATAAAACAGCAGTCATAATCCATACATTCACTTAATGTATTTAACATTTCCATTTTTGTGAATCACACATTTTTTTTAGTGCATGTACTTTTAAGGTACCACCACAGAAGAACAAGGTATTGGTGTTGTGTTCTGACAGTAAGGGTTGAACAACTACATATTTTTAAAAGTCGACTTCAACAAGATAAAAGTTGAGTCGACTAGTCGATGTGACATTATAGGAACTCAAGAAGCTATTCACAGAAAAACGTCATTTATTATTTACAAAAAAAAGAGAACAACAAAATATCAGGAGCGTATATTTATGCGCTTACCATTTATCATACTGCTAATAAGTAACAGGATACCCAAAACGATTATTAAGCTGCAAAAGTTCATTTTATTTTATCTAATCCACTAAATAAAATAAACCCCCACAGTGGTGGTGGTGGTGGTGGATTCTCCATTGATGGTGGTGCACAGTGCACTCCGACAGTGGTGTGCAGAGGTGGATTCCACCGTGGATTAAATAAAATAAAACTAAAAACAAAAACCATCTTTAGTGCAATTCTTCCAACACTGATGATGAATTTCTACCTGTTTGGGAAGACTTGGCCTGCTCCTCGCCTTCCATCTGCTTGGAAGAATCAGTTTTGTAGCAAATAAATAGCCTGCTGTGAACAATTAATTGGAAGTCATTAACTTCACGCAGACTCTCTCACTGGTACATGTGAGTGCAGCTACAGCGTGCGTTCTCAGGACGTTATTACTTACAGTGTTCCCTCAGTGAGGACTGAACTAGGCAAAAGGGCCTTCTCCTACTCCGCTCCTGTTTCCTGGAATATCTTGCACAAAGATCTGAAGCTCTTGACCTTGACCTCTTTAAGTGGCTTCAAATATCTGCTAAGTTCTTGGGGACAAAACCCAATGCAGACATGTTCCTGTTTTTGGTATTTTATATTGCTTTACAATGTAGCTGTTTCTTTTTTTTTATATAATTTTCTTCCATTTATTTTTTTCCAATTTGCATGCTTTCTTTTATGTTTGTCTATTGTTGTCTTTGTTGTCTACTGTTGTCATCACTCTTTGCTGAAAACAGTTCTCTCTTGTAAATGAGTCCTTGACACTCAATGAGACAAACCTGTATAAATAAAGGTTGAATGAATATGGTCTCAAAGACAGGTTTTTGTAGCAAATAAGGCAAACTAATAAAAATGTCTTGCTTTGTGTCTTCAGGGGAACTCTGGTGACCCGCTAATGTGCATGCAGAACGGCTCCTGGTTCCAGGCGGTTGTGTTGACATTTTCAGACCCCTCTACAAGGCAAAACCGACAAGATCCAGTGCTCGTCTTTAGAACAGTGAATTACTTTCAGCAATTTTTGAAGGAGTCACTGGGTACATTCTTGTCCCCATTTTCCTCTGACAACACCACCAGCAGCACCACCAACAGCACCAACCTAACCACCACAATCGCCCCGACAACTGAGTCAAGTGGGGTAACGCCCAACCCCTTCCCCTTCTTTCTGTGTCTTCACATTCTTGTCCTCACCTTGTGTCTTTAACATTTATCATAGGAACGTCGACTGCCTTTATACTTACATGATGTGACACTTACAAATGAATGTATGCAACCACTTGAATTTGACACTTTGTAAAGTTAAAACGGGAGTTTTAAAGCTGGACATTGCCTCTTTCTGATGACCCTTATGAGCTGAGTTGTGATGTTGGGCCAGATGTTTAAGACTCCTCCTGTAGAGGATTCAATCCTCTTTTGGAGCTCTATTAAGGTCTGGTTACTGGTATTGTCTGTCAGAAGGAGGTTAAAGAAATGTTAAACATGCACTTTTCTGAAAATACAGTGTAGCATTAGTACTTAGGGATGTGTGACACTTTTAGACAGTTACTTAAACAGAACAAAGTTTGCTTGAACAAAACGTAAAATCAAATTGTGGCTAGTTACAAGAATAATGCCAAAAAGGATCTTCCAGCTTTGCTTAAAATGTGTAAAGATAAACATAAAATTACATTTAAAGATAAATGTTTTTCTAAATGTGTGGGTCAATATATTAGAATCAGAATCAGAATAAGCTTTATTATTATTATTGCACCGAGACACAACGAGAACGTGTTCATACAGTCGTCCGAAAGATGGACGGAGTGCATGAAGCTGCTATTAAATCGCGGCCTTCTTATTCTTGTTCAGAATAATATTTTTGCTTAGATGAGAAAAGGGCATTATAAAAAAACTACCACAGCATAGCACATAAATAGACGTGAACCACTCAAAGCCTCTAAATGTGTCACATCAGTGTATGAATGTGATCTAAAGCACTGATTAGTCTCTTTAGAATGATTTGTTCAATTAGCTTTGTAGAGATCTAGTAGAGTGCTGTATGGGTAAATGAGGGCACAGATTGTGTTGTAATGTGCTTTGAGTGTCTTGATAAGATAGAAAGCCGTTATACAAGTACAGTCCATTTACTTGTCTGCTTCAGTACCACTACAAGTGTCATTTAAAACAAAATGTTTACTTTACAGGTTCCATGTCCTGTACAGACATAAAATGATCATTTATTGGTAAAAGTTAATCAAAACCAAATAAGAAGCTTAGTTTGATTTATATCCAGATTTGTATTAATATTTGTAATAGATTTAGCTTTTACACTATGAGGATGTTGAACATTTAGAGTAGCTCAAACACTTAATGGGCTCAGTAATT
This sequence comes from Simpsonichthys santanae, assembly GCA_031762415.1. Taxonomy (NCBI): domain Eukaryota; kingdom Metazoa; phylum Chordata; class Actinopteri; order Cyprinodontiformes; family Rivulidae; genus Simpsonichthys; species Simpsonichthys santanae. The sequence goes on along the minus strand of JARVLU010000528.1, from coordinate 19,494,088 downwards.
CAGAGAAAAAGTGAGGATAAGTAAGGTGCTTTATGTTCTATTGAAAAAAAAAAAATACTCAAGCTTTATGTCCAATAAGAATCAGGAAAACAAGCATTTAGATTTGCCCACAAACTTTAATAGGACTTTTAGACTTTTACTGTGATTCAAAGACTAAAACATATAACCACCTCAGCTTTTAATTGATTAGGACTCGATCAAACATGCAGAATTCTTGTCTTTCAGACCTGAAGCAACAATTGCATGCCTCCCACTGTCAGACTGGACTGACACAACTTGGAACAAGATAAATATCAGGTAAGGCTGAAGTGGCTGGTATCTCAATATGCAGAAGCCTGTCAGGGATGACAGCAAATAATCCTCAGTTCACAATGAGGAAAAATATTTACTGTGCTCCATCATCCAGGACTGATCGCATTGTATCCTGTGAAATAAAGATTTGGAGGAGTCGGTAAAGTAGCAACAACCATTAAAAAGTTGATTCGAAAGGTTTGGTAAAGGTCTGTCACACTGAAACTCATGTTTGATACATGAAGTAGGCAAAAGTTATTTGTGTACTTATTAGCTCTAAAAAGTCTATTTACCATCAGTGTGTGCAAGTCTGTATTTTTACAGAACATATGCACACATGCAATATTATTCAAGGGTGTGTGAAGATCAGTGAAATTCATGGGATTTTTCTCTAAATTAAATGTGTGAAAGGTTGGTTGTGTGTGTTAGTGGGTTCTGGGAGGTTTTAATTAGGGTTCATGCGTTTTATTTTGACCACTTGATAATGTGTATGCCTGTGTGCCTTGCCTTGTTGTAATGACAATAATTTAGGAATAACAACCTTGACTGAGGTCTGTTTATGTCTGCGAGCCTGAGACTCCGCCTGTGAATTTGAGAACCCTGACCGTGCATGTGTACGGTAATTTTAGGTACCGGTACTATGAGAGAAAAAAATTTGTTCAGAACTTGTGAAGAGAAAGACTTTTTTAATGAAGCAACTGGGAGAAAAAAGTGAATTTAAGGTAAAAGAGAATAGAATCAAACAGCAAGAAACTGAAAACACAGATTTTATTAGCACAAAGGTTTACTCCTTAGAGGTCAGCAGATGGACGATTTAGGACTGCATACCTCCTTGAGGGCTTGGAGCAGTTTGGGCCTTTTGTCCTCCACACTCTCCCTGGACTGTTGCTTCAGCTTCCTCAGCAATGCTGTGACTATGGGAGGAGAAAGAGGCAAGCATTACTGAGAAAAAAAAGCACGAACACTCGAGAAAAACAAGCAAGAGCTCAAAAATGTTTTCCTCAAAGAAAAAAAAAAAAAAGCACAGAATTGTTACTTGCACTCTACTACCGGTATGCTGATATGACATTCTCAGTCTATTCTGAATCACAAGTATATTGTGTACATCAAGTTTACCAATTTTCAAATGACTTGCCATTTTCATTTTAACTACTTTTTTAAGAATGCCAAAGGAATATTTTAAGAGCACCTGCAATCTAAGTCTTTCTATGGCTTTGCTTTAGAAAGAAGATGCTGTTGAACATGTGCTGACTGCAATTAGCAAACTATTTCAAAAGCTGAAATGTGGGACAAACATGGTACAATGAGTCTTTAAAGATACCAATACTTTATGTTGTAATTGCATCATAGTAGAACATGGTAAGTCAAATATGACCTCTTTGGCTCAGAGAAGCATATAGAATACATTTTCACAAAGATGGCCTCCTTTACTCCTCTCTCAAACCATCGTTTCTCTCTAAAGAGAGTAAAGGAGACCATCTTTGTGGGGAAAAAAAGTCCATCACTAAACAGGGGTGGAGGCCTCCGTGTTCAACTGTCCCCCTCTTACAATGCTGTTATTGCTAGTGTCACTCAGCCCCCTGTGAATAGCAAGCGACCACCAGGGTGCTAACGCTCCATCGTTAGGCTGATGGTCCTCCTTAAGCCCCCAATATACTCCCGTGTACGTCCATACGCAGAGGTACCCACGTACGTACGCAGAGGTACAAGCGTACCCCCACAGGGCATGTACGCGCAAAGCTCAATTTTCATGACCGCATACGCAAATGCGGTGTTGCACAATAAACTGCCCGGCGCCGGACTGTTTTGTATGTGACACCAATGTATTAAATTTCCCTTCTTCATCCCTGATCTGGCCTTTTCTTT
>JARVLU010000528.1:19464019-19489818 GCA_031762415.1 Simpsonichthys santanae | reverse complement strand
GTGCCATTTCAGGGCCAGAATTTTGTGGCTACATCTTTAAGTCTCAAGCGTGCCTGGCGACCTGTACAGGTTCTTTTTGTATGTGATTGAAAGAGAAATACTTTTCCACTAGCTGTGCTGCTTGCCTGTTTTCTTAACTCATTCTTTGGATAGTGAATGTTTTCTGTTATTTCTTTGTCAGACTGAACATTATTTCGTCTGGTCTGGAGACTGTAATTGTGACTTGAGCCTCAGCTGAACGACATGTGCAACATGTGGCTATTTTGACTAACTTTTTATGAGATTTAACTTTCCACTTGACTACATCTAAAATACCATATAATACCATTATAATATAAGATGCAACATCAATGAATAGGCCTGTTTTCTCATTCACAATAACTACATAAAATTAGTTTGAGGTCAGTATGTACAACCTGAATTAATACATAAGGCGCACCTGATTATAAGGTTCACTGTCGATTTTTGAGAAAATTAAAGGATTTTAAGAGTTCATTATAGTCCTGAAAAAAAAAAAAGAAAAAAAAAAAAACAGTAGGTACATTCTTGTGGTGACAAGCTTATCAAAATACACACTAAAAACTATAAACAACCCAGTTTGTAACTCCGTGACAGTCGAGCGCATCATTCGGGCGTAGATCCAGAGCTTTAAAAACTCCGACAGCTTGTGTTATTGCTTTGGACCGATCTGAATTACCCGATAAAGGTTGTTTAAATGCTGCTGATATCGGTCTTTGCAACAAGCTACGCTCACATTCAGATGATGTCCTTTCAAGTGTGTTAACAAGTTAGACGTGTTGCCTGTGGCAGATCCAATCTCCGTGAAACAACGTTGACACACAGCTTTGGATTTGTTCACTTGTCTTTTAATAAGAAAGCCATAATGTTCCCAAACAGGAGACCGCAATGAGACGGCTTGTTTGTTGCCTGCCAGGCTACTAATGTTACGCGTGCTGCAAGATAATAGTGCTGTGCTGAAACACGCTTAGGAACTTTAGTTCCGCGGTGCATAATCTTTTGTTAATAAAATTTAACGAGTGAAAAAAATAACCGAAACAGTACACAGGTGGATCGAACCCAACATGCCATATGGAAACGGTTCAATACACCCACATGTACTGTTACACCACTAACAGATTTAACTCAACAGGGTTGGGTCATCAGTTTTGCCCAGCATACTGTGTTGTATCTCCACCCCATAAATGCATGAAATATACCCACTTGTTGAAATGAAGCAACTAAAATGTTGAGTTAAATAACCCGAGTAGATCATTAAAACTAAAACTGCTATCAAACCAGCACCATTTATTGTTGTTTGTGGAAACCAGCCTCCGTCTAGTTCAAACTAAAGTTGTTAAAGCCAAAAATGGGTTTAAGTTAGATATTATAAACTTATCTTGTTACATCCTTAAGCAGAGGTCCAGTTAGATCTGATTTGGCCAACCTCTGGTTTAAAATGGTGGACGGTGAAGAACAATATTGTTTATCTCCAACCGAATCCCTGGTTCAGTCGTCCTGATGCATGCTCAACGTGGGTTGAGCAATGGGTCAGACATTTCGACCCAGCAGTTGGTCAAATCAACCTGCGACTCAACATCTTCAGCTCGCCACTGGAGTTATGAAAATAACCCAGCAGGTTTTAGTGTGTACAGATGTTGGAGCAGTTCTGTGGAAAGCTCAACATTAACATTTTTAACCAAAAACTAATTTCCCATGCTGCGTTTTCTGCCGTCTTTGATGCATTTGCAAGCAAAACAATGCCTTACGTGATTTGCAATCCTCTTTTTTTTAATTTACAATCACACCTGATTAAAAACAGGTTGGCTTAAAGCACACTTTTATACACATGAGAGCATTTAATCAAACTTTTAAAAGTATTTTTAAAGTGTTTATCATCCTGTATGATTACCGCTGTCCGCTCTTTTCTGTAGTCCGAACACCTTGGCACATTTACCCCGAGGAGTCTATAAAGTCGCCTGTTATTATTTGACTAATAAGTGCCCAGAGATTAGTGCATGCTAATTAGAGCCAGCTAAGAATATTTCACAAGTGTCTTATTGTTTTAAAGGTCTGTTTACATTGTGTTTCTGGGCTGCTTGCCACCCAAAAGCTTTGTGATCTCGCTGAGTGCATGGTGGTCATGTAAAAGCACGACTACATTGATAACGTGTTTGTGGGCATGTGTGATTATTAAAAAACTGCATAAAACCTATATGTTTATGTGCTTCTCAACATGTGTGTTCGTGTTTGGACCAGTTTTGATCAGATTTGGTGGTTCTTGTAAGGTCAAATGTGCCTTGTAAAATGTTTGTGGGAAGTGATTATTGCATTATTTGTTTGTTTTACAGAGTTTTGAGCGGGGTAAAAAAAAAGAAGTATTTATCTCAGCCAGCTATATATTTATCAGACAGGTGCATTATTGTTATTTGTGCTTGGGGTTATGAATGGAAAAAACAGCAAAAACACATCTATCACATGCAAGCACACTATTTTCTTTGAGAAAGTCATGCTGTTTACGTAGCATTTCAAATGCCTTGAAAAATAATCAAAGTTAGTGTTAAAAACAAAATTTACTTGCAAGTCATAATCATCAGCAGACAAATATGAATGTTAGATGGAAATCAGTCAATCAAGTTTAGGGAAACCGTGCTTCTTCTGACATCTTTCTGATTTAACCCATATTTACGTGGACGCCTTACAGAGTCGTTACAGTAAAATATTGTACTTTGAGCGTTTTGTTCTCAGGTTTCCCTTTACAGAGTTGTTTGCCAGTACACACATTCTTCTCAGTGGGAATAATGTGTTCACCCTGACACATTTCTGTTATTCTGCAGAGACAAGGAAATGAATTATTATTTTTTTATCCCCAGCTCACACTGGAAGGAAGCCCAGACGACATTCTTACAAGAGTTGCACGGATTGCTAGATAAAAGCACGGGGAAAGAGTTCGACTTGGTTTTGAGACAAGTAGCGATAGTACTGTATTTAGTTTTACTATAGTTTTATTCAAATGGAATGTATAGACAGAACATAAGTCATGGAAGATGAGCTGTGCGACCACCTGGAAGCAAAATTAAAACAGCAAACAGATTAATTATTGATTGGAGATCAATGGTGATGCACATCAACGTTGCATTTAGTTTTTAAAACATTACTTTACCACAAAATCAATAAACATCAATGCAGCCGAGTTGTGCTCCAAGCCTCCTAATTGCCAATTAGTTGGCAACGCAGTTTGAGGCTCACATTTCCCTTTTATTTTCATTCAACCTTTATTTAGGCAGGTTGATCCCATTGAGCCTCGAGGACTCATTTACAAGAGGAGACCTGGCTACAAACAAACAAGGTCTTTGTGGGAGCTTTGAAAATTCAACGGTTATGCAAATTCTGGGTTGGTCCTGTTCAGCAGATGCAAAAAGCTGTGCCATTCTCTGGTGAATCAGAGCCTCTGTGCTTAATATTAAATCAAGACTTTTAAACTTTAAAAGCTGAAGTATATCTTTGTTCTTTGGTCTGTGAAATCCGTTTTTTGTCATCGAAAAGTGGAGGAGAACTCTGAAGATCTGGGTACATTCTGCGGTGAGACATCAACACAGTGAAATTAAGTTCAAACAAACATTTGGCCTTCAGTACATGCCCAATTTTCTCCTTTTCATGCATGTAGAAAAAAATTCTCACTGGTTTATCTTAGCAGTTCAGGTTCTTTAGATTAACAATTTTAGAATAGCTTTCATTGTCAATATGGAATTTAACAGAAGTGACTGAGATGATATTTTCATGCTTCATCTGCTGAGGAATGTGACTATTTCAAACATTTGGTATATTTGTATATGTGCAAGTATTTTATTGTGGTTATATATTATGTCTTTTGTGGATCTTCTTAAATCATCTCTTACCTCTTATAGTTCTACCTAACCGCTCCACTTTTAGTGGGTCAGCATCATTAATTGTTGTCTCGCTATAACACGCAACCATCCACAGCTGGGACTCATTAGACCTGCGTCTGGCTTCGCCTGAATTCATGTGTGTGTTTGTAAACGGGTGTGTCGGGGTAATTCCCCCTCTTGTCTTTGATGAGCAGGTTGGTCCAAGGCTCCGGGCTGAGATCTGCAAGATGTTTCACACTTACATGATACGCCAGTGTTTGTAGTTTTTCCACGCGCTGCCACTCTCTCATGTCAGAGGCTATGATTGAGAAAATGTGACGCATGAAGTTCTGGTTGCTTTGTGGTCTTTGCTGTGTTGAAACTGTACAGGCAACATGGCACTCTCCTGTTTAGTGTTATTTTATCCTTGGGATAACCTGTCAGCTAAAGGACACTTCCACACTAAGGAGCAACACTAAATCTGTTATTGAAGATCTTAATTTTCCAATTTCAACTTGTCACATTGCCTTAACAAGTTACTTTTTCGCATTTCAACTGTGCAGTGGTTGTGTAAGACACTTTTGGTGGAGAAAAATGGTAGACATAGCCAAGAATCTCTTGCAAATCTAATTGAATAAATAGCTACAAGTGAAACTTGTCAATAAAAATAGGAGACCTTGCTTTTTGACATCACATCAAATATTCCCCCGAAGCTGCACATGCCGGATATGCATCAAAACAAACTTTTTTGGACACAAAATTTAAAACTCATACAAAACAGATCTGATCTAATAGGGCTTATGAAAATTTATTTTCCCATATATTAAGGTTCCCATAACAAAGACGATTGGAAGATATGCATTTTACCCTCCCTAAATTGAAGCTCTGCATTCTTGCCCAACTGTTAACTTAGACTAATTTTAAATAATAAGATATAATCTTTGAGGATGACTTGGAAAAGATGCATTATTCATTTTAGCATCATTTTTTTAAATGTGTATAAACCAGTGAGTTTACTTACTCAGATAAGAACTGTAGATTCTGGCCAAACATTTTTCAGTTGAACTAAACTTGCAACTTTTGGTGCTCAGAATTAGTGTATTTTTTTTTTTTTTTAAAGATGACTTTTACTTCTATTATTGTAGTAAGATGTACAGTAATGTTTTATTTTTTTAAATGTACAACCACCAGCATGTTTTATTTCTAAGAGCAGAAGATTATAAATGTAAACACATTGCAGACATCTACTGTATACACATTGTACAGTATAGGCCTACAGGTTGACAGCTCTCACCCACAGTTTATAGAAATACAGCATTAATCCTTAAATGGACATTTGCTTAAATTATTCAGACCAATGTTATGCAACTATGACTATGTTCTTTCATAAGACATTTGAAAAACAGATTTTTCTAGGAAACTAAAAACTTGAATTTTTAACAAAGATACTATTAATAGCAGAAACCAGCCATTAGGGAGCATAAGCCAGTGTATCTCTTGTGCCGGTCTCAAGCCCAAGTAAATGTTGATTGTGCCAGGAAGTGCATCCGATTTAAAATGCTTGCCAAAACTAATATGTGAGTTAATCTAAGTGACATCATACCAGATTGGTTGAGGCCTGGGTTAACAATGACCGACACTGGTACTATTGACAAACAGGGTGCCAGCGGAAATTGTACTACTGTTAGTCAAATACCATGAGGAGGGCAATGTGTTAGGAGACAGATAGAGAAGAGGAAAGTCAAGAATCTAGGACTGGGGGGTGGCAAATAAATGTGGGGACAATGATAGGCAAAAGGCAGAGAGCTGGTGACATGATGCAGAGAAGGAAGGTAGATGTTTTACGTGTCCAAGAGACAAAGTGGAAGGGCAGCAAGGCTCACAACACTGGAGTAGGGTTCAAACCATTTTACCATGGTGTGTGTGGATAGAAAGAGAAATGGAGTAGGGGTGGTCCTGAAGAAGGAGTGGGCAAAGAATGTAGTAGAGGTAAAAAAAATGTCAGATAGAGTGATGTGTCTGAAGGTAGAAGTAGGTCTGATGCTAAATGTCAGTTATTCTCCACAGGTTAGCTGTGATGTAGAGGAGAAAGATACATTTTGGAAAGATCTGGATAAAGTGATGGAGATTATTCCAGGGGGAACAAAGTGGTGATCGAAGCAGACCTGAATGGACATGTTGGTGAAGGAAACAGAGGATGAGGAAGTGATGGGTTGGTTTGGTATCAAGGAAAGAAACCAGGAAGGACAGATGGTGGTGGATTTTTGCCAAGAGAATGGAAATGACTTTCATCAACACTGAAGGTATTTCCAAAAGAGGGAAGAACATAGACTGACCTATGAGTGGAGGAAGGAATATGCAGGTTGACTACATTCTGTAGAAGAGAAAACCTGAGGGAGATTGGCGACTGTAAGGTTTGTGGCAGGGGAGAGCGTGGCCAGGCTGCATTGGATGGTTGTGTGTAGAATGACTGCTTTTGTTGTGAAGAGGAAAAGAGTAAAATCAGAAAAGAAGACCAAATGGTGGAAGTGGAGGAAGGAAGAATGTTGTGACGAGTTCAGAGAGGAGCTGTTAAAGGCTCTGGGGGGTAAGAAAGAGCTTCCAGATGACTGGGTTACTACAGCAACAGTAATTAGAGAGACATGGTAGGAGGTATTGGTGTGTCATCTGGACAGAGAATAGATGATAAAGAAATCTGGTGGTGGAATAGTGACGTGCAGGAAGCTATTCAAAGAAAGAGGTTAGTCAAGAAAATTATGGCAGTGAGATGACTGAAGGGAGGAGACAGGAATATAAGGATATGCAGCATAGACCAAAGAGGGAGGTAGCAAAGGCAAAGCAGAAGACAAATGATGAGTTGTTTGAGAGGCTGTACAATAAAGAGGGCGAGAAGGACTTGTGCCAATTGGTGAGACAGAGAGATCAGGCTGGAAAGGATGTGCAGCAGGTTAGGCTTGGTAAAGATAGGAATGTGATGTTCTAACAAGTGGGAAGAGTGTGACGGGAAGCTGGAAGGATTACTATGAGGAGTTAACAAATGAAAAAAATGAAAGGGAAAGAAGAGTAGATGTTATAAACTGTGGACTAGGAAGTGGGAAAGATTAATGAGGGTGAAGTTTGGAAAGCTCTGAAAAGAATGAAGAAGCGGAAGGCAGTAAGACCTGATGACATACCAGTGGAAGTTTGAAAATGACATGGAGAGATGGCAGTGAGGTTTTGGACTCAAATATTCAATGGCATATATGAGGGTGAGAAAATGCCTGAGGAATGGAGAAGTGACGTGCTGGTGCCTATTTTTAAGAACAAGGGTGATGTACAGAGTTGTAGCAACTACAGAGGAATTAAGTTGATGAGTCCCATGATGAAGATCTGGGAGAGAGTTGTAGAAGCTAGACTTGGATGAGAGGTGACTATTTATGAGCAGCAGCATGGTTTCATGCTCAGAAAGAGCACCACAGACACCATCTTTGCTTTGAGAATGCTGATGGCGAAGTGCAGAGAGGGTCAGAAAGAACTCCATTGTGTGTTTGTGGATTTAGAAAAAAACATATGACAGGGTGCCAAGAGAGGAGGTGTGGTATTGCATGAGGAAACCTGGAGTGACAGAGAAGTATGTTAGACTGGTACAGGACATGTATGAGGACAGCAGGACAGTGGAGAGGTGCTGTAGGAGTGACATATAGCTTCAAGGTGGAGGTAGGAGTGCATCAAGGATCGGCTCTGAGCCCCTTTTTGTTTGCTCTGGTGATGGACCGATTAACAGATGAGGTCAGGCAGAAATCCCCATGCTATGATGTTTGCAGATGACATTGTGATCTGTGGTGAGAACAGGGAACAGGTGGAATAGAACTTGGCGAGGTGGAGGTATGTACTTGAAAGAAGAGGAATGAAAGTCAGCCGTAGTAAGACAGAGTACATGTGTGAATGAGAGGGAGGCTGGTGCTACAAGGATCAGATATCACAAAGGTGCAGGACTTCAAGTACTTAGGGTCCACTGTCCAAGAAAATGGGGAGTCTGGTAAAGAAGTGAAAAAGAGAGTCGAGACAAGATGGAGTGGATGGAGAAAAGTTTCTGAAGTGATTTGTGAAAAAAGTGTCAGCAAAGGTCAATGGAAAAGTTTACAAGATGCTGTTAGAGAGTGTATGGAAGTAGTTGAGTGAGGACAGAGGATGTAGAGGACAGAATGAGGTGGAGGAGGATGACTCGCTATGGCGACCCTTGAAGTGGGAAAATCCGAAAGATGAAGACTATTATTAGCAAAACCAACATGGTGGCTAAACTGAATCCACTCTGGAAACACTGGCTATCATGTAATCCAGCAGCTCCTAAACATTTAAGCTTTTGACCACCCATAAAACAGATTCAATGGTGATTATTGTTTTCTTGAAGCATTCAAACATTGTTAGAAAGCTAAATAATTTAGTTTACATAATGCTGTAACAGCTGCTACTTGTACCAGTAATAAAAATGTATTGCTCGTTTGACAGCTATGTCAAAAGGTGTGCATTAAGACTATATCTTAAGATTTTATTTGACTTTTGAACATTGTCTCAGCCACCTACTTGATGTTTCTTGATGCAAAACAAATTTGGAAACCCACTCTGAGAACCACAGTCGGTACATTTGGGGGAAAAAAAGAGAAATAGTTGTTTGTTCGGTGAAACTGGTTTAAACTTGATCAGCAGCAATAATCACTTGATTAATTAATAAGGACTGACTAGCTGTGGCAGCCATCTTAAATGAAGCTGACTTCAAATGTTGCAGTTGTAGATGTTAAGTCTACTGATTACTGTACTTTCTGAGAATTGTATTAAAATCCATCCGTTCATGAAATATTGTGCTATAACAACATACTCCTGTAAACACATGTGATCACTCACCTTTCAGGCAGTTGGGGATGACTGAGCAGTCACCACACTGTTGTCCAAAATCCATTAATTAAATTTAGTTGTTATAAACAGATATTTATAAATGCGATGTCGTACTGTGGTGCACTGAGCTGTTCTAGGAAATTTAGGAGGGTGTTGCGAGCCTAATGCAGCATAGACTGCACCCATATGACATGAGGCATAATATGAGTGAAGCACAAAGTTGTCTTTGATAAAATGTAAAGTGAAAAGTTCAGAAATGCAAGACCTGTGGCTTGGAGGAGGCCCGCAGCCACCCAAAACAGCAGCAGTGATCATAAATATACAGGCATGACACAAAAAGGATAAGGAATAGTACCAGGAGTGGTGGTTAAATTTTTGAAAAACCATTCAGTCTTACAAGATGATCAAAGTTATATACCGGTGCAGCTAATAAAGAATATTGTGAAAAGGTAAATAAAAAATTGTCAGTCATTTCAGAAAGTGAAAGTTAGCTTCATTCAAGGATTCAAGGTTCTTTGTTTACACAGGGTCCGAGTTACATCCAACAAAAGTATTAAAAAGTAAAAGAAATCAGCAGCACAAACATGAGTCTGTGTGAGCAGATGAGTATGCATGAACACAACATGAAACAGATCAGCTTCATGATGTTTTCCACAGTAATATTCATGAGTCTAACAGCCTCAGGGTAGAAGCTGTTCCTCAGTCTAGGGGTTCTACACTTAATGCTCCTTAACCTCCTTCCTGAGGGGAGTGGGGCAAAAAGTGTGTGTGCTGGGTCTGTGATGGTGGGGAGGCTGACTCCAGCAGACTTCTGTGCAGCCTTCACCACTCTCTGCAAAGCTTATTACACAGACTGAAATATTTCAAGCCTTTGTTTCTTATAATTTTTATGATTATGGCTTGAAAATAACGAAAAACTAAATTTCAGTGTCTCCGGAAATTAGAATATTGTGAAGAGGTTCACTAATTTTAATTCATGAAGACACCCTAATCAGCTGACAAACTCCTAGACATGAGCTACAAATGTCACATTCCTCAAGTCAGTCCAAGCCTGAGCCAGTGACAATGTCAGAAGGGTCTTATCTGGCTGAGGAAAAACAGACTGGACTGTTGCTCAGTGGTCTAATGTCCTCTTTTCAGATGAAAGTAAATTTTCACGTTATTTGGAAATCAGAGTCTGGAGGAAGAGCAGAGAGACCCAGAATCCATGTTGCTTGAAGTCCAGACAGAGTGAAGTTTCCACAGTCAGTGATGGTTTGGTGCCATGTCCTTTGCTGGTGTTGGTCCACTGTGTTTTCTGAAGTCCACAGTCAACGCAGCATCTACCAGAACATTTACTTCATCTTCTGCTGATGAGCTTTATGGAGATGCTGATTTCATTTTCTAGCAGGACTTGGCTCCTGCCCACACTTGCAAAGGTACCAAAAGCTGGCTGTGGAATTTTCTATTTTTCTGAGGCATTGCATTATTTTAATTATTATTTATAAGCCATTACGATCGAAAATACAAAAAATAATGGCTTGAAGTAATTCACTCTATGTGTATGTGAGTTTCATTTTCTGAAATTACTAATTCCCTTTTTTTTTTTTTAACCTTTTCCACAATATTCTTACTTTTTTAGATGCACCTGTATTGAAAACAAATTAGGATCTAATTTCCATAGTTAGAAAGTTAATCTATTTAAATTGTTAGCAAATACCGTCAGTGCAACGATGCATCCATGACATAAAATTTATAATTATTAAGTACACAGAGTATTCTTCCTGTGTCTTTTACTCCTGAGGTGCCTCTTTCCACAGTCTTTGACTCTTCCATCATGTAGAGGACGAGTCTTTTAGAGCCAAAGTAAGATAAACTGTGGAGATATATTACATCTGGTGGGGAGATCCTGGCTGGTTAAAAACAGACAAAGAGGGAAAAAGTAACAGTAAGATATTGTGAGTTTTCGGCAGCTGCACACAAAGGAAGACAGGAAAGTGATGAGAAAAAAGAGAGGAGGATGACTGAAAGCATGGCAAAGAAACTGGAAAGAGAAAATGAGAACATGAAATATGAACTTAAGAGTTTCTTAATGCATTTTACATTGCTTTCAGTGAGATCAGATGCATATCAAATCTCTCAAACTATCCGTTAGACACATAATAAAATGAAAAGATGGCCATCACCCATGCCATTTTTTGTTCCACTGACTTTGCTAAATTACAGCAAACTCTCTTTTGACTTTTTAAAAAGTTAGTCAATGTAAAAAGATGGTATGTTACTGAGCAGTTTGTTAAAAATTTAAAGACCTGCTTTTAGATTAAATAGATGAACAACTGCTGTGTTACTGTTTTTTTACTGTACTTGATTTTAGTCTAATTGGAGAACATGTTCTACAAATCCCCAGCAAGAAAGAGGTTGTGACAATCAAGTTCATATAAGCCAGCCTACTTTACACTCAATTCCTGATTCATGTCACATTATATCAAAATAAGAAAAATATGTAAAAGGAAACCAACACCTTAATTACACAGCCACTAAACCCTTCTTTACGCAGGTAAATGAAAAATCAGAGTGTTTTTAAAAAAAGCTATGGAACAAAGTAGAAATTAGTTTATTTATGGTTTACTTTGAAAATAAAGTTGATATACTTAACAAAAATAAAATCTGTGACATGATGCACATGGCAGGAGATTTTCATCTTCATCTTATTCTGCTTATCGGAAGTTGGGTCATGGAGGCAATTGGAGAGTAACCCGTCCCTCTCCCTTGCGACACTCTCCAGCTCCACCTGGGGCACCCAGATCTGTTCTCAGCCCAGAGAAGGTATATCATCCTTTTAGAGATCTGGGTCTGTCTTGGGGCCTCTTCCCAAAGGCACATGCCTGAAAACCTCCAAAGGTAGGCGTCCAGGAGACATCTCAATCAGATGCTTGAACCAACTCAACTGACTGCTTTTGATGTGAAGAAACAGCAGCTCTGCTACGACCACACCATGAAGGATGGAAATTTCATCCATTTGCATCCAGGATCTTGTTCTTTCAGTTATGATCCATAGGTGAGAGGACATTCCACCCATTTCCAGTTGAGAACCATGGCCTCTGACTTCGAGGAGCTGACTTTCATCTCAGCCTCTTCACACTTGTCTGCAAACCGCCAGTGTACTTTTAAGGTTGTAACCCAAAGACATCAGTAGAACCATAACATGCGCATGAAGCAAAAAGACCTAAAGGTTCCCAAACCAGACGCTCTCCTCTCTACAACAGCACCATGAGATCCTGTCCATGAACACCACAAATAGGACCGGAGGCAGGGGACAACCCTAGGAGAGTCCAACCTGCATCATGAACAAGCTCAGTGTTGTGCTAAGAATGTGGACACAGCTACTGCTTTGGTTATAAAGGGACCAGTGATCACCTAAAAGCAACCTGTGCACCCCACACTCTTGCAGCACAACCCACAGAATGCCTTGGGGGACACAATCATGAGCATTTTCCAGGTCCACAAAATACACGTTGACTGGAAAGTCAAACTCCTATCCCCTTACCTACTCCACAAGAGTGAAGATCTGGTCCACTGTTCCACAACCAGGACGAAAAACACATTGCTCCTCAGGAACCCATCCACCACCTGAGAGTAAACTTTACTGGGAAGGCTGATCCCATGACAGTTGAAACACACCCTCTGGTCTCACATCCTTACACCCACCCACTTGCAACCTTACAAGGATGCATGAGAGAAGTGGCGTGTGCTCTATTCACACAAGGTGAGCTGTTGGTCAGGCGCTACTTCTTGTTGCTCCATGCTCTCAAAAACAGTTAATGAATCAAAGGTTTACATATGTATGTAAACATAGATGTGTAACAACTAAGGAAATGGTTTCTACTTCATTCAGAAATTTCTGTGGGGCGGGGGGGGGGGGGGATCACAATGTTCTAATTTTCTTAGATGTACCCTATGTACTCAAAGTCAAACGAAAAGCTGAATCTGCAAGTACCATTAACTTGAAAACTTGTATATTTTTTGTTGATCGTGTGTTTATGAATATAAACAATGTGCTTATGTATTTGTATTGTATTGTGAAAGTTTTAAAAGGCTGTAACTGTATTTCTAACTGTGCATGTGAGACAAAGTCATCATTTCTATTTGATTTCATGCTAGAAAAAAAAGCTAACATCTGCCATATGGAGGTTGTTACAGTGGAAAGGAAAGCAAAAACGTAAGTTTGCGAGTGCAAGTTACACAGACTGGACTCTGCAGGAGAAGATGAAGTGCACACCCCCACACACACGCGCACACACACACACACACACACACACAAAGGATATTGGACATTCACCAGAGAGAATCAGAGATAAGGATATTAAAGAATCTTTTTTCCTCTGTCTCATTCGGTTTGTTTTCTCTCTAAACAGACAGCAAAACCTCAGCATTTAGAGGCTCTTTATGAAATAAATGCTCAGAAATTCTTCATGAGACACACATGCACACACAAGTTTCTCTTTAAAAGAAGTCAGAAATTTTGATTTACATGCATAAAGACGTTAACAAATTCCAGACAAATAAACAAAATAAATACATGCTTCCCGCCAAATTCAGCAGCTGCTAACTTTGAACTCCTGGAGGTCCCCAGCAGACGCCGTTAGAACCAGTCAGAGCTATCGCACATCTGGATCTGTAGGTGACCTGAGGGGGCAGACAAGAATGCTGCTCGAAACCACAACTGGCATCACACGGCCTCTCATGCTACAGCGATAAAACCGTGGGATGGTAACTCATAAAACACAAACACACACAGTATAAGACCCACACACTGGACCTGTGGCAGCCGCTTTTACAGCTTGTACATTTTACTCACATGTGCCCAAACAGACTGAGCTCTGTGCGGAGTGTCACAGTGTGGTTGGCCATTCTAGTTGTGTTACACTTAAAATGTATTTTCTTCAAAAGCAAAAAGAAACGTGAGGCCGTCTGGGTTAAACCCAGACCACAAAGCCTACAGCAAACTGCGGTTCCTATTAAGCAGCCATCATTTGTGACAGCCTAATAAAGTCAGATTTCGCTTATTTTTTCCCCAGATAAGCCTCTTCCTATTGTTTTAAGCTTTAGTTCCAAAGCTGAAACCTGTTTTTTGTCTAGTGTCTAGAAATCATGAGCAAAAATGTGCATTGGAATAGTGTGGCTTAATATTTTTTATTTTCCATTTATTCATAATCCAGTCTAGAAAATAACTGATCAAACAAGATCTCAGATCATTTCTAAAGTCAATAAAAAGCTATTTAAATACCTTGGTTGGAAGTTAAAATTGTATTTAAAAAATATATTTTTCTTATAGTATTCATACCAGATAAATATAATTGGTTTGTTGAGAATCATTGTTGCAGTTATCTATTCTTGCCCTCCATCGTGGCTGAAACTTTAGGACGCAGGCCAGAAGCTGTTGCGTTTGTATGAATCCGACATGCGTTTCTCATTTGCCACACAATTTTTTAAATATAAGTTGTGGTTCTCTTACCATTGAGACATCACATTTTCTCTGCTGCACCATTTACTATCAAAAATGAAACGTCAACATTACAGTTTTGCTTTTTGATAAATTGGCTTCAAACGAGCTTATGCACAAAGAAGCTTAAATCTACTACATTTGATGTGTCAAATGCACTACATGGTTTATTGAGAATATTAAAATTAATGTTTTTAATGCTCTTGAATACACAAAATAAACAGATCTAATTGCAAAAGCATTGTTTAGTTGCTGATTTCAGCTCTCCCAGAAACCTTCAAGTGCCAGCATCCATGTTCTTGAACTTGTAGGATATGGCAGATCTGGCATAGAGCACACGCAGACGATGACATCAATGAGACGTCTTCTGCAGTGCTGAAAGGATAAGTGTGTCGCTGAAAACCTCATCAAGGTTCTGAGCTCTTGAGATCACGCTTCAGGCCTGCACATGCACGCATACACACAAACCATCCCAGACCCATCTTCTTCATGATTACCTCTCTCTGTGAGGCCCAGCAGGAACATGTTTGGTTGAAAGGAAGCAAGAGTTTTTTCACTTCGAAGCAGAGAGGAGGGGAGAGCAAACGGCTGTCTTCTCAGGGCCTTGTATTGTCTCAACATTGTGAGATTAGTGGGTTAACTTGAGGCTTAACCCTGGATTTATGAAGCCTCCGTGATTGTTTGTGCTGCAACAGATCATGTAATTATGGTCACTGTATTACTGGTCTGATCCCACTCAAGTTATGGTGAGACTGTCTAATCCAGAAATATAACTCAGAACAACCTTTGAACTTTTGTGCAACAGTGAACTTGTCCAGTGTTAATAAAAGTTCTTCAATAACTATATCAAAGAAGGCAAGTTAGCATCCTGCAGATCCACCGATTAACTCCTGAAGTCAATCCAATTCAATTGTTATAAATAGAGCTAAAATTTGCCATGATAGTCAGGAATCATCCCCAACATGCGCTCTGAGCACTGCCTGATTGCTTGAGATCATTGTTTAAAACGCAAAACTGTTGGAAGTCCATGCCTGCCTACTGGCAAAATCTTGAACCAGTAGCCAAATTTTAACAAAACTCTCAGAAACTTACCATTGGATGTACTGTACATTCACAATTAATTTGTATTTCCATCATTCAAAAAAAAAATCTTATGGTACAATTTACAATACATCCTGTACACTGGGGGTTGTAGGGGTCAAATGCTGCTTTAAAAGGATCTAAACAAGGTTTTCTGCTCACCCAAACTGTTTCCTAAGGTCCAGATTTGTTACTCGGAAAAGTAAATCACTAACCCATAATTTTAAGTGTTAAAGACATTGTGGATTAAAGTATTTTGCACAGGGAGCTGAGGCAAGAGGAGCATTTCTAACGCAAAAGGAAACGTGTTTGCAAACTAATCTGCTAGATTTATGGGTTTAGGAGGATGTAACTGAATGTATTACATTCCCATTACAGTTATAGTCACACAAGCCCTTACCACAGCTTCTATCCATGCAACCACAAAAACCCTCCCAACATTTGCCACCTTACCTCATGCTGAACCTTTACAATCTGTTCTTACTTTATTCTGATGACCCTCCCCACATATATCAACTTTAACCACAAACCAACACTCTGACCAGAGGAAGAATGAGGGCAGCTTTAGTTACATCCACATGAAATGTGTAGCCAAAGCTTTACTTTACATCCATATTTGTCCACATTACAAAATAATTTGAATAGCTTTCAGAAGTTGTACTTTTAAAAATAGTTGCCACAAAATCATACAATGCTGACACCATCCCAGGATTTTTAAATCCAGTACTTCATGAACTGCAGGTGATATCCTTGGGTTTTTCTTTGTCGTTTTGTTTTTTCATTCAACCTTTATTTATACAGGTTGATCCCATTGAGCTTTGGCTCAATGGGATCAACCTGTAATGTTGACTCATTTACAAGAGAGACCTGATTTTAGTGATGACAACAGTTGAACAACAAAGACAACAATAGACAATCATAAAAGGATGCATACAAATTGAGAATGACAAGTGAAAATAAAATTGTATTAAAAAATGTAACGAAAAACAGCTGGGTTGTAAGGCGGTGTAAAAAAAAACTGAAAACAAGAACATGCCTGCATTGGTTTTTCCCAGGACCTTTGCAGATGTTTGATGCCACTTTATTGAAATGGAAGCGTTTTCAATCTAGAGCTCAAAAAAATTAACTCCTTCAAGTCAGCTTTATCTGCACATTTAAAAACAGGAACTGTTACCAAAGTGCATTATAAAAGAGTCAAACATGGGGAGACTAGGCTGCAGCCACTTAAGCAGCGCAACCTTTTTAGATAAGGAAAGTGACAACATGAGGAAAGAGGAGATCAGAAATGACCTCAACACAAAAAGCAACATAAATAGACATAAGACATTATGCATAGAGTTCAACAAAGGTGGTGGGTGACTTGTCCATGGACACTCCAGAAAGTTCCAAAGTTCTGATAAGATGGTACAGTGTCTATCAGGATCACAATTCTGATAAGGCCACATATGTCCTAGGGAGTGGGGATGTAGGCAAAGCTTTTAGTTTAGGTATCCTCCAGGAGCAATTTGAGATAAGTTGGTCTGCCCAAGGCCAATGGGGAGGCCAAATTCCGACTCTGTTTTCTGTCTGACTTCAAGTTCTGCTGGTACACGCAATGGTGAATCCAAGAGCCAGATTCACAGACATTCCGCTGGTCCATGCTCCATTAGCTTTCTCCAAGACTGAAACCTTCACACCGGTGAGTTCCAGGAGCCGCAGGTGGCCTACGATTCTCAGAAATCACGTCCAGCTTACAGTGGAGCTCATTAAGCATGCGAGTCTGAGCACTCGAGGCACATATATAACAGCTTTACCATGGCTGAAACTGCTGCCGATGTCTTCCTTGTTTGTCGATATCCTAGGTATCCGCCAATTCCAAAAAGCAGAAACCCTGTTATCATAAATTCAATACTGTACACATCTTATACGTCCTCCACGGACAACATAGATAGACACACCATCTTCCACTCACCTCAGGAATCAATGACATAACTAGCTGCATGGGTCCGTTCAGGGCATGAGGGCTCTCCAGCACCTTGTCGGCTGGTATAAAACATTTTATCAATTGCACTGAGGGACCAGCTGACCAAATCCACAATAATTTTTAATTCGGAAGATATATAAAAGAGAGGCTCTGAAGTTTACAGGACAAGAGCGAAAAAGAGCAGGAGGGAGGGAACGTCTTCGTCGAGAGCGAAAGAGAGAATTGACTGAAGTGACAAGTTTAAGTCATGGGGAGGGATATCTCAGATCACCAACACTTACCAAGCTGACTGTAATAAACTGCACTAGACGTAATTTATAGGCATGCAACTTTACACACTCTGAAGTAAAATGCTGATTTTTACAATAACAGGATCGTGTCAAGAGTTCAACTATAACAACAAGCATTGAGTCAAACAGCAAAGCAAGCAGTAATAATTGAGATTAAAATAATAAATGTATTTTGCTCTCACTTTGCATACATAAACAAAATAGAAATGAGATGGATAAAGATAAGGTTAAAAAATTATTTTCTTATAAATGATATAAAAGCTTCCCAAATATGTTTCTACCTCTACAGTATATTTATATTTATTCGAGCTCTACATCTTTCAAATTCATGCCAAAAAAAATAATCTTATGCATCTTCTAAAAACAGCGGCAAAAACACTTTAGGCTGCTTTGCTACTTTTGTAGTTTTAACTAGTACATTTGTTCAATAATATTTTATAGATTAGTATTTTAGAAGAAGGACTTAACATTTTTATAAAACTGCCAAATCATCATCTGCAGTAAGAACAAGAAAGAAAAAAAAATGGCCAAAGAAATCAGCAAAGAAAACCTCAAAAAAGTGCCAGTTGCCCCATCACTCCCACTTTTGTGGCAGCCCACCCACCGCTGCAATGCAGTCGCTCCAGAGGAAACGTGATTACTGTGGGACATGATGGAGAACAGAGACAGTGACCTTGCACTCAGGGTGTGGTGCTTTGGTTTAATATAATCCATCCTACACATCTCCCTATATGACTTTGGAAGTTTTATGCAAAAAAAAAAAGCTCAACAAAAGCAGACTTGTCTTCAAACATCTGACACTTTACATAAAAACCCATAGAATCATTAGATGTAGAAAAACATCTGCTTTTCATAGCTTTAAATATTAAATGTACCAGAATGTTGGTGCAGAATCTCAGTCATTCAGTCATTAATCCTCTGCTTGAACTAAGTCTGATGGAATCTCTTATCCATGGGGCTTCTTCAGCTCTGGTCGTGGATTGGGAGTTTCAGATTTAGCAGGCATCACTGGGGACAATCGCACTATGGAGAGCTGTTGGAGTGGCATGAGTCACTAACCCACCCATCCACCTTAGTTGTTTGGATTGCTGTCACTTCTGAAATGCTGACCAACTTGATCCATATGAAGTTTTTATTATATGAAATAAGTCAAAGCTGTTTGAACTGTGTACATTACTGCTGTGAAGAGTGTGTCCTTTGGACATCCAAGGAAATCAGGCTCATGCGCTGTGCCATGTTTTCATGAAGAGATTGTTTAGTCCCCCCTTTTAAATATTGGAACATTTGTCTGTACTGGCTTGTGAAAAGCATTTTGTTCTTGATTAACCCATTACCATCTGATGGTCTTGTTTAAAGCTGCATAAATAGTTTGTGATTTCAGAAACTCTAGCGTCACTGAAATACTTCGTTACTGCAGAATTTTGACACCAACTTTCACTTTTACTTCACTACACTACATTTCCTCAATAAGATGTGTACTTTTACTTCAATACATTTCCCTTAACCATTTTAGCTACTAGTTACTACAATTTAAAATGAGAAGAAATCTGATTGGACAATTCCTGTTTGTTCTCCCAGTCTGTGACTTCATGCGGCCCCTTGTCTCTCCTTCACTGACTGTCAATCACAAACCCAGCCTCTCTTCTGATGCTTGTGTGAAAACTGCAGCTCCCACTGTGAACAAGCTGGATGCATATGCAAATAGTAATTGTTATAATAGGTATTTGTTGACTCACAGTGGAGACACATTCCTGATTGGTGTGAAAATGATGGTAGCTGCTAAAAAGGAGAAGTTTTGTATTCTCCAGGGCATGAACTGATTCAAGAGCATAGGAACTAATAGTGCCTATGCTATTATATTATCCTTTAATATATCCTATAGTATTAATTAGTCAGATAGATACAAGTCATAACCAAACAGAAGCCAACTACACAACAATGTGAGCTTTTTAACAGCTTTATTAATAAAGGTTGAATGATTATATTTCATTAGAATCAGACTTTTTAAAGAGCAATCTTTCATTGTTCAGTTCAAACTTTCCAAGTTTTTGTCACTGGATATTGCACCCAACAAATGTTTTGGAAATTCTAGCCATTTGCTTTTACTTAATACTCTTACTATAAGTACATTTTATATGAGAAATTTACTTTTGATACTTAAGTACAGTACATTAAACATCAGATACTTTAAGACTTTTACTTAAGTAATAATTTTAAAGGGGACTTTAACTTTTACCAAAGTAATTTTATGGTAAGATACTTGTACTTTCACTAAAGTATCTCTTTGAGGTACTTTATAAAACACTGCTGATTTCCCTCCAACATATTCACACCTTTTCATTTTGTTTTGGTTCTGTGGAGTATTTTCCAGACTTATTGGCTGACTTGAAAGCCTAGTTTGGGTTTTCACACGTGTTTTTATATTTATACTCTTGTGTATTTTAGTTCTTTATCCCTTCCTTCTGATGGTGTAAAAATCTGACGACATTTTGTTTCCAGAGAGATAAAAAAAAACACTTCTGGTCTGCGAATAGGGCTTTTGGTCCACTACTGAGTCTTCTATTTCAATGTGCAAAAAGAATATTAGCCTTTTTTTTCCTTTGCATCCTTTTAACTGGGACGTTATTGTCATTGCTGCATCCCAGTGCGTTCAGATCATCAGCCCATTAAATAGACAGTATTAATTTTTGTCATCCCCATAGGTTGCGTTCAGACTGTCCCTCCTACCTTCTAGTAGTTTTAAAGGTACATTGTTATCTCTGATAATATGCAGCTTCACATGCATGTTAAACAGGGTATTTTTTGTTAGTTTTAGTTGTCCCTTTTCCTAAACCTAATCTTACACCTGACTCAGAGCATTGACCCTAAACTTAACCCCCTTATCGTTGAGCCTAAACCTAACCCAGACCCTTTACTCTTAACCTAACCATCTGACCCTATTGTCAGCGCTAACAAAAATGATCAGAGCTAACAATGTACCTTTAACCCCAATAGAAGGTACAGGAGGGGCAGTCTGAATGCAACCTATGGGGATGATAACAACTAACAATGACCATTTAATGGCTGATAACATTTGAATCATGGTGCACATCCATTAAAAGGCATCTGCACCTTGGGTTTATATTCTTATTCTTAATTTTTTTTTTTAATCAACATTGAACCATTGTCTTCTGCATTTCCCTCATTGAAGTTCAAGATTCTTATTTCCCCTTCATCTATAAAAAAAAAAGACCATAATAGGCAACACTGGTGCATCTTATGTTGCCTTTTAATTGACGCAATATATATTTTCCTAAAATAAAAATAAATAAACACCTTTTGCTTTGCTTTGGTAAAAATCATTCATTTTGCTCATGTAATTGACTAATTTTAACAAATTTAAGTATTAAAACCAAAACAGGGAAAAGCAATGGTTAATGTGGTCTTGGCATCCACAAGCAGCCAATAAATTAGTCTTTATTTGATTCCATGTCAGGCCCTAATGCCCTGCATGTTGACTCTGCTGTCAGGCATCCAGTGATCAAGGACTAATATAGAGGCTTTCTGCTGCCATAGGCGCTTCCAGCGACTCGCGGTTGAAGCAGAATCGTGCCAGAGTTGGAGCAGGGAAAGCCAACACAAACAACAAATATGTTTTCATTTTGACCGAAGGCATATTTGCCCAGAGAGTGCAGGGTGGAGGGGTAAAGGTGAGGAAATGAAAGAAGAGGTAGAGCAGAGCGAAGGAGAGAAGGGAGAAATAAAATGGGTGAAGTGAAGCGCAGGCGGAGGATGAGAGGATGAGAGGAGGAGGACAAAAAAATAATTTGTCCTTGTTCTCGTTCCAGCTCTGGAAAATGTTTCATGTTAGACATTAAATGCGTGTTTACATTTTTTTTTTTTTTTTTTTATTTATTTTATTGAAGTTGAAAGTGCTTTAAAAGATGAAACGAGTGACTCACGTTTCAGGACTCTTAATTTTTTTTAAGCGTCGTCTGACACGCACTTTAAGTTTCTGTTTGTCAGTATTTTTTCCTGTCTCTCTCCCTCTCCTTCCCTCAGGTCCCCTAACTCTTTCCGAAGCAATAAACAGAGGACTCACCTCAGTGCAGGCCAAGACAAATGTTTGAGCCACCTGTTGCAGGAAAACTGAAGCCCTCAGGAGATTTCAGGATGGAGTCGGAGGTAAGGCTGCGATCCAGGTACAGGTTCCCTCTAAACCAGGAGAAAAAAAAAAAAAGGGGGGGGGGGGGGGGGGGCGCAAAAAAATGTAGTGAGCCCTCTCCAAAATATTAAGACTAAAATTTATTTGAGAAAAGGAGCATGATGGAAGCTAACTGTGGTAGTCTTATAGATATGACCTTCAAGTTAAAAATACTGCACACAACCCAGCAAACATTTATTTTCTTGTTTTAAATTAGTTAACAGTCAACGATCTGTTTCAAAAAAGAGGGAAAATTATTTTAAATATTTTGTGCATGTAGACATTATGTTAACAATCGCTTGCATAAATGAAAACAGCACAAATAGTAATGTTTTCAGCTTTTAAATTGGAAAAAAGTTACCTAATAGCACTTTACTGATCAGCTGAATCAGACACATCTTTATTGTTATCCTTTTAATGTGACATTGAACTGACGGTGAAAAGTAGTAAAATTATTTTATTCATGAAAATTGCTCAATTAAACATTGAATGAGTGCTGAAGCATTTCACTTCTAATTTACAGCCACATTGGTGAGAGGGTCTTCTGTCAGGTGTGTGATGATGACCTCATGAGAAGGAAGCAGTGATGACAAAAACTTTGTTTTGAACAAAAGCAAAAAGTTAAAACATACCACGAGCAATAGCCTGAAGAAGAACAATAATCCTGAACGGGACGTCCCTGAAGGAGGTTAATTCAATGCAGGTGTGGTGATCAGAAAACTCAGACCTGGTGTGCTGAAAGAGCGAGACAGTGTAAAATACAATAAAAGAAAACAAATCAAAAAGAAATCAAATTAAACTGGGATCAATTTAACAGAACCTGACTCAATCCAAACATGCAACTTAAAAAATAATAATCTATGTGCTTGAGAGCATGACAATCTTAAACGATTTAGCCTGAGACTTCTTATGGAGCTCTCTAAATTATGAATATCCTTCAGATTTGCACTTGTTTCAATGCACTGTTTCATGCCGTGTCTTTGACGCTCCAGCCTTTTGTAAGAAGTGTAATGAAACACTTGACTCCACTCTTTTTAAACATTGATTTACACACACAAAGTGAGTTCAGTGCCTCTTGACAACTGTCTGACATTTCACAACAGCACAAACGGTGCAATGAGCCCTGACTGGACTTAACATGCAGTTTGGCCATGAAGGTGATCTTAGATGTTTAAAATGCTAACATTAACAATTGTTGCCTATATTATTAGCAAACATTTGTAACATTGTGAATACACCATAAATTAATTAGTGGATTAGTGAGACCAAATAATTCTTCTCTGAAAGGGGATGTTTGTGGTTTATTTTTACAACTCATAAATGCTATGTTCTAAAAAAATGTCAAGTTTTTTGTTTGTTTGATTGATCCTGCAGACATCTAAACATGTGGACATATATATTTATTTATTTTAATTATATGACCGTTTTCAGTTAAAATTGAACCACTCTGCAGTGTCTCATAGTTAGTCAGTAAAATCAAAATAGATTTCTGTGCACATGTGTACTCATTTTAGCCTACACATTAAAAAATATTGATGTGTTTAAATCTAGGCAGAGGTGCCACTAAGGGGAAGATTGGGCGGGGCAATGACCACCCCTAAAGCATTGGTGACCTCCTTACTGGTTTACATAGGCCTGCAGTATATCATTCTGGATCATAATCTTTAGTTCAATGTGCATAGTTAATTTCCCCAATCAATTTTTGATGTACTCTGGCACAAAGGTTAGAGAAAGTGGGCCTGTGATTGTAAGGTCGCCGGTTCAACTCCCCAGACCGACAAGATCAAAATGTGGTTGGGAAAGGTGAAGCACTCATACCTGCCTCCACCTTCATTTGCCCCACTCTGGACCCTTGAGCAAGGTCCTTAACCTCCACCATCTGCTCCCTCAGGTGCCCCAGGTAACAGCTCTCTGCTCCACACAGATGGCTGTGGTAGCTTAGTGGTTGTGTCAGGAAGGGCATCTGGCATAAAAACAAATGCCACGTCTTCGTGCAAGTTAGTTTGCTGTGGAGACCCCTGAAGAAGGGAGCAGCCGAAAGAAGAAGAAGAAAAAATAAATAAATATATGTACAGGTGCTGGTCATAAAATTAGAATGTCATGAAAAAGTTGATTTATTTCAGTAACTCCATTCAAAAAGTGAAACTTGTGTTATATTCATTTATTGCACATAGACTGATATATTTCAAATGTTTATTTATTTTAATGTTGATGGTTATAACTGACAACTAATGAAAACCCCAAATTCATTATCTCAGAAAATTAGAATATTACTTACCTTAATACCAATTAAAAAAAAAAAAAAAGATTTTTAGGAATGTTGGCCAACTGAAAAGTATGAACTTCAAAAGTATGAACATGTACAGACTCAATACTTAGTTGGGGCTCCTTTTGCTTGGATTACTGCAGCAATGCAGTGTGGCATGGAGTTGATCAGTCTGTGGCACTGCTCAGGTGTTATGAGAGCCCAGGTTGCTCTGATAGTGACCTTCAGTTCTTCAGCTCTACTGGGTCTAGTGTATCATATCTTCCTCTTCACAATACCCCATAGTATGGGGTTAAGGTCAGGTGAGTTTGCTGACCAATTAAAAACAAATACCATGGTACGTAAAGCAAATACTGGTAACTTTGGCATTGTGGGCAGATGCCAAAACCCTGTGGAAAATGAAATCTACATCTCCATAAAGTTGGTCAGCAGCAGGAAACACGAGGTGCTCTAAAACTTCCTGGTAGATGGCTGTGTTGACCTTGGATTTCAGAAAACACAGTAGACCAACCCCAGCAGATGACATGTCACCTCAAACTATCACTCACTGTGGAAACTTGACACTGGACCTCAAGCAACATGGATTCTGTGCCTCTCTTCTCTTCCTCCAGACTCTGGACCTTGATTTCCAAAGAAAATGCAAAATTTACTTTCATCAGAGAACAGAACTTTGGACCACTCAGCAGCAGTCCCAGGTGAGACGCTTCTGACACTGTCTCTTGTTCAAGAGTGGCTTGACACAAGGAATGTGACAGCTGAAGCCCTTGTCTTGCATACGTCTGAGCGTGGTGGTTCTTGAAGCACTGACTCCAGCTGCAGTCCACTCTTCATGAGTCTCCCCCACATTTTGGAATGGGTTTTGTTGCACAATCCTCTCCATGGTGCAGTTATCCCTATTGCTTGTACACTTTTTTCTACCATATATATTCCTTCCCTTCATCTCTCTATTAATTATTGATATAAATCAACATTTTCATGATGTTCCAGTTTTACGACCAGCATTTTTAAATTAGGCAATGTATTTTTATTAAAAACCATAAAAGTTAGAACAATAATTCATTCAACCTTTATTTAGGCAGGTTAATCCCATTGAGCTTCGAGGACTCTTTTACAAGAGAGACCTGGTTTCGACAAAGAATGATGACAACAGCAACAATAGACTTTCCTTTGACAATCAGCAATAGACAATTATAAGAGAGGCATACAGATTTTTTTATAACTACCTTTTCCTTTTAATAACTACTACTAATAATAATAACTACTCTAAGCTGAGCAAAATAAAATATTGAGGTCCAAAACGTCAATGTCCTCATGTGACGACACACAAATGTGCATCATTGTTTTAGACACAATTTTTGAAGAGGATGGGCTTCAGTAGAAACAATATTATACTATTTTATATTTAATTAATAAAAAATAACTAAAATACACTTATGTAATTTGGAATGAGATTTCTTGACTCCTCATTTATTTATTTTTTTCAATTTTTATTACCTTTTAAATGACAACAACAAAACAAAACTCCTTAAATTTTGTTCTGGCATTTGTTTTTATGTGTGCCTCCTTTAATGGTTAATCATAAGATTAACATTGCACACACACATGCACTCCTCCCCCCAAGTCGTCCTGAATTCAGAGGAGAAGGTGTGACTGTAGAGACCTTTAAAAAAATATCAGTAGAAACAAGCTACAGAAGAGAGGAGGAGAACTCCTGCTTCACCTTTTGGGTTCCAGGAACTCCGTTGGTCTGCTTCCAATATTGCACCCCCCCCCCCCCCCCCAACCTTTTGCAAATAC
>JARVLU010000528.1:19441126-19461412 GCA_031762415.1 Simpsonichthys santanae | reverse complement strand
GACTATTCCAGCAGCGACATTCTGAATAAGTCGTCAACACAGAGACACGAGTGACAAAAAAAAAAAAAAAAAAAATTAGCCAACTGTACACGTTTAGGAGCAATTTATAATCTTGGAGCTCTATAAGAGGCAAGTTTCTGGACTATGAGAAAAATCTGGAAGACTGGGAGAAAACCCACACATGCAGAACATACAAACTCCTCACAGAAAAAAAACATCACATTCATGTCTGAGACCTTGTGAGGCGGCCGTCCTAACAACCACAATCGTGCAACCCTTTTAGTCAAACTGCTATTTCTCAAGTCAGAATTAGTACCTTGAGCTCTTTAGTAGCATCACCTACTTATTGGGAAACATTCATTTTTTTCAAGTTGGGGCTCTGTAGGGAAATTGTAAGCAGTATGTGTCTTACCTGTTGTGGAAAGCTTTCTGAACAACCAGCGTTTGGACAAACGGAGATTAGTTCTGAGCTAACATTCAGTCCGAGTGGGGCCAAACCCAGAATGAATTAATGCGGCTTTTAAACAACTTCAGTCTGAAAGGTTTCACAGATTCATGCAAAAGTTTGTAAACCTTTAGATCAAATCTATTTTTTATTGGAAGAAATAATTTATAATCAAGCCCATGTAAGCACTGCAAAAACAACATTACTTGAAATAAGCCAAATATTCCTAAAAGTGACCACATTTTCTTGTTTTTAGAAAAGAAATTCTGCCAGTGGGGTAAGCAAAAGTTGCTTGGCTAGAATCCTTAAAACTAGCAAATAAATCTATTTTGTGCCTTTAAACTAAACTAAATAGTCCAAAATTAAATGAAACTGCACTTTTTCAAACAAATATTACTTTGCTTCAGAAATATTTCCTTAGAATGAGTGTTAAGCCCCCTTTGTTAATCTGATTTTAAGATTTTTATGCTTTATTTAAGAAAATGTGACTTAAAACAAGGAAAGAGATTGAGAATTATGCATGCGAACATTATGTGACAAATAACTTTAGGAAAAACATATGATAAGTTTACTAGTTCAGAGTAACTGATTAATCAACAAAATCATGTTTGCTCTAACCGCTGTAACATTTTATTTTATTGTACTGTATTTATTTTACTTTTACATCACACTTTTGCATCAATCAGCCTCTGGTTGAATACACATATGATAATTTCTGATGAAACCAACCACTGTCAGTGTCTATAGCTGTTTAATACAAAAGTGATGCAGTGTAAAAATGTCTAAAATATTTATAACAGCAGGCTATGGAGACCTGAATAGTTTTAAAAGAGCAACTATCCACTTTGGTTTTGTTTTAAGTGTACTGTAAACTTAAGCTCAACAGTTCAATCAGAACTAGCATGTTTTTTGTTGTTTTCTTTTTTCAACCTTAGAGCATCATCTTCCAGGTCTTTTTTGTAACCGAGTCCCCGAGGCTCAATGGGATTAACCTATAAATAAAGGTTGAATGGAAAAAAAATCTCTGACAGGTAAGATACTGGCTGTAAAGCAAATGGCTTTTTCAACCCAAAAGTGTTTAATTGTGATTTTAACTCTATAAAATGAAGAAAAATGCCATCACCTCGGTTATTCTAACATTTAATAAATCATTTTTGTTGAGTTTACAAGCTGTCTAAAACTATTTCGGATTCTTATATCTACCAAAAAACACACATCTAATTGTTCTCAGATATTTTCGCTAGAATTCAAAAAGATAACTAAATAAAAAACTTTTTTTAATGGTTTTATTATTTCATTTGGAGTGTTAAAGAAAAAAAAGAAAAACTTGAACTCAAAGCAGTTAAACACAAATATATTCTTTTTATTTATTCAGGTTTAAATGATTAGTAATCGAAAAGAGAAGCATAAATGGTAGAAAAAGACAAGCCTTTGCCCTTTGTTCTTTCTCTATTAAATATTACATAAAATAAATAAATCTGGAGAAAAACATGGTAGTGTTAAATTTGTGTTGGTGCTTTTTGATCTTTTCGAGATTTTCACTGCTTTTATCTGTTCTTGCTCTTTTTTCACCCCCTTTTAATAACTTTTTGACAACCTTCATAATCTTTAGTCTTTTTGCTGTAGTTTCCCCCCTTACGCATTTCAAAAATCTAGAAATGTGAGTTAATAAATCACATTTTGGCACAGAAGCTGTTTCTCTTTCATGTTTCCTGTGCCAGTGTACTTTATAACTTAGAACAGAAAATAATATATACATTGTATACTGATATATTTTTTCTTTAAAATAGAAATGTCTTATTTCAAACATAATTAAATGTCTATAGATTTTGTTTCTTTGCCTCCTCAGTGCATCATACAGATCAGTTTCAGATCTGTCCTATGGAGCCATCACTGTAACTCCAAAGAAAGACCCTGCAAGTGCAGAAATCTCCTGGCTGATACGTCCCATCACTGATCCAAGGGCAGGAAGTGAGTGGCTGTGTTTTTCCTCCGTGTCCTTTTTCCCTTCATCGGCTTCCCCTTGGCGTTCAGTCCCACAAACATGCGCCTGTCAGTTTTGGTCTTCCATTCAGCTGACGCGTACGTGTTGTATTTGTTCTCCTCGATGCGTTCGATCAGACGACAATCAGGACCGAATTCTCTCTGTGAAAGAGAAAGATGCAGATGTGAAGAGAGGGCATCTTTAACTGTTACCAGTGACTCTAAATAGTTTGCTCACCATGAGACATTGCACACTGAGCAAAAGATGTTGTTGCACACATATACATCTGAGATATCCTATTGGCAGAACTTGGATTAATCTGGTTTTAAAAGATCATTGGAGTAGTCAAATTCCCTTCAACTAAGCCAAAGATTATTTATTTAGTCCTATTCACATGGAATCAGTTTTACCTAGGGACCACATGCTATTTGTAACAATTACGGAGATTGTCTGTGTTGTTCATACCGTGCGAATCGGCCATGTCAGTAATTTGTAAAGTAAAAATTCCCTCGCACATTACCTACTATATTTTTCTGAACTCCGAGGTCCTGTGGTAATACTAATCCAATGCGAATAGGCATTTCTGTGATTTGGGCAGAAATGGGCGGGATCTGACACATAATGAGGCATTTTGTTTGTTTTTGTTCAAGCAAAATCATTTAGAAAAATATAGAACAAGCTATTTTAAATGAATGTGCTGCTCACTTCAGCTTTTATGCTGCTACTTCCTTCACCCGCAAATGACAGCAGGTGCGGAGATGCACACGTGATCAGCTGACCCACCTATCCATCCATTATATCTACCTGCTTCTTCCTTTTCGGGTCGTGGGAGTCACTGCCCATGTCCAACCGTCAATGCGCGAGAGGCAGGGGATACCCTGGACAAGTCGTAAGTCTATTTCAACTGGTGGGTCAGTGGACGTGCGCGGCCGGTGACAGGCTGTCCATCTGAGCTTAACGTGACTTTTTTAACCTCTTGAACCGGCCGGTCTGACCTGCCTCCTCCTCAACAAGTATATTAACACAATTTTATATTGTGCATTCTTCAGTTTTCTTTAGTGCTGATTTGTAAACTTCATCAAAGCCTGATACCGGCCCGGCCCGCACATTAAGCACATTATATGGACCGGCCCAGTCATGACAATGCAGCACGTTAACCTTGGATCTGGAAGATATCCATAAATTTCAGCTAAATCTCAGACTTTGGTTATCCTGTGTGAATGCACCACATAAAAAGCAGATGTTGGGGAGTAATGTATTTATTACATGTGGTCCCTAGGTAAAACTAATCTCATGTGAATAGGGCTTATTTTTGTTGTCTGCCATAAAACCAAAAAACTTTAGATAAGTTTCTTTATGCAAGTTTTAAGAAAGACTGTCTCTAATTTAACTGTATGGAAGCTGAGATTTCTCAGGGGGAAGGTTTGTTGCTTCTTTTTCAACTGAAGCTGGTCACAAACAGCAGAATGCTACTTTTTGAATTGGATTTACAATTCTGAAGCATGAACATGCAAACATCACAACAAGATGCCAAAAACACACAATTGTTTCTTGCTGTGTTGCATTTTTTTAAGTTTTACTTAAAGCATATGATATTATAGATAGTATAATCTTACATCAAAGGCTTTCAGACCAAACAGTTTTCAAATGATCTTTCTGATCATAAGAAGTGTGTGCAACTTAATGGTATCTCTCCTCCATTGTTTGGATGTGACCAATGGTGTGCTGCAAGGTTCTGTTTTAAGACCTACTCTTTTTTACTTTAAATTATTGGTGTAGGCCAAAATATAACTGATGCATCATTACACCTTATGCTGATGATACAGTTGTTTATACACCTTATGCTGATGATACAGTTGTTTATCGTTCATGCTAACACTGATGCCCTGTCATCTGTAGTCTTCATTTTCAGTCCCCATTATCTAATTTAAAGTTGTTACTAAATGCTGACAAAAGCATCTCTACAATTACACTTCCACAAGGAACCTTGTTTGTTTTGTTTCTTCCATTCTTATTCTCCAACCTGAAATTGCTTTGACTTCTGTCTATTAAGGAAAGCTATAGATTCACATGGGTCAACTGTGTAATAAACCTGCTTTGAAAAACCCAGTGCTGTCCCTTTTAAAAACATGACTAAAAACTAAATTTACTTTTCATGAAGTCCAGTTGGATTCAAATTAAAACCTTTTCATTTATTTTTAGTCCTAATTTCTGACTATGTTTGCCA
Source organism: Simpsonichthys santanae (assembly GCA_031762415.1). Taxonomy (NCBI): domain Eukaryota; kingdom Metazoa; phylum Chordata; class Actinopteri; order Cyprinodontiformes; family Rivulidae; genus Simpsonichthys; species Simpsonichthys santanae. The sequence goes on along the minus strand of JARVLU010000528.1, from coordinate 19,456,756 downwards.
AATTTAGAATTGGTAGTCATTATCTATGATTACCGATGACTCAGATTTCTAATAAGGATTGCCACTCAGCAACAGAGCTTTATTGTTTTATTGGCAGAGTGTCTTATCAGAGTACAGTAAAATAACTAACTCCTTTACCATTTTTCTTAAACTTGGATCAACAAATTGTAAAGGAAAAAAGTCCATATGTAATTAAGACTTCCAGTACAAACTGAATACAAACAGTTGTGATGTAATTTGTACGTTAGCGGTCAGGGACTGTAGGATGTTGATGGGTTTAGAATAAAGGCTGTAGGACAGTATGACATTTTAAAGGTTAAGGCTTGTGGGTGGTTAAGAGCATTGTGACATGAGGTTTGAGGGTTATGTTACCGCACTTTCTTATAAATAAAGAGCAAAAATGTCAAAGAGAGCTGCGTTTGTCAAGTTTACTGGAGGCTGCAGTTGTGCTCGGGGCTAACATAGCTTAAGTAGGCAGTTAACTAAATGCAGTTGGTACTCACAAGCAACAATGTACTTTTCCCACACACACACACACACATACACACACATGCTCAGTATCACTCTCTTGCTCACGGACTCTCCCTGAATCTGGCCACAGCTGTTCAAATTGGTTCCAGAAGTAAAACTGAATGTTCTCAAAGCAAAATGAGAATATTTAACAGACACTGTGCAGCTTTTTAACTTTATATGTGTGTGAGTGAGAGAGAAATGGCTGCCCTTCAATTACAACGAAATTATGTTAATGAAAAATAATGATGCTGGTATGATTGTACTAAGTAGAGACAGTGGGTGGATCAAATTGAAAATGTTTAAAAGGCTTCCCACTAAATAATAAAAGGTGTCCAAATAAAACCTATATCATTCATGTGGCTTTGTGATGATCGCTGGAAAGATTCAAGATGAAAACGGTGGAAATCATGACCCTTTGTGACACTTAATCTGGAGATGTAATGAAACAATGATTTCAATTGATTACCACTGGATAAAGAAGGCACTGTGAAAAGCCGTAACCGAACGCCACGGCCCTTTACTGAGCAGTGCCACTACGGCTTATGTTGCACTGGGCGGAAGACGTCATGGGAATTCTGTTTCAGGCCCTGAAATAAAACACCTTTTTTATCTTTCTTTTCTAACTGTGTGTCATTTTATCTGCTGTGTGGCTCCGGAGAGACATGCTGAAAACCGGGTCTTTCAAAGCAAGGAAAGGGGGAAAAAAATGGGATACAAAAATGAGATGACGAAAAGGCTGGAGACGGAGAGAAAACAGACGAAACAATCGCTGCTCTCCCAAGAGGGTGGCAAGCAGAATAGAAAAACTGCAGGATTGTGTTTCCCTGTTTTCTGAATGGAGTGGAGAAAGAAGAGCTAAGAGGCAAAAATGACAAACGGCGGTCAGTTTCTGCAACAGTGAGACTTTTCTTTTAACTTTGAGACATCTATTTTGACATAGCTGTCGATTATTTTGAACATTCTGTAAAAGTGTTTCAAGAAATAATGTAACGCTCATGTGATAGAGCGCATGTGGTAAATCGCAATAGAGTTAAAACTCACTGCTCCGTACAGGACGCCGCTCTTCTTGATTGCCAGGTAGTGATTGCTGACGAGGCCCCTGATGGCCACCACTCCCACATCCACCGATTTGATCTCGAAAATACCTGGAGCAGTAAACACAGAGAGACAAAGCTGTCAAACCAGAGCTTGAATCGGCTCATCGGATAATGTGGCTTTCGTATAAACTGTTTTCACTTTAAATCTTGATGATGTATAATATTCTGTAGATGTTTTATTTTCCCCAAACAGGTTTTATGGCTGTTTGTCTTTGTCAAACTTAAGCCATTTTAAAAATTATGAAGGAAAATTGCTGTCTTACCTGCCTGCAACAGGTAAGATAGTAACTGTTAAACCACATTCCACAGAACTTCATTTTTAAAAAAATGTGATCTCACACCTCAGAAAGAGATACAAAATTGTGTAAATTGTGTGGGTGCTTTGTGTTGCATTTAAAGAAACACATACACATATGAATACGTTTTCAACAACTGCACCTCATCAACAAATAGTCCACTTAATTCTGCATATTTGCACCCTCATAACCAGAAGTCTCTCTATCAAAATAAAGCCTTTTATTAAATAAATCTACATTTACACAAATGATGAAGTAGGACAAGAAATTAGGAGGAATAATAAATATTATATTTAAGACGGGGATGACACGGTGTTGCAGTAAAAAAGGTCGCAGCTTTGCTTTTCTGTGTGCAGCCTGCATGCTTTCTCTGGGGACTCCAGTTTCCTTCCACAGACCAAGTACTGTACATGCACAAAGAAACCATCCACATGACCTGACTGAACATTATTGGGTTTTATACGTGGACGGGCGTTGGTGACATGCACATTTGGTTCTTTGGTAACTCTAAACTGTCCAGGTGAGGGTGTAAATAATTGCTGGTCTTCTCTTTGTCCGTGTGATGGACGTGTGTTAAACCTCTAGTCTGGTCTACCTGTCTTTTCTTCACTGTGTGACAGTCGAACCAAGACCGGCCTCTTGCCCTCTGTTTATTTGCTGGTTAACTTGTGGGCTGCCTGCTGTGTGACCGAGTTGCGAGCCAGTAAAAAAAAAAAAAAAAAAAAAAAAAACATTTTTGCGTTTAATGTTTGTTTTTCTGACCGCAGGAGCACAAGCAAGGCAGCAGGCGCACGGACAGGACGGAGAAGCCTTTCGGCTGCCAGACTGGCAGGGGGTCAAGGTGTCCATATCAGTTTTCAAGGTGAACCAATTACTGGTTTACGTTGTGGTCACTGGCCCTTTCTTCTGTCAACCATAAGTTAGTGCACCAAGCCACAAAACTATCAGGGTCTAGAAAGGAAAAGTAGGAGTCCAGGAAAGAAGAAATAGATGCAAGAAGATAGATAATTATCACCTGTATACTTCAAATCACACATTTATCAAATTTCTCTGTACCAATTTATTTTGATTAATCTATTCTCATTGCTTTGCAGCAGAACTGAGAGGCTGTTTATGCACTCGGAGACATTTAACTTGATGTTAAGCAGTGGCACTTTACTCTACGAGTGTGTGTTTGTTTATGTCATATTTAAATCGTTTTTGGCAACGCTTCTTGTTTTTTTTTTTTTAATGCTGCGTGTTGTTGAAGCTCTTTTCTGTCCCCTCGGTTTCCTCATTGGGTCAAAAATGGTTCTTCACCTCCTCAACTTAAAGCTTTTTTTATTTTCTATCTCTCGGTGCATAATGCTCTCACACTAAGTCCATTACTCACTGCAGCACAACACAGATCTATCAGGTTCAAAATGTTCCATCTTGCCACTCCACGCCTGACATTTCTGAGCTGTGATCCATACAAAATAAGATCTGTCTGTGCCCGTTAAAGGCCGGTCCACCTGTTCAAACATTTTCCCTCCTCCTGTTTGATGTTTGTCAAAACCCAAAAGCACAGGCAACCATTTACTTTTACCAGCGACTAGAAGCTATCAGTCTGGGAGTTGAAAAAAACGCGCCTGGCTGCAGCAAAAGGTTTAGATTGTGGCTGCACAGTTTGTGGCGAGGAGAGGGGAATGATTAGGATCTTGTGTTGCAGGCTAACCCAAAAGGTTTTAGTGATAAACTCAGTAGAATGCCACAGTAAACATTGTACTGTTGCATAAGTTGCATAAGTCCAAATATGTCTAATAAAGTGGAAACAAACATAAATATGTTGCTTTGCCATATATGTCACATCTATTATGCATCACTGCCGACGCGTCGCGTTTGTTACGCATCACTGCTGACAACCCGGAAATGTGGGCCGGTGTTGTGCCAAAAATTGATTGGAAGCCAAATGGCGGCAATAATTTAGCAAAATTAACACTTAAAAACAATTATTTGTTTGCTCGACATTATAGCAAATGTGTGTGTCTCAGTTTAACTTTTCCTTAATAAATGCCCTTTGATGGTCAAATCAGTTGCATTTCAAAAGTTGATTCGTGGAAGCGCTGTGCATTTCTTTGAAATTTAACAAAATAACCATAGAAAAACAATTATTTGTTTGCTCGAAGTTATAGTAAAGATGTGTCTCAGTTGAACTTTTTTTTAATAAGTGCATTTGAATGATCAAATCAGCTGCATTTCATCTGAGCGGCGCGGCGAAGTGAAGCTGATTTGACATTTGCTCCAGGAGTTCTGGAGCGAGACAATGGTGGCCCTGTATGGCAAGCCAAGTGTCTCATTAATAGCCACTTTTACCTATTAATGAGACAGTTGGCTTGCCATATCAGTCGAGGGCCCTCTAGTGGCTGAAAATGGTAGTGTTCAATATTTTTCCATGTCAGAATGAATGAAATTGTCAGCTCTCAGCCAAAAATTGGGTCATAAAAATGGGGAAAAATAAATACGTAGCTTTGCTGTGTAAAACACAGGCATGCTAATCTATTAAAAAAAAACACACCTTATGCAGCAAAAATTACAGTAAAAACTTCAAATGCAGTTGCTTGAGGCGCTTATCAAATTTCAATGTATTCAAAATCAAATTCATGATTTTAAATTAGATGTATTTAATTTGAAAAGGCCTGGTCATTAACAACCTTCTTATATATCAAAAGAGCAAACACCTGTGAGTATTAGGACGGCAGTTTCACTTTTATAATGACAACTGAAATGGTCTTTGTCTGTCAAACTGGAACACTGACCAGACTCTAGGACTAAAATCAACCTGACATCATAACAAGAACAAACAATTTGTTTAACACGTTATAAACCAACAGTTTTTATATGGATGGCTGTTCATTCTGTACTGGGTGCATCGCTCAACAAGCCTTTGCTTAGGAGGGGAAATTATTTTTCAACCATCCAAATGTACCGTACATTTCAAAATAATTCAAAGTCAGAAAACGTCTTTAGTTACGTCATATTGTTCAGTACAGTTGTTACGGTTCCTAAGCAATAAAATACATTTTTTAAGTAAATTAAATAAGATATTACTATGGATTCTTGAAACTAGATAATATAATTGTTTTGTGAATGTATAGTATTAAATATTAAATAATGAGTGTAAATGGCTCTTCTTATTTTATGCTTTCTTGCCATTCAGGTTACTCAGTGATTCAAAACAACCTGTGCTCTCCATCCATCTGCACATATTCATACAGCACTCTACTACATCTCTATAAAGCAAACTGAACAAATCATGATATAGAGTCTAACAGGTGCTTTAGATCACTTTGATGGGACATGTCGGAGGCAGTGAAGGGTTCAGTGTCTTGCCCACGCACACTTTGACATGTGACCGCAAACTGATTAAATCAAATATTTGACGACTCTCAATAGAATTACAAAAAAGTTGTTACATCATGACATGTTTGCTCGTTCGTTTTTCCTCCTCGCTTCATCCTGTTCAGGGTTGCAGGTGGATGAAGCCAGGTGTGGTTTAGAGACAACAGATAGAAATAAGCCAATTATTTCAAAATCACTGATCAGTCCAACGTGGGCGTCTTTTGACTGTGGGTGCCCCCCCACAGTGTGAATCAAGTAAGCAATCCCCACCTGTTTCCATCAACTATTTTACCTGTTAATGCTATTTTTAGTATTTTTGGGCAGCAATGACATTGAAATGGATTATGTAAAGAAGAGCTTGAATGCTAAGACAATACAAGTCTCAATGCAAACTGCATGTTTTTAATACATCCCAATGTTGGAGTTGTCAAAAAAAAAGAATAGTTGCTCACATCTTCAGCTCAAACCACAATAAACAGATGAAACACTGAACCAAGTCTTCAGTCTGAACCTGTTTCTTTGTTGAATACTAGACACATGGACAAAAGAATGGTTTAAAAAAATCTTTTGTATGAATTCTCAGAATATTTGAAGCTGCAGGTTGTAACAGAATGAAACCCAGTGGAGAAATTGTGATTATTATGAAAAAAATACTGAAAACCAATGCATGTGCTGATAAAATACATATATGAATAAATAAAGAGAAAGTAGCTGGACTGAGCAGTGAGATGGACCATTCAGAGATCCATCAGCACAGTTTATGGGTACCTTACCTTTTTATGAGGGCATTCTGCCTTTTTTTTTATTCAGAGAAACAAAGCTTCATCATACCTAAACATTTGTTGCATTATTGAACAATAAGCAGAATAAACCCTGGATGAAGACGAAGCTGGACGTGGGATTAAATTTAGCTGATTATTAGCTTGTTAGCGCATGAAGTTTGATCTTTGTTAAAGCACAGGATAACCAATGGCCTCCAGTCATTAATGCAACAGTCTTAGGAAAATCACTACAGTCACGACTAGTCAGAGAAATTTACACTCAAAGGTGCCCACATACACACACAAGAACACACACATCCGCAACACTCCCTCCGACCCCTGGACGGGACCCCTTTCAGGAACATGGTCCCTGAGACTCCAGCTGAACCCAAAGGTTACCAGAGGTTGTGAAAATGTTTCCACTGTTTATTCAGGGGCTTTTTTGAAGATTATGCGGCGGCTGTTGGCTCTTTGGCCTCGACATGGCGACCAGCTGTGAGCAGGTCTAACGCCTGGAGAGGTCCCGATCCGTATTGTGAAATATTGTCACGTTTCAACCCGTTTGTGATGCGTTGGCGAGGAAAAATGTAAATGGCGCTGTTTGTTTTCCTCTTCCCAGTGACACGTTCTATTACTCGTATGAGACGTGGAAAATAAACATGACATCCAAGACTAAATTTGCATAAAAATACTTATTTTTGTGTGCATTTTAACGATCCGATAGCGGTATTTCATTAGCGGAGTTCCAAGCACTGAGCATGATTTATCTCTTTGAAACAAGCAGCGGTGATTAACGAGGTCTTTTTATCACTGCGACTCGAGCGTTTACATTTTAAACCCCTCATAAAAAAAGATACAAAACAAACAATATGTGATTGGTTCTGCTCCGTCCTTCAGTTCTGCTCTACCCTGTCGGGCGAATACAAAAATAATCGCCGAGAGGCTTTAAAAACTTGTCCTTTTACCAGCACTGCAGCACGTTTGAGGCCACCCAAGTTTTTAACAAGGTTTAAAAAGTTAACTTGAACGTTTCCAGCTCTTTATGAAGTCAGAGAGGAACAAACATCCTGCGGCTGTGCAGATTACTCGTTGAGGACATGGCTTGTAGTGGAAACCACTGCTTTAAGTAACTCCGTGGTTGACAACAGTGTCGGCCTGAGCTTAGTGGCCACATGAAAGTCTGCTGAACCTAACGGCTTGGACCGTAGCACAGAGAACAAAGGTCTACAAATGATTTTTAATTAAATGAACACTTTGACCAAAATGACAAGCTCTAAATTCCTTGATTCCCCTCCCTTCTTTCATGGCAGTGGGCGATCACGGAATTGCCTATCTATTTTAGAAACACCGTAATTAGCCAGAATTCTTAACTGGAGTTAGTAGGAGAGATCATAATTCTCCAGTTTTAGCTTCTCTGCATTGGCTCCCCGTCAAATTCAGAATTGAATTCGAAATCTTGCTTCTAACCTACAAAGTTCTCAACAACCTAGCTCCATCTTATATAGGACACTTCGCTCTCAGACTGCAGGTTTACTTGTGGTTCCTAGAGTTTTCAAAAGCAGAATGGGAGGAAGATCTTTCAGTTATCAGGCTCCTCTCTTGTGGAACCGACTTCCAGTTTCTGTCCGTGAGGCTGACACATTGTCCAGTTTTAAAACTGGGTTTAAGTCTTTCATTTTTAATAAATCCTATAGTTAGGGCTGGCTTGTTATGCTGCCATAAACTTACACTACTGGAGGACAGATTGACCTAATTTCCTTAATGAATTGTTAAAATTGAGTAGTTTTCATTTGATACTACTGTATTTCTATCTTAACATGTGATTCTTGGTCTGCCGTTGTGTATCTGCTCCTCCTTCTATTCCTCTCAAACCCAACTGGTTGAAGCAGATGTCCTGAGCCTGGTTCTGCTAAATGTTTTTTCCTCATGAGGGAGTTTTTCCTTTCCACTGTCGCCTTCATGCTTGCTCAAGATGAGAGTTCTGTAAACTCAAAGCAGTCTGCTCCTCAGATAAATAATATTATTCATTTACTTTTACATATGTTTCTGTTCAGTGCGATGACTTCTGTTGTGACTTGGCGCTATAGAAGTAAACTGAATTGAATTTGACGTGGTAGTAAATGATACTTCTTCCCAAAGATATTTGTTAGAGTATTTAGTATTCATTCCTTCAAGGAACACTCGAGCTTTCATTTTTAGTGTGATGAATGTTTTTTTTTTTTTTTTTAACTTACTAAAAGCTTTCATGACTTAGGAGGCGAATATCACATATCATCATTTAGGGAAAATCAGCTGAACACTGTTCAAGTTTATTGTTGTCCAGCAATAACTTTAAAGCCAAAATAATCTAAAAGCTAACACTCAATAAAAAAAAAATTACATTTAAATTACCAAAAGCTAAGCTAATAGATAACTTGACGTTTTATCTTTGTGACGCTTTGCTCCAGCCTGCATCATCTGAAGCTTTTGCAGAGCACAGCGCGTTGCGTCACTTCCATTTAAAGCCAACTGAGAGAAAACCACAATGAATTCTTAGTGATGTTAATGGTGGTTTGATTGAGACGAGAGGAAAAAGAAAAACATAACCACCTGAGAAATTGGGATTCTTTCAACACGGTTGACTTTGTAACCCGATAAAGTGCTAAGTCTCCCAGTTTCACTCCAAACATCTCTCAGGCCTGACACAACAGGAGTTATGTTTTCAGGAAAAGTGCTGTGACGGTCGTCTGCGTTTCGCACGTTTTTCATTTACAGTTCAGCTGCCTGCACGATGTTGCCCAACTGTTGTTTTGACAGGTTTTGGTAGAAAAAGCTGTGTAATGCGGAGAAGGGGAAAAAAAACATAACTGCCAGCTTCACAGCTGCTGCCGACACTTTTAGCTTTTCAAATCTTGTTTCATTGTAAATGTTTTTCATTTAGCGCACTGTCTCTGTTCTGTGGCCGTATGTTTTTTGTCTTCGATTAGACATGGATTAACACCCCCCACACACACACACACTCACACACACTCACTAGGTAATTTGTTGAAATTCCTGACTGCTCTGCTCAACCAGCCAGACCGTCCAGATGCCTCTCTGAACTCAGCTCTCTGTTCTACCTTTGATGACTGCATTAAAAACTTTACTTTCATGCAGTGTGTGTGAATGTGTGTGCATGGGGTGTGGGGGTGGGGGACATGAAGCATAAATTTGGTTGGAGGATTTTGCTAATGCAGCCCTGGATGTCATTCATCACGCATGCTGTTCTTCACCTCCTGCTGCTTTAGTGGCCATGAATTAGGCTAGTTCACGGGCTCGCACCAAAATGACACTTCCAGTATTAGGCGCTGAGCCCATCACTTCAAAATAAAGTTATTTTTTAAAGGATTTATTAATGCTTTTTAAACAAGTTTGTAAACGACGCACTCCTTGAATTTTCTCAAAAATCGACAGTGAGCCGCACCTCATGTATTACCGACCTCAAATTGATTTTATGTGGTACATGGAGCTCAATAATATGGCAAAATGAACTTTTTTCGCTTATTGTGCCTTATAATCCAGTGCACCTTATACTGTAGTCCGTAAAATACGGTACAGGGAAGCAGTTTTTAAAGATCAAGTGCTTTGCTTTATTTTACTATCCTCATAATTTAGTTTTAACCATTAAAAAAAATGTGTCATTAAGTGACCTGCGTGTTAGCACTATGGATATTAGTAGACACAATGTTTGTTTTGGCATGCAAATTTGTTTACCATATTTTCCATTGTATAAGTTGCAGGTTTTTTTTTTTTTTTTTTTGGCATACATTTGTCAGTTCTGTGACTTATATGCCGAAGCAACTTATATACGATTTTTTTTTTCATATTTATGATGCAATTTTTGACTGACACTTTAAATTTTGAAGAACTGAAACAGCGGGTCCTCCCACAAGAATGCTTCACTCAACTGGTGCAGGCAGAGGAACGCTGAAGAGCTTGCTGCTCCGGCCTCAATAGATAGATGGATGGATAGATGGATGGATGGATGGATGGATGGATGGATGGATGGATAGATGGTGCCGCCCAGGTGAAATAAAGTTATTTTGACCTTCAAAGTGCATTTATTAAGGAAAAGTTAGACTGAAACACACCTTTGCTATAATGTGAGCAAACACATAATTGTTTTTAAGTGTTAATCTTGTTAAATTTCAAAGAACTGCAACAGCGAGTCTTCCCGTGAGCGCTCGCTTCACTCAGCTGGTGCAGGCGGAAGAACGTTGGAGTGGCTCCAGCCGCAATGGATGGAAGGATGGCGCTGCCCTGCCCAGGCGAAATGAAGTTGTTTTAAGCATTAGATACACGCATAATAAACGTGACAGGTCAGCGGTGAAGTATAATAAATGCGACTTATATGCCGAAGTGACTTATATATGTTTGTTTTTTATCTCCTCAAGGTGCTTTTTTTTTTTTTTTTTTTTTTTTACTGATTCGACTTATATGCTGAGAAAATACGGCATTAAGTAGATCAACTAGCAATAAACTACCCTTTACAGCATGCACTGAGGAATCCTTTATAAAGGGGCTCATTGTGAAATGATACCAGCTTTAATAGTTTTAAGCATAACTTAAAATTTCCGGCTAAAAGTTAATTTATACAAATCCGGTCAGGATTAAACACAGTTTCTAAAAGTTGAGATTTTTCACAGAGCCATCTACAACAGGTGACATTAATGGTTTACATGTTTTTTTTACAGAACCTTACTTCAAAACAGCTGAATCAGTACTTTAACCAGCAAGAAAATCTGACTAGTTCAAAAGTTTTTAATCTGACACTGAAAAACAAAACCCGACACTGAACAACATGTTATGCACCAACAGGTTATTCAAGAGTCTCACGCCGTGTGCTTGATTGAAATGGCAAAAACATACAAACCAAAAGAGCCTCAGGAGTTGCACAAGTTAAAAACCAAACAAACTTTCATGATCTGACTTCACTTTTTTATTTCTGTTCTTTACATCAGATTAAATCATTTCTGTTTCAAAGTGTTTCCGGCTTCACTTGTAAAACGAATCAATGTTGGGATGTCAAGCTGTGGAGATGAACGTGATGCTGACGTGGCAAACCTCTTTTTGAGCTGACTGATTCCAAAGTGGACCGTGACACAATTTATCGTTTGGATGGCAACAAAGTGTTCAGAGAAAACTGCACTGAATGAGCTGCTCTGCTAGTTCACAACATCCAAGATGTTCCTAAATCTTTAGTGAGGTTGGTTTAAAAGGGTCTTGTCATCCATTTGTTTGCTCTTTTGCAAGGAATGCGTGTAAGTCACACCAAATCTTGCTAGTTGGACAGAGCTAGTCTCTTACAAGTTATCCTCATCCTAAGTCACGTCTTACTGTACGTCCATAAATCATCCACACAAAGGGAAAAGTTGTCATTGAAAACAACAAGTCTTAAGAGTTTTTTGGTTTGTATTCAACTCGTGATGTTTGGAGTCGAAAGCCAAAAGAGCTCCATAGCAGCGGAAGATCTTACAGAAACACGATTTGCAGCTGAAAGACTTTTTATATAAGGTGGTGCCTGACTGGTTGGGTTTGTGGCAGAACTGCGTACATAAATCTGGCTCTTGTTTCTGTCTTGTCGTAGCTGACAGATTAATCAACAGCCAAGTTAAATAATGGGGAAAATATCAAGCGGCGATGACAGGAAATGTGTAAACAGTGATGGAAATATGGGACAGATCCTGTCGTTGTCCTGGGTGACTCCAGCCAAAAAACACTCCGGGGTTTCAAAAACGTTAAAGCAGCTTTTTAATAATGAAGAAATCCGGCATATTTCAGACCCCTTCCTCAGCCTGGCTTCTATATTTTACACTCAACTGTGCTGCGTTGGGTGTGTTTTAGCATCAAGGCGTGGTTGACAATTGGCCCGACTACATCTTAACGCCTAAAAACTGAGCCGCAGATGTTCAGTGTTGGTTCAGGGAGAAAAGAAAACGAAAATACGTAGCAGGTAAAGTTGCAAATAATCATGTAAATTGTTCTTCAAAGTTTAAAATGTATTATAAGACTCCAAAAACTCTGAAACAAACCCAGCAGTGAAGGAAAACTGCTATATAATAGGGTCAATGAAAGCCAAAATACACAAACACCTATTGAGCTGACCTGACAGCACTGTTTGCTTTCCAGCTTCAAAATACCTGTAACAATTTCCCAAGCAATGATGTAAGAAGTGGAAAATTTCTGCCAGTCAAGAGTCAAATCTTCCAAAAGTCTTGATGGAGACATTTTATTGGGATCGTTTTTGGCACAGTTGAATCAGCATTTTTGACACACACACACACACACACACACACACACACACACACACACACACACACACACACACACACACACACACACACACACGGTCTGAAAATGACCCTGCATAGGTTACAACAGAGTCAGAGGGCGCTCACACCTCTTGACCTCCGGAACGCCACACTCACTCTTCTGTGCGATGGAATGAGACCCCTAAACGATGCAGATGGGGGTGGTTCAGTTAAATTGATGGTTATGGCTTTTAAAGGAGCAACATGATGCGATCTTTGTAAAAGCAAACACAAGACCTTCCATAGATGTAAGGAATATCTGTAGTTAGTTCCAGTAACATGTGCCGGTAGATGAGAAATCAAAGGTTATGACATGAGATTAAAAAGTACCATTGGTCTCTGACTTTTCCAGTTGTGTAACAAAACATAATGAAACTGGAATTTTCCAAACAATACCAGCTTGGCTTTTGTATCAATGTTATCTTATTTGACAAATAAACATATTTCGGATTGGATGTGATTCGATTCAGGTTCTCATAACCAAACATTACAGGAAAGATGTGTAAAACTCAAAGAATTTAAACAAACAAGGGTAGTAGTTTCCAATAGAGTCATCAAATTTATTTTAAGGTGATTTTGATTGCTCATTACTTAAGTTAATTTTTTAACTTAGCATTTTTTCCAAACGTCATCATAGGTAGAGAAAAAATCCGAGCAAGCAAATTTAGATTTAAATACATATTTCTCGTAGGTTTTAACACGTCAAATGGCTTTGGCAGCTGTAAGGGCGCTCACTTCAGTGGTTCCTGAACAAGATGCTGCAGCGTCGTTTGCACGCAGCGTTTATTTACGGCTGGTGCGGCAGAGAGCCCATGAAGATGTCAAAGTTATCTTAAATGAAAAGCAACGCTGACACTAAACCTCGCTGCATCCAGTGCCACCTCATAACTCACTTTTATGGGCCACATTGTTACCTTTTCCCATGAGAATCCTAAACGTGGTCCTCGAGCTGAGAGACAGCGAGACTCGACTCCACAAAGTAGAGATGTTCAGACATGGAGCAGAAGGAGACTGGGACCCATTTCAAGCATGCTTAATATTTTCTGCAAGGGTCAGCACTTTTTGTGCTTTTGCTTTGCTTTATTTATTTGGCAACGTGCGGATGATCAATTCTCAGAGGAAAGATGATTTTACAGCACAGAAAGCTCCAAAAAGTAAAAAAATTAAAAAAAAAAAAAAATTCACAAAGTAAAACTGACACTTCTGTGAGCATTCCTACAGTAAAACATGTTTTTTAGTTTTGGTTAAAATTTGAGAATGTTTAAACAGAGACTAAAAGTTAAACTTAAAGCTGAGCTTTCCCTGTGAATACTGGTCTGCAAGAGTCATTTACATTAGTGTGTGTTAATTATCACCTGCCACCATTAAAGGTGGACAATTTTGTCATTTCCTCTGTGTGTAGGTGTGTTTGCCTAGTTTAGTTTCTCAGTCTGTTCCCAAAATATCTCATCTAGAGGAAGGATTTTATTGAAACTCTCTACAATTTTTAATGTCCATCTACATTTTAGAGCCATCCCAATTCAAGATGGCCACCACAGCTCAACACAGTAATGAACTCAGTCAGTTTGACAGGCATTAAGTTACCGTATTTTTCAGTCTATAAGGCACACATAAATCCTTTAATGTTTTTAAAAAAATTGACAGTGCACCTTATGTATTAATTCTGGTTGTGCTTACTGACCTCAAACTGATTTTATGAGGTGCACAGTGCTCAAAAATCTGTCAAAACATTTTAGTAAGACTTTGCCGCACCACTTGATGGATTGTCGGAGCATTACGACTACCGTAGTCAGCAGACTTGCGATACCGTAATCAGGAGTATTGTGAATGAGTGGAATAAAGTTTGACTTATCTGTTTTGTTTTGCTTAATGCACCTTATAATCCGTTGCGCCTTATAGTCTCAAAAATACGGTAATGTTTAGTGTGGTAGTAGCTGAGCCATCTCATCCCATTCTGTAAGGAGAACCAAGACAATGTGGTTGCGTGTGATCCGAGCCAGGATCAAGAGTCAATCGCATCCTGACATGCCCTCTGGTTCTCCACATGATCTGGACTGGAGCAGCTGATCGTGAAGGTCTTACGAGGTGAGATGGATGGACTGAGCAAATGAGCACCAAAAGACATGCCGGTGAGCACAAATTCACAATCTCAACCTAATTTGATGTGCTCAGCTTAGCCTTTTAAAGCTAATTAGGTGAGCTTGAGTGTGGAGGAGAGCCACAACCCTGGAGCCAAAAGTAAAAACGTCTGTTTCACCTATGACACTATTTAATGATGCTCATTTGCAATCTGACTCCTTGAATGTTAGCCAGCTACTGAACCATGATAAGCATTTGACCTCTTTTTTCCCCTTTTAGCTTTACTAAAGAAATAGTGTTAGCTATACTGCATTATTTGTCCTATTTAGAAAATGTTTTACATCTTAATCATGCACAAGCACAAAAGGAACCACTCGTTTCTGTGAAAAAACAAAAGTTGGCATCAAACCAGTGTTTTGTTTCCAAGTCCTGTGCACAGCAGCTGTTCTTGTTCTATCAGCTCTGAAACCATTGCATTGTATACGAACAAAGTTATGACCTTAAATGCAGCAACAAATTTAAAAAAAAGTGGTTAAAGTGTGGACAAACACAGCAGAAAACTTCCTGAGCAGCAGAGGTCCTGTGAAAAGAACCAAACCTGGGGATGTGAAAAACCACATCCATGTTCAAAGGCAAGCGAGACGATTTAAGTTACGGCCTCTGTTTGCTTTACTTTGAAGGGCGCAATTTGTTCAGAGTGCACGCAGAAAAGCACGAGGTGCATACGTATCCCTCTTCTTGCAAGCTTGGACACATTTGCAAACACATTAATGTGCATTAAATGTATCACATCATACACTAATCCTCCCAGTTTCTCGCCAAATGTTCACCCGTCATCATGCTCCACATCTGCACTTGCTGTTGGGTAAAGTTTGACGAATGTTTTACTAAACACGCTGTCAGGACAAACTATGGCCAGAGAAATCCAGACGCTAAATCTTACCGTAATAACCGTATATTTTAAAACTAGAGAGGAAAGAGCTGATGAAATTGATGGGTTGTCCCTCTAATGCAACCATCTGATGTCATTATCATTGGTGACATATTGCAGCCTAATGGTGAAGCTCTGTAGGTGTGTGTGTGTAAAAGTGCGTGTGCACGTGTGCGTCAGAGAACACTGCAGGCGAAGGGAGGGAGGACGAGATGCTAATTGGAATTCCTTCAGCCATGTCTGGTAAAGGTTTGGTGTCTGAGT
>JARVLU010000528.1:19429788-19441026 GCA_031762415.1 Simpsonichthys santanae | reverse complement strand
ACACACACACACACACACACACACACACACACACACACACACACACACACACACACACACACACACACACACTGACCCTAATAAAAGAGGGGTTTGCTATATGGAGCCCATGTGCAAAACTGGCCTCTCTGCTCTGGAGTGTGTGTCCAGCAGAAGAGGATTGTACAGCACCAAATTCCCACCAATAGACATGCAAACTTATGTGTATGAAGATGTGTATGTGATCAAGGCCTATTATAAGGATAATGTTACATTACACACTTGACATGTACCCTCTGATTCAGACAAAATTGTTGTACGACATTAAAAAATAAAACATCAACGCATCTTGGAAGCTTCCCATCTGATTTGGCGCTCTTGCGGGGGGAAACCGTGGCAGGTAAATGTGGGAGTAATGTTCTGTTCTCCCTCAGCAACGACTGTCAACGTGCCCCAAGGCGGTGTAGTTACTGCGTGATGCTCTAAAGACCATCCTGGAGAGCTTCCAGATGTGTTTAACTGGAAGATAAAAGTTGTGGACGACAGAATGACAACAGCCGATCTGCTCTCAGTCAGACAAAACCGCTTGTGACGAGCGTATTCAGATCTGACGCTCGGTTTGAACCAAACATATATTTGCTCATAACATACCTGCAGCTGAGATAGCTCAAGATCAGATTAGAGTCGCTGTGTGAATGTGAGACTAAGCAGCACTGACACGTGAGCTCGGTGACCCCGCTCATATGAATAAGGGTTAAAAACCATACACAACCCAGAAAATGCACAAACAAGCAGGGGTTGCATAGTCACCAGGCGAGTAAAAGCTCCAACTTGACATGTGCCCACCACGACTACAGCTGCCACACAATAGCAGCAAGGACTCCGTGGACTTGTCGTTCCCACCCCCCATGGGGTTTAGCTGTTTTAAATGTTCCCTCAAAGACGAAGAACGTTCTCTCGGCAACTTCTAATTGGTTCCAGCGAATCATCGCTCTCTCTCTCTCTCTTTGTTTTTTGTCTGTTTGGTTCACTTTTTCTTCTTCTTCGTCTCCTGTTCTTCTTCTGTCAAGCTTTCTCCTTCCAAACTCTTTGTAGTTGGACAAAAAAAAAAAAAAAAAAGCTTTGCCTCCACAGATGGTGAAAAGGCTGGAAGCACGCGGCTCTGTTGTTTGTTCTTTTGCCCAGTCACCTGTCTTAATGTGCACGGTTTCCCAAGAAAGAAACAAAGGAACTTCACTCTCCAGAGATAAACTCAGGAGATAAAGTGGAGGAAGAATGAGTGTGTCTTTTGCCACAGTGGTCCTCATTGATAATGGGGCCTTTGTGTTTGGCTGCTTGCTTCTGCCAAAAGATCTACAAAGAAACCGAGCGGCTACGTGCACCTTTAATGTGCAACTTGACCACAAATGATGCAGTAAATGTAAAAGAATAAAACAGATATGAGCTGACTTACTGTATGGATCATCCCTGTTCTTGGTGCCGTTAACGTTTCCGTCTTCACCGATGCGAAGGAAGAACTTCTGGTAGGAGAACAGCTTCCTCCTGCGCACGTCTCCCTGTAGATGTTTGTAGCTGCTTCGCACGTGACGCCCGACGACCGTCGCCGACGATGGCGACGACTCGTTGGTTGCTCGTGGCAACCTCGCCGCGGATGCTGAGGATGCTGAGATGAAAAGGTGAGAAGTTCCTCCTGGCGCATGGTTCGTCTCAGAGTCTTTGGCCGGTGCAGCGGCGAGCGAGGAGGGTCCCAGCAGGAGGAGCAGGAGGAGGAAAGTGATGGAGAGGAAGAGCGATGGAGGTCTGCTGCAGGGGAAGGAGGAGAACCAGGCGACCGGTGCACCTTGTGTCACTGTCCATCTACACATGGTAGTGGAGCTGGGAGAGCTGTGGAGGTGCTCAGGGGCTGGGGCATGCTGAGCTGGGTGCAGGGAAGAGGAAAGAGAGTGGGAGAAACTCCCCCTGACCCACAGACTAAACCTCCTCTGTCTGGGAACCCACAGTCTCACTGGGACTGGAGGTGTTGAAACCTCTGGAACAACTGGAGTGAAGATGTTTGACAGCGGGTCAGAGCAGGACGATGAGCAGCAGAGCTACAGTTTTAATGAATCGAGGCGTCGCTGTGGTCGTTACTCCTCAGAAAAAGAAAAAAAACACAGAACTATCTGAAGATCCGAAACTCAGATCACCTCATGAGGATCTTTCGAAACACACAATGTAACTTCATTCATGCACGCTACAAAAATCTACATCCAAAAGAGACATAAAGAAGTTAAACGAGGCTGAATAAAGTGCTTAATACAAAATGAATAAATAAAGTTTATGAAAAAAATGAACAGAACAGTGATGCTTCTTGTAAAATGTCCAAAGAAATCCAAGCAACGCAAGTCGAAAAGGGTCCGAATCCAGATTTTCTTCTTTTCCTCTGTTGTTTCTCTTGAATTGTGTGAGCCAGTTTGAAGTTACTTGAGAGTGTAACTGAGCCCCCCACCCCAGGTCTCGTCTTTCTCCCCACTTTTGTTGTGCGTCTGTCAGTGAGCTGATCTCCCAGTCTGTCCTCTGTCCTTGCCTCTCAGAGTCTGAGTGCTGGAGCGGTGAGTTGCCTCTCCTCTTTCCTCCCGTGTGTGGCTCCCTCTCCTTTTTTTTTTTTTTTTTTTGGCCCCCACCCTTCTTTTTTTTTTTTTTTTTTCTCCCTCTGCCTCTTTGCTGTCTCTATCACCGGTCCTCCGCCTGGTTATCAGGAGTTCCAGCGAGGTGACTGACTTGTCTTTTCCTTTCACCTCATGTATCTGCTGCAGCAGCTCCCCAGATGTCTCCGTCTAATTGGATGTCTATTAAAACCACTTGGCTTTGAAGAGCTCAGTGCATTTATGTGAGCGTGCACGTGTAAATGTGTGTGTGTGTGAGGGTGGGGGATAGGGGGGTCTGTCTCTGTCCCACCCCACTTTTTGCTTTCCCTCCCTCTCCCCCTTTTTCTCTGTCTCCACCCCTTCCCAGACTAAACCCCACAACAGAAAAGGTCAGAAAAAAAAGAAAACCTCTTCCTTCAGCTCCTCTTTTATTTATCGCATTAGCTTCATCCAGCTGTTGATTAGTGAAGACTTTTTGTAAAAGTACCAAACTTTGCTGCAGGAAAATGGCAAAGTGGTTACCCATTTGAGTTTTCAACTCATGTCTCAGCTGGAGTTTAAGTTCATGACTGAAAATGCACAGTTTTATATGGTTTTGGTCTGAGTGCAGGCAAATTTGGGCTTGTTCCTTTTTCTTGAAGAGTTCAGGGAGTGAAAGTTGTGCCTTACGTGTGACGCAGCGTTTCAGCTTTCATGAATCTAGGTCTCCTGTCTGGTATTCAGCATATTGTTTAATTTCCTCTTCACATAGCCAGACAACAACCATGTCTCCACCTTTTCTCTTCACAACACAGCATGCTGCATAACCGTCTGACTCCTCGTGTTCATTTTTCCTTCAGTTCACGGCATTGACGCTGCAAAAAAAAAAAAAAAAAGACATGCATCCTTACTGTTCAGTCAGCAAGTGGTTCCCTCTGCAGGGGTAACTCTACCTAAAATAGACAGATGCAGGGAGCCGCCAACAATCTGTCATTCACGTCAACGCCGCAGCCTTCTGTTTCCCCACCGAAGGCGCGACTTTGCAGATGGCAAAGATGGATCTGACAGGTTGTTTTGGTGCATGAACAACCACTGTGCAAAATGTGGTTATGAAATGATGATAAATGGTTGCACGAACTGGCTTTTATGTAATATATAACAATTCTGCTGCTAAACAACAGGCGGTTTTCTCTATTTTTTTCTTCCTTGTCTCTCATATTTGCAGGATTAAATACAGAACTGCAGTTTATGACTTTTATTGCCCCTATGCAGCTGACTTGTTACATTTAATGTGAGACGTGTTTATCACAGTTTTCAGACTCAAAATGAAGTCTTCAGGGTGTTGCCCGAGAAGCAGTCCAAGCCCAAAGATACTTCATTGACTATTTTGCTTAGATTAGTGACCTAAACCATTTGTCAGTTATCAAAGTAGTTCATTTGATGTCATTGCACAGTATGTTTATATACTTATGTAATATATGGCCAAGTACAAGTCCACTGTTGGCACCATTCAGCACCGTGGACAGCACTTTTCATTGCATTCCTTCAACATACTAATGCACTAATTGAACATTTTTGCCTTTGACATCGTTCGTAATGGCGTCTCGAGCTGTTGTTTGACAGTTTTTAGATTGAGTACAGCGTGAGGAGAATCTCTAAGGAAGGTATGAGCATTTAAAAAAAAAAACTCCTTTTTGAGGAAGAAACTACTTGTAAATGAACATCATTTGAAAAAAAAAAAAAAAAGACGAATTACATTTTAAAAAATGCCACAAAAACACAATAACATTTGAAAAAACAGAATTACATTTGAAGAAAAAAAAAAAATAATAATAATAAATAAAAACTGAATTACATTAAGCCAAGGTGGAAGTGGCCAGAATAACATTTGAAATAACGGAATTACATTAAGCAAAACTGGAACTGATGGGTTTTTTTCCTTTTTTTTTTTTTTTTTTTTTTTCCAAATGTAATTCTTTTTTTTTTTTTTTTTTAAGTATGATTCTGGTCACTTCCGCTTTGTCTTAACGTAATTCCGTTTTATTTTTCAAATTCAATTCTGGCCACTTCCACTTTGGCTAAATGTAATTCCATTTTTTTATTTTATGTAATTCTGATCACCTCCTCTTGGGCCATTTACATTTTGGTTATTTCTGCTTTGGTTTAATATAATTCCATTTTTTCAAATGTAATTCTGTTTTTATCAAATGTTGTTCTGTTTTTTCAAATGTTCCTTTACACCTCAGGGCCACCATACAAAACACTTGAAAAGTGTTATTAAAATAGAGGAAACTCTGGGGTTGCATTTAGCTGTGATCTATTTCACCAAGTAACTCAACTTAGCTATAAAATAATGATCAGCTTGTTATTGAATAGAAACCCATTTAAAAAATGCACTGTGAGTATTTTTCCAACACTAAGTGAGAATGTAAATTATTGTTTGTCCCATTTGTCTTGATGTGTCCCTGTGATGGGCTTGTGGCCGGCCGATGGTGTACCTTGCCTCTCGCACAGTGATAGCTGGACAGTGACACCCAGAACCCAAAAAGGATGAAGGGAGTAAAGATAATGGATGGATGGATGCATGGATGGATGGATAAATCAAAGGAAACAGACAGATTTATTAAAACGAAAAATGTTGAACAACTGCCATTAAAGTTTTATTTGTTATACTTTTTGTTCATGTAGAAATTTTATAGTTGGTTTGAAACTCAAGCTGCAGCAGCAGCTAGCTGTAGCACTGTCCAGGGGCACTTCTGATATTTTTAATACATCTGACGGGAAAGTCATAACGTAAATTTGGTGGCGCTGCAATAGTTCAAAGCATCAACATGAATTGCTGTGTTGTTTTGAAAATGGAGTTGTTTTTAGTCAGCATTAATCCACACCGTTCAACTTTGACTTTTAGCTCACCGTTCCCATCAGAATGAAACTTTACGTTTTTCTATATCAACGCTGTTCAAAGAGTGATCTACAACAGGTAAGATATCGATTGGTAATACTGTGTCCACAGCACCAGAATTAAATGTCTCTTTATAGTAAAAAAACTCAAGAAAACACAACAGTAGTCCCTCGTTACTTGTGGTACGACTTCTGCGGACTCGCTCTACCACGATTTGTGGACGTACAGTTCAAAATTTCTGACAATTTTTTTTTACTACTACAGCAAATACTAAAATAAACTACTTCTTACTAACAAAGTCCATGCTTCTTACTACTACTATTACTACTACAAGTACTACTACAAGTACGAGATGGAAGTGACAATAAATTTTACATGAACTTGTACTGCTGTCCCTATTTCGCAGTTTTTCACTCATTGCGCTGCGGGGGGTGGGGGGGGGGGGACCTACCACCCGTGATAAACGAGGGACTGCTGTGTTGAACGCACTGGACTAGATGTGACCGAAACCTAAAGCAAAGAAAAACTTGAATAAATTATTTTTAAAAAAATGCTGAGTGATGGAGAAAGAGGGAGAAATCATCTGCTCAGTGGCTCTGTGGCTTGAATTTGGAGCACATAGCATGCACACACACATACACACACACTTACACACAGACGGCGTGTGTCATTGACCCTTTTATCATTGTAATGTAGTTTTTAAACTGTGTAATCATTGTTCTCTGGTTATGGCAGGAACAAATCACTATTGAACCAATATTCTGAAAAAATATCAATTTCTCACTAATCTGTTCATTGTGTTGCCCTGCGGTCTTGTTGTTCAGCGTAACCGTTCTAACAAGACTCAGATGTTGAAAGTAAGTTGACTGAAAGGAGGGGAAAAGGTTTCGTCACACCAGAAAACAATTTGTTGGAGCAGCTTCAACAAATTTTGGGACTTTTTTTTTTTTTTTTTTTTAAACCTGGAAGCTCTGGGGCTTTCCTCTTTGAAAAAGATCGCCATTTAAGTGGTGTTTTAAATGCATTTTAAAAGAGTTCATTTTGTTGCAACAGGGAATTTGGAGACTGTTACACAATAGATAATCATTTCAAGTTTCTGTTGAAATAATAGAACAAACTGTAATTGGACTGTCCCAGTCAACACATCTCATATTTTTAGGGGGAAACGATGGAACAAGATGAGTCTCGTTGTCTCGTGGTTTTGGGTTGCGTTCGTGTTCAAAGTCCTGCAAATGTCGAAATTATGGTCTGGGGTCAAAAACCAAAGCAAGTGACGTTATAGAGAAATGGCATCCCTGAATGTTAATTTTTTAAAATCAGGTACGCAGGGTGAACACTGCTCCCCTCTTGGTCCGCTGGTCATTCCTTGGATAAGACTCGATCACTCATGCCCAGGAGGTAAAACCCATTAGGGACCAAGCAGTTCGGCTCAGTGATTCTAATTGTTTCATTGCGGTCGAGCTGGTGGCTTTGAACACATTATGGCCTTCAAACTAGCTCCGCCGAAATGGCCCTGGCAGTTAACTTTAATTACACACATATTAAAGCACTTACACAAAAAAGGAGGTCTTACGATAAGCTAACTTACACGACAGTTGGCGCAGGCTGTTGAATGGAGGATATTCCATGAATGCAATCCATCAGTGACAATCAGAATCGTGAGCGCTTAGATTAAAATTGGGCTTGAACTTTTCTTAGATCAAATCTAGGCACGAAACGGCAGTAAAGTTGCCATTTCAAATAGATAAGTCAATCAGCATCAGGTCCTTCGCAAAGCTGCGTTTTTGCTGCCGCTCCTCTTCAGTGCATTATTTTTGTCATTTCACTGGAATGCGCTCCAAATGAAAACAAACAGGGATCGGGCGTGCAAGCTGCAGCGATAAGAGAAACATGAGTAAACACCTCGTTTGACCTGACCTCTCTCAAGCAGCATTAAAAAGTTTGCCAAGCTCCCGAGCCAAGAGACGTGACCTTCAGAGCACATAAACAGAGATGTTCTAACAAGGCAATGAGAGCGGCGCTTCGGTTTGAAGATGTTCCGTGATTTACACCTCGCCGTATTCCTGATGGGCCCCTCGTGTTGACTTTGGAGAAATGAAACAGCCCCTAAAAGCTCCAAAAGAGAAGTAGCTCTGTCATTAGGTAATTACTTCTTTCAGCTAACATCACTTTGTTGTATACAGAAAAGGTTCTGACGAGCCGGTTTTTGTCATTTGCTGGAATCTTTTACTGTTTAAAAATAAAATGATGCAACATCGGTATTTCTGCGTGGGTTGAGCCTTTTTTTTTTTTGTCTTGGAGGGCTCATCCATATGATTATTGAGTAAGAAGATTACAGCTAATCTTCTAGCTGGGTGGTTTGAAAAGAAGTTGCAAGGAAAAGAAGGAAGCTTTTAAAGACTGTCTGGATTTCTTGATTGATAAAAAGCAGTTGTATCTTCTTTGAAGATGTGTGTGCAGTCAAACTGACTAAACTAAAACATGGACTCGAGGCCCTGGTTAACAAACCGCCACAGGTGGCCATATATGTTGTATGGTCTGGTCTGGAGACTGGGGCATTGACAAAAAGACAGGAGAAAGAACTGGAGGTGGTAGAAATGAAGATGTTGACGTTCTCCTTGGGAGTGACAAGGATGGATAAGATTAAGAATGAGGTCATCAGAGGTACAGCACAGGTTGAACAACTGAGAGATAAAGTTAGAGAGGCCAGACTGAGATGGTTTGAACATGTCCAGAGGAGGGACAGTGGGTATGTTGGAAATCCAGCTACCAAGAAATGGACAGATGAGATAGAGGACATGGAGGTACAGTAGTTGGAGTGAGGACAGAGGATGCAGAAGACAGACTGAGATGGAGAAGGATGTCTTGCTGTGGCAACCACTGAAGAGGGAAAAGCCGTAAGAAAAAGAGGAAGTGAGAACTGCAGCTTTGCTGAAAGGAAATTTAACTGAATTCTAAAAGAAATAACGCAAAAGATGCTGGAAGCTCTAAAGATTCACAAAAGTATTTAGTAAAACTCGCCGTGCCCTCGTGACAGAAAAAGTGTCATCAGACCAAGTATATTGAATGGGTGATTGGAGAATTCAGTAGTCCCTCATTTATCGCAGGTGTTAGGGACCACCCCACACACGCCACAACCACGATAAGTGAAAAACCACAAAGCACAAGTTTAAGTTCAAGTAAACTTTATTATCATTTCCATCTCATGTACATGAGATGGAACAAAGTTATGTACACAAGTACTTGTAGTAGTCATCAAAGTTCATGCTCAATCATCCAGGTACAAAATCCCATAATGCTCAATCGTGTCATTTGGACAGTTTCTTTTTTTGTGGAAAGATGTTTTGCCCTCTATCCGGAGGGCTTCATCAGACTGAGGCGTCCCAAGTGAACTGTTTCTCCACTAAGCAGTACACTCCTTTAGTGGACCAACCAGTTTACTGGCTAGAGGGCGAAACGTCTTTCCACACAAAAAAGAAACTGTCCAGATGATCTGATTGAGCATTCTTGACTTTTTGTACCTGGATGATTGAGCATGAACTTTGATGTCTTGAACCACTTTGGCTGTGACTGCCTGCCTGGGAGGAGTCGATGATGGACAGGACAGCCCCCAGAAACCATCTTACTATCAGCAAACTGGTTGGTCCACTAAAGGAGTGTACTGCTTAGTGGGAAATCAGTTTACCAGACTGATGAAACCCTCTGGATAGAGGGCAAAACGTCTTTCCACAAAAAAAGAAACTGTCCAGATGACCTGACTGAGCATTATTGTATACTTGTTGTAGTAGTAAGTACCGTAGTCATTTATTTTAATATTTATATACAGGTATATATTAAGGCGTTTTAAACCTTTCCCACACTCATCAATGTTCCTAACAATTTTCTAAACTCTTAAACATTTAAAAAAAACATCTAAATGGGTAATCACCAGAGAAGATGAAGATGAAGAAGAGATGGCTATTAATTATTAGCTGTCCAGTGATGATGAAGAAGATGATGAAGATTAGATTAAACCAGGGGCTTTGGCTTCGCCCTTCATACCAAAAGTGCAAGATGGCTTCCTTTTCCAGAACAGACCTTCTCATCTACGTTAAAAACTTGTTGAGGCCTGTGGCCCCCCTCGGCGATCAGATCTTGTTGACAAACTCCTCCGCTCCTGCTGTATCAGCCGACGCAGCCTCTCTGTGCAGGTGTGGCCATTAAGTTCGTCCTGAAGTTCCACTTTCTCTTTAATCGTCAGCATCTTCCACTGGTGTTTTGGTTTGCCGCCAAAAACTTTTGAACATGTTTAGAAACCATAACACGATTAAAGTCCAGTTGAAAACAAGTGCAGATAAACAGACGTCTTGTATTGTAGCAGCCAATCAGCGCCCGGGTCACGTAGCACAACGCTCTGTTTCTTAAATAGACATGTCCTCACTTTTTCTCAACTTTTCACAACCATGAGTACAGTGATATTACTATACAGTCTGCAATTGTACATATAAATAAATAAATTAAATTGTCCAATAAGTTGGACGTCCACAAACCGCGATAGAGCGAGTTGTCGCAGGTCAAAACACAAAGTAGCGAGGAACTACTGTGAGCACCCGTTTATTTTCATCTGCCCTGCTGGGTCGTGGAATGGACATTGCAAAGAAGACCTGAGTTAACAACCTGAAGTCATAAAGCATGCCTTTTTTTTTATTTTTAGAGAAGACAATGGTTATTAAACTTTCACTTTTGGCCTATATTTAGTCCTGTTTTGTCTGTTTATTAAGCCTGAAATCCTCACATGTGCTTTGAAACGCCTGCATTTGCAACCCCCTGGTAAAATATTATGGAATCACCACTCTAATGAGGATGTTTCTTTCATTATTTAACTTAAAACATGAAAGATGAGTCACAGACATGTCTCAAAATTATATAGTTTTCATGTTTCACAACTTTTTGGTATTGAGAAACAATAAAAATGTATTATAGTTGTAATCAGTTAAAATTACTTTTTTTATCAAGTAGAGAAAAACATTGGACTCGTATTTTACTGTTTTAATCAGATTGACTTAACCTGCTAGTTCGTCTTCACGAGCTAGACAGCAGTCATTACACCTTCAGTAATTGTCTACAAAGTCTACAATGAAATTTTGGTTAAATGTCTTTTTTCCATCTATCAAATGAATGTTTGGTGATGATTTTTTCCCATATGATAATACATCTTGCCATAGGGCAAAGGACGTGAAAACTTTCCTTTAAAAATGAGCTATAATGTCAACAGCATGACCTGCAAATAGTCCGAATCTCAGTCCCGTTAAAAATCTCTGGTGAAAACTGAAGAAAATGGTCAGTGACAAGGCTCTAACCTGCAGAGCTGATCTGTCAACAGCAATAAGAGACAGAGGGAGGCAGATGATTAAAAAACACTTTGTCATTATGTCCGTGCCTCAGATAGCTCCAGCACATATAAAAGCAAGAGGTGGTGCAACAAAGTACTAAAAGTGCAGCGTCTTGCTCATAATTCTATATTTTTTCTTCAAAAATGAGTGTTTTTAGGACTTTTAGTGTCCTCTCTATTTGATCTAAAAACGCAAATGTGCCTGACTACAGTAATATTTATTTTATTTTTATATTGACTGTTATTGCCAGAAGGTTGTGATTAAAAAAAAAAAAAAAAAACACAACATTTTCTTGGGATTTCTGTTATTTTTTTTTAAAAAAAATTAAACAGCGTAAAGAACTTCCTACATGGGTGGTAATTTTAAATTTTTTCCAGGG
>JARVLU010000528.1:19416592-19427328 GCA_031762415.1 Simpsonichthys santanae | reverse complement strand
ATATTATACATTTCGAGGCTCAATGAGATTAACCTGCCTAAATAAAGGTTGAATGAATATGTCATGTATGTCGTGTATGTCATGTATATATCATGGGGGGGGGGGGGGGTATCCCTTTTGAAGGCCATGTAAAGATTAATTAAAGTTGATGCTTAATTAGAACAGGTGTTGTGTTGCTAAATGTACCAATTATTTCCCACCTGGGTTTACAGTTGTAATAGTGTGTGTTCAATAAAACCAAAAAAATAAAATAAAATAAAAAATACAACTCAATTGCTTTATGGAAAGTTGGATTGTTTAAGTCCAGAATTATTATTATTATTGTGAATGACAATAAAGAAACCTTGACCTTGACTTTGACCTTGATCATTATGATTTAAATTTGATTAAAAAACCTTAACAAGTGAAGTAATCAATTCAGCAATCATGCTAAATGAAAAAAATCTTTTTTTACACACTTTTTTTTCCCAACAAAAATGTTTTGCCGGAACAGAACGAGTCTGTCTTTAGGTGGAGGACAAAGGAGTGGAAACAAACAACAACGAGCATAATCCGCTCTTCATCCACAAATGTCATCCTACAATGACGTTGAGAAGTAATTGTTTATTTCTTAGAGCCATGGTGAAAATTATGACTCATAATGAAGTCATAACAGACCTAATTATATATTTGAAAGCGAGCGCTGCCATATTTTTCGACGGCAAACGTCACATCTGTGAAGCAGACCCCTCTGACATCTGCCTCGCAGACGCATCCCTTCACCAGCAGCTCTGATGCCACAGTCAGCCATACAATCAAACAAACAACGGCCTGAAATGTTAACTTTGCAGAGCACAGATGAAGTGAGCGTAGCATGTGCTGATTTTACTAATGTCTGTGCAACTCTATCGGATGTATTTGTTGCTTCCTGTGAGAGTTGGCTCAGTAGCGTGGGTATAAACCATCATCATTAATGTTTAATGTGGGTTCGAATAAAGGATCGCCACCGATAGAAACAAGGTTGTAACTGTAAAATAAAAACGTAAATAAATAAAGATATGTTTACCCTCGTTGGATTACGCTCAACTTTTTACGACTGACAGCACAAAAAAAAGAAAAAAAACTAATTTGTCACCTGAAATTACAAACTGTGGTTTTGTCAGCTGGAGCTGAATCTTGGATTAAAGTTTACTTTTTGAAATATAAACCCAAAGCTGGAAATGTTTGATGATTCCTCCTCCTCTAAGAGCTGGAGTAATAATGGTGCCTACATGGGAGTCATTATTGTGTGGGGCATGCAGAATCGAATGCAGGAAAAGTAATTAGAAGGAGAAAAAAAACTGCTACTGGAACTGAGAATCTCCTGAAATGCTAATTTGCATCATTTATATATTTTAACTTTAACTTAAAGACAGCCATATTTGTTTGTGAAATAAAAAGCACAATTCATAATCTGAATAAACACAAGTGAATATGACAAACTGTGTGAAACATGTGGGTCTAATATGCTCAAAGAAGCTACTTTGTGGAAATTACTTACACATTACAACCAAACCAATGCAGAGGTGTTATTAATAAACGCATATACAAAAAGGCTCAGAACAAACTGGACAAACATAGAAAAACAATCAGTCCAAAAAAATGTGTGATGTCGTGTTGAACAGTTGAACAAACCAGTGGTGTAGCTGTGCGAGTACGGAGTATACCCACTAGAAAAGCTTCAGAATTTCAGTATACCCATTTAAAAGTGCCCAATGACACATGACATAATATTAGTCATCAATACGTTAAACAGCATTTTTATTATTAAGTTTGTTGTTCATTTATTCAGTTAAGCGTCAGAGGAATTTGGAAATGTTCAATATGCTTAAAAATACAAATAAATTGACGATTACACTGTACTAACCAGTGTACTTTGGTTTCTGAGCACAGTATAACCACTACAAGAATGTAGACTACACCAGTAGAACAAACTACAGTGCATTTTGTTCTTCTGGGTGAAATATATCATCCAGCTATTTAAATGATTCAAGGATCGTCAATTCAAAGGACTGTTTTTCACTATTGGCTCTAACTGGATGATTGACCTGAAATGATTCAAGCTGAATGGAAATCTGCTTATAAGAACAAATTAAACCTAAGTGGGTTTAGGCTTTATTGGATGTTTATGTAATGGAATAAAACATAAAAAAAAACCCAACTCTAACCAATTTGTTTCAAGCCTGGAATATGTTGTTGGTTGTTTAGGTGAAGCTGGTGACATTGATGAGGGTATTTCACAAAACAAACTTTAAACCACATGCAAATGGTTTTTAAAGTGAAAGAAAAAAAAAACATTTATTTTACACCTTAAGTCTTTTGTGCAAACCTTTTCTTTTTGTGCATTCATTTTGCAC
Source organism: Simpsonichthys santanae (assembly GCA_031762415.1). NCBI lineage: Eukaryota > Metazoa > Chordata > Actinopteri > Cyprinodontiformes > Rivulidae > Simpsonichthys > Simpsonichthys santanae. Next base: position 19,424,953 of record JARVLU010000528.1, on the reverse strand, counting down.
CAACAACCACAGCAACTTTGGCAACATGTTTAACAACATTTATTCTTGTAATTTGTCCTGACCCTTTTGTTTTGTCATTTTGACCATTTGCTGGTTATTTACATAAAACTATTGATTACTTGAAAACACAAAAAGCAGCAACTGCATCTGCTTCATTTTGGGAACATTGTTTTGCCGAATATCACTTTTTGTTGGAATAGTGGTGCAACAAATGATTTAAAGATTTTAAAAGATATAATTTATGAGGTCCTGTGGTCCTCCAACAAGCTATCTACAACAGGTAGCATACTAATTGTTCGTAATACGGCTCAGTGACTTTGTACATATAGATTATATGGTATATCAAACAAAACTCCACCTGTGTCCATTTTTTGAACATCACCTTTTGCTTCACTTTTGCGTCGCCTTTACACATCCCTGTCAGATACGCTGTGATCAAAGCGCAGTGGAAGTGTGTGTGTTCTTCCTGCACTGAAATATTCATGTCGGGATGCAGAGTATTGGGTAAATGTTGCAACAGGTGGATTAGTTCTGGTTTCAGGGAAAGCAAACAGATGAATACATTAATTCTTATAACAGATTCTGTGATGCTTTCACGCAAAAAAAAAAAAAAAAAAAAAAAGTTTAAGAGAGTTTCAAGTGTTTTAGTCATGTTCCCATCATGGCAATGACAACAGAACAGCAAAAAAAATCTAAGTAATTGATTAAATGACAGCTGCTCCTGAAGCAGAGTATTCCTGTCAAAGTTTGACCAAGCATGTGTTAAATGTAACTTGAAACATTTTCTGCAAACATTCAGTATGAATGCTGAGCTGAAATTTGCTTTAGAAGCCGAAACTGAACTAAAAGAGCAGAGCACTAAAATTAAAAGACTAAAAGTTACAAAAAGTTCAACACTAACTAAAAGCTAAAAGAAGCTAAATGGTAACTAAATGACAAAGTGGCAAAACGCTAACTAAAAGCTAAAAACACCAGCTTAAAATAATATACCTAAAAATATTAAGTCTACCTAAAGTCAAAAATTTGCTAAACATTAGCTAGAAGCTAAAATCACCTGAAGCAAAAGGCTAGCCAAAAGTAAATTAAAAAAAAAATGCAGGCTAAAGGCAGTAAATGGTTAGCAAAAAGAAGAAAATCCCTGGTTTAAAAGATGTAAAATGCAAGCTAAAGTTTGCTAACTAAAAGCTAAAAGTAGTAAAACAGTAAAACAGTAGCTAAATGTAGCAAAACACCAGCTTATAATAATCTACCTAAAAGTAGCAAAAGTCTACCTAAAGTCAAAAAGTCGCTAAACATTTTCTAGAAGCTAACATCACCTGAAGCAAAAAGCAAGCCATAAGTAACAAAATGCAGACAAAAAGCAGCAAATGGTTAACAAAAAGAAGAAATCACTGGTTTAAAAGATGTAAAATGCAAGCTAAAAGTAGCAAAACATTAGCTAAAAGTAGGGAAATCGTAATTTAAAAACTAAAAACAGCATAAGAAGACAAAAACAGAGTAAATATGCTGAAGCAGAATTCAAAGAGAACAATGTTTGACGAGCTTGAATAGAACTTTTTGTATTTCTGTAGGAAAAATACCGGTAAGTACCGGTAAGTTTCTTTCGGCTGCTCCCTTCTTAAGGGTCATTGCAGCAAGCGAATATAAATGTTACAAAAACTGAAAGTCATTTCAACCATCTCCTGAATGAGCTGAATGTGGTGATACATGAATGGCTCAAATAGCCCAAAGTGCAGTGGGACTGAAAAACATAAAATAAAATGCAGGAAATCAATAGAATGACTGCTTAGTCAGCATTCACACAAATTAAAGTGTACACAACGGTAATGAAGTTTGACAACGAGCTTAAATCATCGCATGTATAACAGTCCAGACCACTAAGCTGTTAGAGACACACACACACAAAAAGGTGCACGAGATGTGAAGAGGAGGAAGTGGATGAAGATTCTGGGAGGGAGAAAATACGAGGTAATTGTCTTTGATGATTAATGATGTTCGTGGCTTTCGTGTTTATTTTGCTGGGCAGACAGTTGAAAGCAGAAAGGTCTGAGACCAATCAGTGGCCATCATTAAACGGCGGAAGGACTGCCAGGACCAATCAAACGCCGCTCCGGTTCGAGGAGGGACAAGAGCTAAGTGGTCGTACTGTCAAACAAATGAGAGGTGTTTGCTACATCTGCAAAACCTTAAAATTTGTTGGCTGTAAAAGTGTAAAATTCTTCTCTGTGCAGAGAATACAGTTTTTAAAGTGTGACCCTGTGCCTCTTGTTTGGCCATGATGACTGAGAAACAAATGTCTACGTCTCAGCTTGTGTTTAGACTGAAATACCTGAGATAAACAGTGTAATTACATGATTCAAATTTCACTTGTGTTGTGTGGGCTTCATACCAGCTGATAGTCTGCATGTTTCCATTCATTTGGAGTTTTTCCACTGTGGTTAGATTCAATTGTGCATATCTCTTCTCTGAAACAACCTCCATCCGTTAAAACATTCTGCGTTGATGCACAAAGTTTCTTTCTTGCTACAACACTAAAATATGCAAAGTGGGTTACCTGAAGTGGTCATGGAGGCCCACTCTGTAGTAAACACAAAACAGTACCTTTAAAGCTCTTTACGATGTTAGCGATGTCCGCCATTGCTGAGGGATTTGAATAGCGAATGTTTGTAGTTTTTGAGAGGAGTGTTTTTCTGGACTGGAATTGAACAGGGAATGCAAATAAACTTTAATGTTTTTGGTGCGAAATATTCAAATGAGTACGTGTTGCATTGTGTATAAGAGCAGAGGTAGTTTTTTTTTTTTTTTTTTTTGCTTGTCTGAGTCAGAGCAGAGTGACGATATCAGCAAGAACAAAGCAAAGTTGTATGTATTGCCAGGTGCAATGGCGGCACTATGGGGTGGCCAATGGTGGCCTTGGCCACATAGATTAATCTTCAGCCACCCCATCATTTAAGGAAACTACTTTAAATAACAAAGTTCATACTGAATAATCCAGGTATAAAATCCAATCATTTGCAGTCAGGTCATCTGAATGGTTTCTTTATTGGCTGAGACGTTTCGTCTTTCATCCAAAGGACTTCCTCAAGCCAAGAATCCACCAAACTAAACTGATTTCCACAAACAGCACACTCCAAAGTGGGAAAAAACCTTTTATACATGGCTGTTTGGTGTTTTGAACTACTTGGGCATGACTGTCTCAGAGGAGTTGACGAGGGAGAGGGCGGGCCCCAGAGGCCATCTTAGCATCAGCAAACTGTTTTTTTTTTTTTTTTTTTTACCCACTATGGAGTATGCTGCTAGTGGGAATCAGTTTTGTTTGGTGGCTTCCCGGACTGAGGAAGTCCTTTGGATGAATGACGTAGGTTCTCAGCAAAAACAGAAACCCTTCAGATGACCTGACTGAACATTGTTCTACTTTAAATAATTTAAAAAAATAGAAAGCATTGTTTCCTCAAATCATTATTGTAGCTAGTTTACATCTAAACATGCTGTATGATGGTGGCCATTTTGGATTTTAAGGTGACAATCCAGTTTTTGAAAAGGAACATAACCACTTCACAAAACGGACGTATGGAGGGTACAGTGTTTTCAGTTCCCTGCTTCGCTTTGACAGGGAACAATAATTACCTGCCTGTCCAACACTGCAAGCTTTCATTCTGACACAGGTGGTTTCATATTTGGATTATTATAACTTATTCCAACTTTGATTAACTTTAATTTTTTTTGTGTGCATTGAAAAATAATGTTTTTTATTCCTGAAAAAAAAAAAGAAGTAAACTTGACTATTTTAACATGTAAAAATAATTATTCAACCTTTTATTTTACACAGGAAGTTATTTTTTAACTGCAGTCTGAGATGTTTATTAGCCAGACCTTTGCTGTCTTTGGTAATTTAGCACTTTAAGACATATTGTATCTTTGATTGTTTGTTTTTTAATACACCATTAGGATGTGCTGATTCACATGCATTAGCTGGAGACTGGGTCTCATTGACAATTTAACTGCCCAGAGACTCCTGTGTGGCAGTCCTTGCCTAAAGCGCCTTCTGTGCGGTTCAGCTCACGACAGGGGAGGATGGTAGATTTTGCTGATTAGCAGGACCACCACTGTCTGTTTCTTTTCTCCATCTGGACGAAACATGCAGGTCCTCACTGGTTAGCACGACAAAAACGTGCCAAACGGCAAATACTAATACGCTGATAGTTTGTGATTCAATGTAAGACAAGTGGACATGCAAGTCTCAAAAGTGCCTGGAAACTGGAGTTTTACTTCTCCATCAACACCTTAAATAAAATCTATTTTTGTGGCATCTGAGATCATTTGTTTAGGTCTGATCTGGGCCGTAATGTTTGACAAATTAAACAGAGAAGCCCCTCAACCTCTAAAGGGGACACAGCTAAGTGGCTGCCATGACGTGCAAGATTGCATCAGGAAGGAGGAAAAATGGAGGCCAGGTGTGTGTGAGTGTGTGAGAGAGAGAACAGTGGCTTTTGGGTTATTTGCCTAAAATGCTCCCAGACCCTTTAAATCGACTCTGCTGCCTTAGATCCGAACAGTACTGGACTTTGTATAAAAAGGTTAGAGGAGTTGAGACATCAGAGGAAAGTGTGAGACATGGAACGCTCCTCAGCTCCTTCCTAATGTTACAGCGGACTGTGTATCCTCACCAGATTGGAGCGTGTATGCACACACACACACCCCTCCAGCACTCTCGTCCATTACTTTGAAAAAAGACACCTGTCTTGTTCCGTGTTCTAGTTAGAATTTCAGGTGTCGGGTTTAAGTTGGCCTGCAATAACCCCTTCTCTCATCTTTTCCTAGCAATTCTGATCCCGTTCAGTCGGCAAAAGGCTGGTCTCCATTTAATTCAGTAAGTGTGCACGTGTCTCACCTCCATCAAACGACACATTACTGAGGAAAGAGAGGGCGACGGCAGTTTAAAGGCTTTTACACGTATGTCTGCTCTGTGATGAGAGAGGAAACTCAAACAGACAGAAACTCTGTGATGTGGTGAAGCCATCCAGCTGTACTCAGGTGCACAATTGAGAGCCAATTCAAAGACCTGCAAAAATGCATTCTGTCTAGACACAAAGCAGGACAAACCAAAGCAAAAGCCCGACTGAAGACAAGAAGACGTCCCCAAGACCAAAAGACAAAAACAACAACAAGTAAAGAAGCTGGGCTGAAAAATGTTTGAAGGCGTTTTAAAAGCACTTGAATGAACCTGTCAGAACCTTTAAGGTCAGTGGAGTGAAGTTATTTTAGATTTCTTTGCGATGAAAGCAGGGATCTGAAGGCTGTCTTCGTGTATTTTTAACAAAGAAAGACAACCCGAAACACGCAGCTTTTTCCGCTCATCTGTTTGAAATTAGCTAAAACTGTACAGCAGGATGCAGGAAGTCTGCAGTTCTTTCAGAAAAGTTTTAAAAAGTTTTAAAGTATAAGAGTTGATTTACTGCCTGCAGTACAGGGTGGTTTCCATCTGTTAGGACATGCTACTGTAAAAATACAGAGATTTAAAAAAAAAAAAAGACAAAATTCTGCTGGATTTATGTTGCTTACACCATCTATGCTAAGCTTAAAACAATTATAATCAGTCATATTTGGAATTTTTTTGTCATTTATCATCATGGTACAGAAATTGTTGTTTAAGTATAATAGGTTCAAATGAATTATTAATGACTAAGTCTATTCACAAAATATCAAAGTTCGTGCTCCATAATCCAGGTATAAAATCCAATATAGTTAAATCAGGTAATCTGGACGGTTTCTATTGTTTGTTGAGATATTTCGTCCTTCATCCAAAGGACTTCATCAATCCGATGAGCCACAACAAACTGAGTCCCACAAGCAGCATACCCACATACTGGTCCAACCCGTTTGATGGTGATATGATGGTTTCTGGGGCCCGCCCTTTCCCCAGTGAACTCCTCTGAGGCAGCCAAAGCTCTGCAGACTGATGAAGTCCTTTGGATGAAGGATGAAACATCTCAACAAAACAAAAACAAACAAAAACAAAGAAACCGTCCAGATGACTTGACTTAACTTGGTTGGATTTTTTTTAACCTGGATTATTGAGCATGAACGTTGATGTTTTTAACCACTTTGGCTATGGCTGCCTTAGAGGAGTCGACAGGGGAGAGGGAGGGCCCCAGAAACCATCTTATCACCAGCAAACTGATTGATTGAACTGAATTGAACTGAATTGAACTGATTTGTGTGTGTGCTACTTGTGGGACTGAGTTTGTTGTGGCTCCTAGGACTGACAAAGTTCTTTGGATGAAGGACAAAATGTCTCAAAAAACAAACAAACAAAGAAACTATCCAGACGACCTGATTTAAATTTGTTGGATTTTTAAAATCTGGATTATTGCACATGGACTTAGATGTTTTGAACCACTTTGGCCATGGCTGCGTCAGAGGAGTCGACAGGGGAGGGGTAAGGCCCCAGAAACAAACTGATTGGTCCACTATATGCGTGTGCTGCTTGTGGGGCAGAGTTTGTTGTGGCTCCTTACTGATGAAGTCCTTTGGATGAAGGATGAAACATTTCAACAACAAAAAATAAATAAACCATCCAGATGACTTAACTTTGTTGGAATTCACTAAATACTTTTTTTTTTTTATATAAAACTCTTTGGAAAAGATTTATTTATGTAGAATGTTTGTTTCACCTCGGTCCTGTGACGTTTTACTTTATTGATTGAAATTAACAAACTGAATTAAACTGAATCACAAACAAGTCAACTAGTCAAAGTGTAAGCTGTCATCGGTTGTGCAATCTCTTAGTCCTTCTCAGTCAAACACAGTTCAAGTCAACAAAATGCAAAGATTGTTTTTAGTTTGCCTATTTAAACATGTAAAAATTAAATGTATTTGTTAGTCGATAAATGACATTTGTGGATTTTCATCTTTAGAAGTTGACATTTAAAGATCTGCAATGTGTTGTTGAACAGGGGTCAGTGTCATGTCCTGTTTCTGGTGTGTACTATTTATTCTTTTCGATACAGAGTGTTTGAAACACCATATGTTTCTATGGGCAGTCTTTGTGCACGTGATTCTGTGGACCTGTAGAGTCAGTCAGCACAGGTGCAGTCCAAATGTCTGCTCTTATTCCGCTGGAATCTCAGTAAAAGTTCCTAAATGTTAGTAAGTCGTTCATCACATGGCCAACAAGTGGAGCATGAATTGTATTCAATAAATTCTCTCTTCTAGTTAGCATATGTCCTTCGCATCTTTAAACATGACCTTTGGCTCTAGCTGAACCTCCTGCACCAACACCCACTTCCTCAGATGCCTTACGTTTACTTTTCTGCATGCAGTTTATAGCTTGAAAAGAAGTGTGTTCAACGTTTTCTCAAATGTGAGATGATTTGGATGTTAGAGCTTTACAATCAATTGTTTTTTGTTTTGTTTGTTTCAAGTGACAGGAACAAACATACCATCATTACGTCTGCTGCATACAAGTATTCAGTTCAGTTGTGAACAATTGTTTATCTGTACAGTAGTTGGAACAAAGAGGCAACAGGATAGAGTTGCATTCAGGCCCAAAAAAATCCAACCCGACCCGACCCCAGCCCGTAGCCATCATTCCCGAACCCCACCCGACCTGACAAATTAACAGCAATTACAGGTCCGAACCTTAACACCCTTGGGCAGAAGATCGGAGTTGAGGGGGTGTTTATCCTGTCATGGCCGTCAAAGTGCATTGGATCTGTGCTTCTGCCTGCATTCTGCATTATTCATGCACGGACCCTGCTCTGACATGTCAGATGTTTTTGGGATCTCACCTGTTTGGGTCGTCGACTGCCGCGTCCGCTGAGCGCAGCGGATGAATGAACGTCCATTTGGACTTTGATGGATCGCTGCCTGGCAGTATAGTCCCATCTGAAGCTTAACTGAACTTTTTTTTTTTTTTTTTTTTTACCTTTTTCAAGGTCGGTCAACACGAGGTCAATTGGTCCCGTGTGGCTGGTGATTGTATGGCAAGCCATGTTGCCATATAACTGGATCGTCAACCACGCACATCTGCCGATACGATCAAAAGCCCGACACCGGCCTGGCCCGCACATTAAGCACACTATTATGGTCTGGCCCGACCCAAATTAGGGCGTGGCCACTCTGCCTGGCCGGGCTCCGGGTTAGAAATGACAGCTCTACAACAGGAGAAGGGGAACACAGCAGTAACACTCCAGCTCCTCCAGGGGGATCACAAGGCATTCCCAGACCAGAAAGGATGTACAGGTAGTCCTCGGTTCCCGACCGCCTCGGTTCCCGTTTTTTTGCGTTTACGACCGCCCCCCCAGTGACGTCATCACACCTTACGTTGTCTTTTTTATGCAGCATTTTATATTTTTTTCG
>JARVLU010000528.1:19376632-19402507 GCA_031762415.1 Simpsonichthys santanae | reverse complement strand
ACACACACACACACACACACACACAAACATAAACAACAGCAAAACATTGTTGCTCCGCCTTCGGCAGCAGGTGATAAGCATTTAAACCACTTGTCCTGTGCTGCCAACTGCTTCTACCCACCTCCGGATTAAGTTGCTGCAATCATTCTATTCTAAATAAAACACAGAAATAAACATCTCTAGGCTTTGGATCTGCAGCCTAAACACTCACATCAAAGATCTACAGAGAAAAGCATGTTTCATCTGAGATAAAAGGCAGTGATCCTGGATAAAAGCACCGATAGTCGGATATTATAACTGACTAGCCATCTTGTATTTTTGTTCTGCTAATTCTTGTGTAGTTTATGTGCACAGATTAGGCACACAAATTCAGGTATTACAGGTTTTTGGGTCCATCACAGCAATTAAAGTTCTCTTGTTCTTTCAAACTTGAGTTTATCTCAGTGATTAAAGTTACTGCTGCAGTCCATGATGTCAGAAAATAGCATTTGCAGCACAGAGATGGTGTAGTTGTAAGGGAATAACATTCAATTTAACATATCCCATCTGCTGTTATCACAGCTGGCAAATAAACCATCAAATCTACTTTTTAGGGATCCGAGTAGTTTTTCTCCCAAAGCGAGAGACAAGGAAACAAACGCTGTAATCTATGGTTTCATTCTGCCACAAAGCCTACAGCAATAATCAGGACAAGGAGGAATCTTGTGAGATTTCTTATGATCTTTTACTGGAGTTAGGTTTGAGTCATAAAATGCATGTTTTCCCATAAGAAATGTTCCACCACTGTTCCACTTAATTCTTTCTGGAAAGTTGTTCTGGTCACAGATTAGTCCTTGTTTTGGATGGTATCAGATGACATTTAACGCTCGTTTAACCATCCTGAAAATATGCATTTGCAACGGTGTGATAGTAATTTGTTTAATGTTTTGTATTTGTGCTTGCAAATTTTCACGGGCGTACGAAAGGAGAACTCAAGTGCTGCCAAGTGAAAAACAGACCATTGAAGATTAAACTGTATTTATACAAACAAGACAGAGCATGAGCAAACCCCAGGGACATTAAAGATAACAAAGAGCAGACAAAGGACAAAGACAATACAGGAAATGTACCTTCTAAAGGAGATGAAACCTACATTGATGTGTGACAATTATGACAAGGAACCAAAAACACAACAAAGAGAAACAATTGAAGACAAGCAAACACATTTTTGGTCCAAGGATCGTTCTGTAAAGAAACAGTCTATATCAGTTTTAATGGCTAAGAACATGTAAGACTTTGAAGGTGAGTTTAGGGCTTCAGTAATATGAGGGCCAATGCTGGGAAATAAACACACAGGGGAAATGTTATAAACGTGTGTGATATGTAACAGACAGATTGAGGACTGGAATAATAATTTTAACAAAACGTTTTGACCTCAAACTCAGTAAATTTAGGACATCTAGGAGTAAATGTAAAAACAAAAAGTGTGTACACTTGCAGGGTTGTTGGGATTTGTGAGTTTTATCTGCTTGAACAGTTGAGTGTCATCTGCATACATGAATCTCAAACTTATTAGCCTGATATGTACTGCCTTAGCCATTTAACCATGACATCCCGTTAAATATTCACATTAAAGTATGTACTAAGAGAGGTTGGGTATTCTCCATTAGAACTCTTACTTTGTGTCAAGGATTGTGGCAGAGGAACACAAATACAGGTTCAAAGAAGGCAGCAGGCAGTCTGAGAAGAAAGATAAAAATGGGAAGCTAACTTGAGGGACAGGAAGTCCAGAGAGTAAACCAAAGCAGGGCCATGAACCATGTCACTGGCAAACTAATGACCCGACAAGTAACTTAGATAACCAAGGAGTATGAATGGGAGGGTTGACCGATGAATGGAAACAGGTGTGCTGATTGAGAATATGAAGCAGATGGTGAAATAAGAAATCAATATACTGTAATTGAGGATATCTGGAAACTATGGTAAGAGTTAAAGCTAAACTCTAAAGTCACAGAAATACACATCAGACATTACAGAGTAGCATTCCTGCAAGCTCCAACTCAGTAAATTTAGGACATCCAGGAGTGAATGTAAAAACAAAAAGCTTGTACTTTGTACACTTGCAGGGCTGTTGGGATTTGTGAGTTTTCTCTGCTTGAACAGTTGAGTGTCATCTGCATATGTGAATCTCAAACATATTAGCCTGATGTGTATCACCTTAGCCATTTACCCATGACATCCAGCTAAATCTTCATGTTACAGTATGTACTAATAGAGGTTGGGTATTCTCCATTAGAACTCTTACTTTATGTCGAGGTTTGTGGCAGAGGAACACAAGTACAGGTTAATGGGAGGCAGCAGGCAGAACGTGAAGAAAAATAACTTTGGTAGCTAACCAGAGAGACAGGAAGTCCAGAGAGTAAACTAAAGCAGGTCCATGAACCATGGCACGGGCAAAACTGATGACCTGACAAGCAACTGAGAAAACCATGGATTAGGAATACTGGGAGCATTGATCGATGAGTGGAACCAGGTATATGCTGATTGAGAATATGAAGCAGATGGTGAACTAAATCTACAACAAGGGTAGATGAGGACATCCAGAAACTATGGTAAGAGTTGCATAAAACCTAAACCTTAAACACAACTACCCAAAAATAAGCCAGCCAAAACTTGGAACACAGAATATTATCAAAATCTAAACAAATAAACTCGACAAAGTTCCTGTCAATCCTTAAACCTCCCCAAAAAATATTATTTTGTATAAACTCTTTGTAAGTTACTGACATTTTTATTATTGTAGTCATGTGAGCTTTATGACCCCGCATGCCTTGAACTTTTTTTTATAAAGCGCTTTGTACTGTGGTACAGAAACAATATTTTACTTTTCTAAAATTTAAATCACTTTGATTTAAAACAAATCCATTTGGTCCGGAAAATTACTTTAAAATAGTTATTGCAAAAGAACAGCCTTTTGGTAGAAATAAAACATGTTTTTCATAGCAGCTAAACGAACAGAAAAATGTATTTGGAAATCACCAAGTCATGCTGTAATTTAGGATCACACTTGGAAACATTTGTGTTTTCTTTACTACATGCGCTGTGTTTGCACATTTGTGTGTTTTTGCATCCCTCCGTTGTGTGCGCATGTTCTCACACACGTGGATGTGCGTGTTTGTGTGCCGCAGCAGGCCGCAGGCGAGGTTACATCTTGCAGCAATTAAACTGCATGCGTCTCCTACGCCCCCCTCCATTTGTCTACTGCAGGCTCTTATTTCAAGGCCCGCCTGCATTAGACAAACTGCAAACATTTGATGGCTTGGTGGCTGAACACAGCAACAACATGTTGCGCTCATCAGCTAATTACTCGACAATAAAATGTGGTTGCACTGGGAAGGAATGTGAACATGTTTACTGTGTTGACAAACCAAAAAGATTTGCAGCAGTAGGGCGAAAAAATGGAAAGGAAAGTTTGAAGATGATCAAAGAAGTTGGGCAAAGTAATTTATTATCTTCCTGATGAAATACATTTGTAGGCACTCTGTGAATGCTCTGCTAGTAGAGAGTGTGATTCTACCCAGAGGACAATACAACTCTGAAACATGTACCGTAAGTACCGGTAGTTATCAGGGATTAGATTAACTGACATGGAGATACCTGTAATGTTTAAAGAGAACCTAGCCAGCTAAAGTCAGTTGTCCTTAGTTGAGCTGAGAGCCACTTCAAATACTGTATTTTTCAAACTTTAAGGAGCACCAAACTATAAGGCGCAATATCAGTAAATGCGTCTGTTTTCATATATAAGGCGCACTGGATTATAAAGGGCATAAAGCGGCAGAAGTTCATTTTGACAGATTTTTAATAGTACCACATAAAATCAGTTCAAGGTCAGTAAACACAACCAGAATTAATACATAAATTGCACCGGATTACAAGGCTCACTGTTGATTTGTGATAAAAATTAAAGGATTTTAAGTGCACCTTAAATTCCAAAAACTACGGTAAATAAATGTCAGTTTTTTCCCAGTGAAATCACCAGATAATCAACAAAGAATATGTTGCTGATACAAGTATTGTTTACAGAAAAAGCTAACTTACAAAGATTTCCTATTTTGTTAATGTTTTGTTGATACCAATGTGTTCTGATAGCTGCTTTAGATTTCATTCATAATCCTGTATGCTCATTGTGTGAGTCCATGCATTTCGCTACTAGGCGAGACTGTTGTACTTTTCTATTATCTTGATGTCCAAATCTCTCTAAAAGTCTTCAGTTGATCCGAAACGCTGCTGCCAGGGTCCTGATGAGCGTTAGATGGATAGGATTTTAGCTTCTTTCCATTGGCTCTATGTAAAATTTGGAATATAATTTAAAAATGTACTTTTAACTTAAAATCAAAACTCTAGCTCCATCTTATAAAAAAAAATATTACTTTGTTCCATACAACAGAGCACTTTGCTCTCGGACTGCAGGTTTCCTTCTGGTTCCTATAGAGTTTCTACAATAAAATGGGAGGCAGTTATCAGGCTCCTCACCAGTGGAACCAACTTTTAATAACTGAGAGAACTCGCATGTAACTTATGTAATGTATTCACTTCTACATTTGCAAAGAGTACTGCAATAGTAATAAAGTGTGGCTGACTCAAAATCAAACGTTTAACATATTTAAAAAATGGAACGACTCAGTCTGTCCAAATCCAAATATTCAGATCCTAATGTAGTGTCACAGTCAAGACCACCTAACCCGAGACCGTCAAGACCAAGACCAGAGTGTACCGAGACCAAGACAAGACCAAGACACTTGGGGTCCAAGAGCAAGTCGAGTACAAGACCTCAAGTCTTGGAGCTCAATCTTTTCACAGATTATCTGTCTTATACTGTCACGACATAGTGACAGTTTTAACAAATGCGTTAAAAAACATATGTAACGTTTATAACTAAAAAAAATTGTTTTTTTTTAATGAAAGTTACATACTGCAACTTTGTTTGCTTTCGAATGAACGTATCAGCTTTTAATACATTTTCAAAGCTACATTTTAAAAAATCAGCCATCCAGTGGTTTTTGCACAATGATTTTCATGTCATGTGACCCACTGACACAAAACTCATGTTAAACTACTCTACTAGACCTGACAGAGATAATAAACAACTTTAATTTCACATTTTCCAATTTTACATAATTTATATGTTCAAAAATCATGGTTTTCACTCAATAACTAATTAGCAAATGCTTTAAAATGAGAAATATATGATGGTGTCTTGTGTGTCAGGCCTAACATTAGTTTTGTGTCAATGGGTCAAATGAGGTAAAATATATTAATATTTGTTTCTGGAGAGTGATTGCATCAATAATTTGTCGACGGTCCCTAAGTGAACCATTACGTCTTGGAGGAGGGGCAGACTGAAGACAGCTGACCGAAATCAAACTGCCTGCTTCGGATCAAACGAGAGGAACACACCGCTGAAGCCACGGAGCTCGAATATCCAACGTCCAACGTAAAACTAACTTCACCACGGTAGAGAACCGAGGCTCCAGCACAGCACAAACAGTTCAGAAACAATCTGAAATGAGAAATAAGAGCTATTTATTAAATGATTCAGTCGTGCTTTAGACTGCTTATTGCTAGAGAATCTATTCTGACCCAAAGTGCAGCCATGAATGGTTCTGAATGAGGCTTTACAGCAGACAGCAGCTCCCCTCTCCTCCAGGTACTGAGTACCAGTACAGAATCTTTTAGTGGTACCGGACCGCACCGGCTTACTTTCACCCTTGGTTGCGACGTTACATTCTGTTGTCTGTATTGTTCTGTTGGTACAGAACCGCGTGCAAGTGAACTGGTGTGGGCATGACATCAGTGACAAAAACATATTTAGCAATGAGTCACGTTATCGCTTGGATTTGAATCAGTGCGTTTTGCATCCAATAAAAACAAAGATGTTGATGAATGAACTGGACAATATTCTGACAATTTAGTGATTTTCCTTCCCACAGTTGTGGGCTTGTTTTGAAATAAAATCCCGAGTCCTCAATGTTTGAGACCAAATGCGGTCGAGTCCAAGACCATCAAAAAGTGGTCTTGAGACCGGTCTCAAGACCAACACCAGTCTTGAGTACTACCACACTAATGAGCTGAACTTTATCAGCTAATGAACAAAATGAATAAGAGCTCTTCTAAAAACAACCATCCAGCAAAAGAAGCAGCACAAAAGAGCAGACTGGTCACATTACTGGGTCTCAAGTTTGGTGCAGTTATTGCAAGTTAAAGGTTTTACAACTAAATATCAAATATTATTCCCTTTCATTTGAACTGTACTTTTTCTCACCAAAAAAACTTGGGTTTCCATGACAAACACAGCTTGTGTAACAGACTAATAGACCTAAAGGTCACCCAAGAAGAGTTTCAAACCAGATGCTTTTTACCGGCAGCCAGTAATATCCAGAAATGCCTAATTAACACAACAGCTGCAACTTATACAGACAAGTACCGTAGTAGGTACAAATCCCAGCTCTTCAGCCGATATCTGAGGCCAACAACACATTTAGAGCAAAAACAAAGCTTGTGACGCACATTAGCAAAAGGCAACAATATACAAACCCAGATGAGTTAGAAACATATGCTTTAAAACAAATAGTTAAAGCCATAAATAGAAAATGATTGAGTATTCCAATAGGTGCAAGGTGCTTTTTTAAATGGAAAAAAAAAAAAGCTTGGATTTTAATAGAAACTAAGTGGGAGAGGGATTTGTTCCTCAGCAGCTTCCTCCTCTCACCCACAGACTTCTGGCAGCAGATGCAAGTTTACATACTCGACTTCAGAAGAGTGGGTCAGTGGCAGATTAGTCATCCATGCAGTGATTCAGTGTATACACTTGTCCTCTGCTGCTCTGCTACTTCGGATTCACTGAGGTTGTTTCTCGTATCCTCCCTGAGTGACTCCTTCAGCAAGTGATCGAGCTTTCCAGGAGTTTAACTTGTTGCTTTTTTTGTTGTTGTTCTAAGTTCAAAATCTGTCTTCATTTCTCATGTCTGACTCTTTTCCCTAATGTGGGATTATTCTGTTGTTTTTTTTTATTTTTAATCTATGATCCGGATCTCTTCAAGAGGTCCTTGTGGTTTATTTTCTTCCTTCATATTGGTAAAACCCACTAACCTTTTGAACTTTACCATCACAGTGGATTACAAGTTAACATTATAGTTTGGATATTTTTGAAGTGCAAAAGTGTTGAAAGGCTATGAACAGTTAATATCTTACTTGCTTTAGATAGTTTTTTTAAACAATCTCAGTCTGAATAACAAAAAGACTATTTGCTAAAGGCTAGTCTGAGCAAGCTAAGATGAAAGTGAATAGCAACCATTTCGTTATTTAAACTTTTATATTGCAGTTTTTTTTGTGTGCTTTACATTGTCATTTGCATAAAACTCTAAGATTAAATACAGATATCAGCAGCTCCTAGCTGTAGCTCTTCCAGTGCATCGTGTTGCATTGTTTTACTTTCAACATTTGTGAGATTACAGTTTAATGAAAACATGACAGCAGTCTACAAACCATATTGTTCCCAAAAACTGAAAATAATCTTTTATAGACTGAAATTGTTTTAAGATGCAGCGACTCGTTTTACAATTGGTTCTGTTAGAACTAGCTCATCAATCAATATCTGCAACAAGTGAAATATTTATTGTTCTTCAATGTTCCACATAACCCTATTTCAAAATATCTAAACTACAGTTGTGTCAAATACAGTAGTATGCATATATTTAAGCTTGTTGCATACTTTGCAAAAACTAAGAAAATATATTTGTTTTAATTTTCTGGACAAGATTAAAGTTGGTTTTAGCCAGAGCAGTTCATTTGTCGTGCGAAACAAGTGCAGAACTCCTGGTGAGTCCTCAAAAGACCCTCCCACTGCAGTATATTTACTGTAGATATAAATGTATACTGTATATTTATTTATTTATTTATCATTTAAACAATAAATAAAAATAATAATGATGAAAAATTAACAGGCTCTTGTTTGGCTAGCCGATAGGCTTGTTTAATCCCAGTACTTAAGCGCCACTATCCTGCATGTTTTACTTGTTTTTCTGCTCCAACACACCTGATTCGATGGTTAAATTGCCTCTTTATGTTCTGCAGAAGCCTGTCCCATCACACATTGATTCAAATCAGGTGTGTTGGAGCAGATAAACCTTTAAAACATGCAGGATAGGGGCCCTTGAGGACCAAGATAAGACACCTCTGGCCTAGACTGAAGGAAGCCTGCTGTCTCTTTTGCTATACTCTATATTCTACATGACTGATGTCCCAACTAGAAATATATTAGCCACTGATTACTACCTGACAAAACATCATAAAATCTTGAAAAAATAAATACAGACTGTCTTGTAGTCTTTTGTTAGCTCATGCTGCAAGTGGAGAAACAAGTGAAGCATGAAACCAAATGAGAGCAACTGAATGTGCAGACTATTAAAAAAAATAAATGATTAATTTCTTTTTACAATAAAAAGGTCCACATTGTTCATTTATCTTCATTTGAACTGCGCTGAGCATTCTGCCTCTCTCAGAGTCAAAACGTTGCAGTTTCACCTCAGCCCAGGATGCTCCACAAACGTGGGCCCTTCCTGGATTGGGATCACAGCACCAGATCTCTGTAGCCCACCAGGCCGGGGGCAGGACTTGTGGGAAAGCAACACTGGCAGGAAGTAGTCGTGTAAAGGCAAAGGTATGTGTGTTTTCCCGCATGCGTGCGTGTTTGCCCGGCAGGCAAAACACCAGGCCAGGGCAGGAAATGGGAGTGCTTGTGCCACCAGTTAGAGGAAACAGAGCAGCAGATAAAATGACTCCAAATCAAGCTGGCAGGACTTCTGAGAGACGACGCTGAGTGGACACTGAGGGAGTGATGACATGGATTGTGTTGTGCCTGACCAAACAGAGAAACAAGCACAGCATCTGATTATTTCTCTAAACCACAAAGTGTTTAAAATCCAGAAGTGGTTTAGGACGGTGATGATGAAAATGCACGAGCTGAAGAGTTTGAAGACAAGTTTGTAGAGAAAAGGCCACCATGCCTCCTTTTTAACTGAAGGGATAAAAGGCCACTTTAATTATTTAGATATAATCACGTTGAAATAAAACACAACTACTGATTTTTACAAAAACTGGATTACATCCAGATTCTAATCTTCATTGATGATTTAGATTATTTAAATGTATTTTCTTCAAATAAAATACTTTGGCATGGCTCACCTGATCGTGAACTTCTAGTATTGGTCAAGGCTGCCATCTAGTGGTCATGTATTAGCTGTGCAGTGTATTGGCAGATTGAATACTGATGTTTTAATATATGGAAAGTTGTGTTTTCTGCTAGAGATGCTACAAAACTGGGGGGAAAAAAATCTGTGATGTTGAATTAAAGTGATTTGCTTTGACGTGATTACTAACCACCTAAAAAGCTTAAATATAGGGCACATAAATAGGAATGCTGATATTCTTACCTGTTAATATTCAGTTGTCTTATAGACAACTGTCAATTGTCAACTGACAACTGACAATTGTCTTATAGACATTCTGTTTTCTTATTAAAAAGCAAATTAAAAAAAAAGTTTGCATAACCTGCTAAAATGTTTCATGTTCACGGCACAAAAGAATACATTAATTAAAAAAAAGAAGTTCACCATCTTTCAATTCTACATATCAGGACTTGAACATGATGTGATCTTTATGGGATTCAAAACTTTTTCAGATCTTACCATAACATGTCATGTTTATTAATGAAAAATAAAGCCAGATTGGAAAATATGCATGTTAAAAATCCATCCTTGTTGCAGTTGTAGGATTTAGCTGATGCATGTGAATATCTGATCGTTAGAAAGTGCAGCCACCAAAACAAGCTTCTTTTCCGTTTGCTGCTCTGAGGCATACAGGTGTGATTCACAATGTCAGGAAGGGGAAACATCAGCAGTGACATTAGAGAAGCAACTGTCTATCCGTCAGTCTGTGAAGGGTTAAACCATTTCCAAACTATCTCCCATCATTCTACAATCAGAAAGATCTTAAGAAGTGAAAAATATTCAAGACAGCTGCCAAAGTCCCCAGGACTTGGCATCTAAGCAAATTCACCCCAAGGTCAGACTGTACAATGCTCAAAAAAACAAATAGAAAATGCAAGAGCTTCATCTCAGTGATTTGATACTTTCATGTAAAGTTTCATCTTCGCGAACCACTTACCGGTACCTCTGGAGCAATGTCATTAAGACAGATGAGACAAAGTAAAGAGGTTTACCCATAATGCACAGCAGCATGCTTGGCAAAAACACTGTCCAATCAACTAATCTACAGCAAAATGACTTAAGAAATAATCAAGGTGTTGCAATGGTCCAGTCTAAATTCAGACTTCTACCTGACTGAAAAGTAGTGGAGGGACATTAGAAGAGCTGAGCAGAAATAAATATCTGCAAACCTCAACAAACAGAAGCAAAAATGGAGTGGGCCAAAAATCTGAGTCACAACTACTGAGTTATTTCTACTAAACAAGTTATTTTTGCTATTGTCCAGATCACATGATTTAATAATTCATTTATTTATTTATTTTTTTTTTTTTTTTTGGTTAATTATTTACCATGAGTGAGCTTTCAAACTTTTTTTTTTTTTTTACCAAGTCATAGGATGGACTTAGTTTTCCAGATTTTTCTTTTCCTTTCCTTTTGAGTTTGTTAAAAATCTTGTTTTCTTGTACTTCCTCTGGTATCAGATGCTGTGCAGCTTGAACTTTTTTTTTTTTTTTTTTTACTTTTGGACAATTGTTACGATGTGTAACCATAACAACAAGGTGGTTTTCTACAACTGGAAGCTGCTGATTAACATCTCAGAAGTTCAAATAACACCTCAGCTACAGCTCCAAATCCCAGATGAGTTGAAAAGGAGGTTCCATGGATGCATTCCCATCGACCTGGCGGTGGTGCTCAAGTACCTGCTGAGACCCTGGCGGTGGCGGAAAGCATGGCTCGTGACAGCAGTAGGACCAGGATCGTCCCTCGACACCTGCAGTTCCATCCTCGGGGACGAGGTTCTCGGCAGGCTGCTGAGAGGAGTGGCTATCTTTTGGGGAGGAGTTTTGCATCTAGAACAACTCTTTAATGAAACAAGGACGATGAGCTACAACAATTACTTTCCCTTTGGGATTAATAAAGTATTTTTGAATTGAGTTTAATTATTTTTACACTTGAGGTTGGATTGAAATAATTTTAGAATCAGGTAAAAAAAAATCATCCATTTTTTTTACCCACTTCTTTTCTGGGTAGTGGAAGTCACACCCTGGACATGTAGAGCATCTTTATTACGTCAAGATACAGTAAAAAAGAAAAACAGACATAGAAAAGGGTGTAGCCCCATTACTAGTGTTAGCTGGCCTAAATTCACATTTTAGTTCTAATCCAAGTAAAATTTCAGAAATATGATACACAGACGATGGTAGTTTCTTGAAAATTTAATAAAGTGGGCAAATACAGTTGGCAAACACTTTTTTCTTTCTCGCCACTACAGTAAAGAAACAAGGAGAATGGCTGCTTCTTGGTTTTTCCCTTACAAAACATTTCAGTCAAGAATTAGAAAGTTTATAACGCACAGCCTACAGACACAAGGCCTGCAGAGGTTCTGCTCAGGGTCCAACACGTCTCAGTCCTGTTTCCTGAGTTAACTCACCCAGACACAAACATTTGACCCCGTCGAGTCCCACAGTTTTCGTGTTGAACGTGCGCTGAACAGCCCAAAGCGTTTCAGTAGAAATGGCATGGCTCTAAGATCAGTGCTAAGGCAAAGGAGTGCAGAGGCCCTCAGAAGACATACAAAGGAAACAAACTAAAAACTGAATCTTAAAAAAAATAATAATAATAATGTACAGTGTAAGTCTGTTCCTACAGAGAAGTGCTGAAAGAGATGATGGTGTTGGACAAAAAAATAAAATAAAAAAATAAAAAACACATTTGTGGTAGATAGATTTCTGAAAAACTGACTGCAGGCTTGCGACAGAAAAATCAACCATGTTTCAGCCAATAAGTTTTACAAGTACATTTGCAAATGACAGAAATGGTTTTACTTTTAACAACGGCATAAACCAATAAACAAATTATCATATGACAGGAGGAAAACAAATCAGTTCAGGAGTCACTTGGAAATACGATATTGCTCGTCACACACAAGTCAACCTCTTCAATACATTACAGTAACGTGGAAAACATTTTAGTTTCATCATGACAAAATGAAGTGAGTCCAGGCTGTTGCATCGTTTAGAGGACCACAAAACCGAACTGACACATTTAGATTAATACTAACACTGCTGTTTCATAAAATATATTCTATTAACAGCATAAATGACAGCGGAATAAACTTGTTTTTAAATTAATAAGTGCACAAATCCAGCATGTTTGTGTGACGGTACACAAACTTAAACAATGGATTGCATTTAACGTGACAGCTTTTGTGTATTATTATTATTATAGACGGAGTTAGATAAGAAATTTGGCTGTTGATGCACAAAAGAAAGCGCTGGTTACTGCATTAATTTGGCTGTTCACAGATCAGTTTTTTTTTTTTTTACATTGAGATTAAGTTCTCCTGCACGATTCAAACATCTTTACATTCATCCTGCAGCGTCCTCGTTGTTTGGATTGTGTTGACGTTTGATTCAAACTTGTTACACTAACTAGTCAGGTAAATATGGCTATTTTTTAAAGGAAATATCAGGGTTGAGAGCAGAAATGCAGTTTAGTTGTTTTGCTGTTTGGTCATTTTGGTTTTATTTAAGGCTTGCTCGAGTCGAAAGAGCAGAATTCAGACTAAATAAAAATCATAATTTGCACAAATTGAAAACTCATCCAGCTTAAAGTGTTAGATATTTTGAAGTGGAGTTCAGTGGAATAATTATGAGCAATTAATATCTTACCTGTTGTAGATAGATCTTGGAAGAAACTCAGTTTGGTGAAATAAGAGTTTAATTCTGAATGGACTGACGAGCTAACTGCTAGTTTGAGCTGAGTCAAGACCAAAGAGGATTTCTGCCTTTTTAAAACAACTTCAGACTAAAATATTTTATTACAGTTTCCATGCAAATATCCTTTAAAAACATTTACATCCCTGTCAGTATACATGTAAACCATGTCATGTAAAACCAATGGCGATGTAAAGGTTTATAAAATCAATTTCTCATGAACCAGTACTAAAGTAAAGTTTTGACACTCGAACTGTTTTAAGAACACAGCAAACTACTTCAGCCTTGGTTTAATTTTATTTATACAGCTCACAAATCTTGTGAAAAATAAAATAGCTGTCCAAACTACAGTCGTTCAAAAAGCTATCTACACCAGGTGATATTATTTGTTCAGAACCTTTCCATAAAATTCCACTTCAAAAGATCTAAGCTATCAGTTTAAGATGATTTTTCAAAAATTATAAATTATGTTTTGTTGAATAATTTAGCTTACAGGCTGTGCTGAGAGCTAAACTTCAAATAAAATACAACATGAATCAGTTCCAAAACAGCTTTCAGTTTGTTTATAAATCTTTTTCAGCATCTTCTTTTACAGAAATATTGTGCAGATACAAAATACAATAAAGAACATACTTGGGGTAAAAGGTCTGTAAAGTTTCAAAATGACCTTTGTAAAGGCAACGTAAGCTGTAAACTCCATACAAATACTCCGGGTTTAACCACAGAGACAATGTGTTGGGCGATCTTCAGCCTCTAAATGTATGTTTGTGGAACCGTCCCTGTTGTGTCTCAACACGCCTCCTTGGCTTGGTTTGGCACTTTGCACATCTTCAATATTTGCTTCAAGGCTTTCTGGACATCCTCATCCATCTGACCCTGAGGAGACACAGCACAGGTTCAGTTAACTAACCAATCAGGTGTATATTAAAAAAAATTATAAGGGATTTATTATGAGCATAGCTGCTGCTATATACAGTATAAAATCCAACAAAACCACCTAATCACAAACATCAACAGTGTTACCCTGGACGCAGGATAAATATTCAAAAACTTCACTAAAATAAAAAATTGTAGCCAAATAAAGAACAATAATTAAAGGATAGATTTACTTGAACAGCATATAGAAGGTGCATCCTGTACACAGACACTGTTTCTTGGTGCTGCTTCTCTGATTCCTAAAAAGACAACACAAAATAACATTTTCTGTCACAATGAAAGCAAATAAAAAGCATTAATAATGACATAATTGCTATAATAAAAATAAGAAATATAGCGTGCTACTTGTAAAGGATCTTACGGCTAGTTGGTACTGCAGCTGCTTGATTTGCTGCTGTAGGGTCTCCAGGTGCTGGTTCTGGTGTTGTCTCTTTGAGGGGGAGCAGGAGCTGTAGGAGAGCTGCGATAGGCTGTTTAAAGCGTCCTTTAGCTTTGCTACTTCTCGAGACAAGTCATCAATCTAAAAGCCAAAAAGGGGTAAAAATGATAAAAATAATTAAGATAATGGAAATCTAAAGTTCAGATTAAACAGATTTTTAACGGATATTCTTACAGTATGATGTATATAAATGCAACAGATAACTATTACAGCATTTTTATGTGAAAGAAGCATATTACTGATGATGGTATTTACACTGACCCGCTTGTTTTTCTCTCTTTCTGAGGCAACGTGATTCTCCACCAGCTGTTTGAGCTGACACACAGCATCCTGGGACTCAGCCAGTTTGGAGGTCAGCATCTGGCTCGCCTTGTCCTTGGTCATCAGCAGCTCCTGCAGGGCGTCCCGCTCTGCACGGTTATCTCTTGCCTAACAGATGAATGAGAGGCAACGTAAATAAAAACAGGAGAACGATTAAAAGTGATTCAAGTCTTCATCTGAGGATTAGCTTTTTTTTAATTTTAATGACATCCTCCCACCTTTTGCCATGCATCAGCCGCCTCCAGAGCCATCTCGTCCTGCTTCCTCAGAGCCCCCTGAAGGAGCTGCGTCAGGTGGTTCACCTCATGCTCCATTTGTTCTCGCATGTTCTCGTGCTCCACATGAGAGACCGATCCATCTGGGGTAACAGCTTTCTCAGAAGTCAAGCTTTTATGAGAGAGAGATGCAAGAACAATCATGGTAATCTGTACAAACTAATGTGATTCAGTTATGTACAACTTCTAAACATGTAGTCAAAGACAAAACAGAATTCATGGTTGTCTTTGCAGCTATGAATGTAAACAAGACTAAGTAGGTTTTTTAATAATTGATGAACTCCAGCAAGAACAAATAAAAAATTAATTCACAATTAGATTTGTAAATAACAACTGTGAGGAATAATCCCTCAGAATTTACGCAGCTTCTTTAAAAGTAGTTGGTAAAATTTGAACAAAGTGCTATTTATTTTACTTTTCAAATATTTTTATCTATTTAAACTGGTTAATAAATAAGTGCAGTTAATTTTCTTCTCTAGTTTTGTTAAAATGCATGGTGCATTAAACAAATCTAATCAAGTTATGGAAATAAGAAACATAGTTAATTAAAATACATAAGCCGAAACATCTCTTCAAGTGATGTGAGTTCACATCACATGATGCATTAGCTACAGTTTAAATTCTTGTTTTTCAGGCGTCTGTTGCCAGTTTTTCTCCTCACCTTTGTTGCAGAGCTTCAACTAGCATGGTCTTTTGTTGGAGCTGCTGTCTCACAGCTTCTAACTCACTTTCCAGCTCCTTGATGGCATTTCCCAGAGACGACACAACCTGTGTGTGGTCGGCGAGGGTCACAGAGCTCTGCGCTTGGACTTCTGCCTCTTGCTTTAGCCGTTCAATGTCCTCTTGTGCAGCCAAAAGCTTCCTCTCGGTCCCAGCCACCAAAGCCTGCAGCTCCTCTACCCTGCTCTTCAGCACCTCGGCTTGTTTCTCTGAAGAAGACGAAGACTCTGCGATGCCCTCAGCTCGAGCTTCTGCAAGCTGGTTCTGAGCGGCGCTCAGCTGACTCTTGGTTTCACTGTAGGAGTGCGACAGCTCCAACAAGCGCTGCTGCTGCCCAGCAATGACCTCATTTAGCTCAGCCTTCATTTCTTCAAAGTCTTTAGCTGCAGCTTCAACAGGCACTGTGCCCTTTAGAGCCTCCTAAACAGGAAGTGCCATATTATTGCATGAGTAACATGAGCTATAATGTGAATATAAAAGTATATTTTAGAAAATGCTTAAAGAATAATATTTTTTTTTTACCTGAAGAATCCTAATTTCCTCTTGTGCCTCCATGTATCCCTCTTCAATCTGTGCCATCATTTGTTCCTTCTCTGCCCCTCTGTCGTCTTCCATCCTCTTCAGCATCTCTTCCAACTGTGTGATTCGCTGAGCTGCGTCATCTCTCTCTGACTTGAGCTGGACAAGCTGACACTTCAGCTGTTTCACCTCCTGTTCAAGCGAGGACAACAGTCGTTTCTGGACCTCCCGTTTCTCCGTCAGTTCACCCTCTCCTCTTCCCACCTGCACTTTCAGATCCTCTACTTCCTCCAAAGCCTGGTGGTATCTCTCCTGGGTGTCTGTCAGCTTTGCCTGCAGCTCTGCTAAACTTTCCATCAACTCTTCTTCTCTTCTCGTCTCTCTTGCTCTTCCACCCTCGTCTCTTTCTCTGCCTTGCTCAGGTTTCAGCTGAGCCTGAAGCAACTTGTTTTCCTTCTTGGTTTCAAGCAGTTTTATCTGAATATTATCTAGTGCTTGTTTCAACTGTCCGATCTCCTTTCTGCTTCCTTCGCTCTCATCCTCCTGCAGTATAGCAGGAACAGCTACTGGATGGTCTCCTCCTTCCTTTTGGGTTGTAGTGGGGACGTGTGACGCTGACTCCAAGTCGTCCTGAGTGGAGTGGAAGGAGGCGTTGGAGGCCATGCTGTTTGGTCGACTGCTCTCCTTCAGCTCATTTTCTTGTTGGGACGGATGTTTCTGGGTGTGGGATGAATAAAGAGTTCATGAATATATTTTGAAAATCAAAAACCTTATAAACTTTCACTTGTTTCATAAACTCTTGGAGCTAAAACAATGAAACAACAACTTTTTACTTATGATTTGTGGGTACAGTAGTCCCTCGCTACTTCGCGGTTTGTTTATCGTGGTTTTTCAAAATAAGATTGAACATGACACACAACTGGCTGATTGATGGATGAGCCGCACGATCGGCATGGAATTTTTATTTAAAATAAACAAGTTTAAATTATTTAGCACCTCCTGCAGCTTTGTGCAGCCCACACCGCAGGACAAACTTCCCGCACAGCGGAGAAGTGGGCGTGGCCAATAAAATTACTACTTACTATTTGTACTACTATTCCGATTTTGTGGTTTTTCACTTATCGCGGGGCTTCAAGGTACGGATCCCCCGCAATAAACGAGGGACTCCTGTATTTCCATTAATTAACTTAGTTAAAGAAGTGTAACAATATGAACATGGATGTAACATGAATTGGAGAAGCTTTAAATGCAACTATAGGACCTGATTTTGTGTTAAGACTGTTTGCATTTTGTTGAAAATTTTTATCTAAGCCATCAACTTTATTTTTCAGACCTTAACCCAGACAAGAGTACAGGGCAAGTTTTTTTCTTTTGAATAAATATTATTAAAAAACACATGAAAAAAATTGCTGCAATGCAGTTTAACTGGTCATAAACTCAGAAATAAGCAGTTTGTGGAGTTTCAATCATAATTTAGAGTTTTACAAGTGAAACAGCGTTGATGAAAATTATTTTTCATGACAGCATAGCTTCAGAACATTTGTGTTAATGACTTTTCTTGTTGGAGCTCAGGAGCTTTACATTTGATAAATAACATTCTGTCATAAAGTTGAAAAAGACCCTTTTAGCTGATTTTTATCTGACAAATTCCAGTTTGTTTATGTTGATTTGTGTGTTTTTCTGTGTTTTTTTTTGTCTGCATATGACTTTGTAGAAACTACCTGGTTCAAACGAGAACGATAAAACTTGATTAGCACAGGTTTGGTCAGCTGCAACACTTGAACATAAACGTAGCGTAAACTCACCCTGAGTTTGTTTGCAAGTTCCTGGTTTTCTAAAGTAAGAGAAGTAATCTTGGATTGTAGAGCTGAAACCAGAGCTGCAGACGTTGTTTGTTCGACCTGCCAACAATAATACACACGCGCACACACACATACATTCAAACGCCACAGGGAAACATAAAGGCGGCATTAGGGACCACTGGCTGCACAAGTCATGACACGTTGTAAGCACAGGTTAGACCTCCTTTAAGAACGCTGAGGATTGTGAGACTAAACTTTAAAAAAGTACGTACGTAATTAGACAAGAGTTGTCTTTAGAAAAGTTATTTTGTAAGCAAACGATCTCAAAATGTTTTATTACATCTTTTCTGACAACTGCAATAAATTACCCAGTTAGAAACCACTCCAGAGTTGTAGATATTTAAGCACACCAAATGGACGCAGTTCTCCATACTGTGTATTAATATGACGTCACAGAATTTGTTGCTTCTTTTGTCTAGTTGGCACAATTGGTTTAAAATCTGCACACGTAAAAATAAGGAGTTGTCTTTCTGTCGAGTCCTTAGCTGTTATTACCTTTGTGTTCAGCTCCGGAACAGCCCCCGTCTCCACTGTCTGCTTCAGGTCATCGATCGTCTCCAGCAACATGTTTCTTTCCTCATGGAGCTTCTCCACCTCTTCTTTCAGTGTTGATCCTGTGAAGTCATCTTCCTTCGAAAAGAGGGGAGGAGACACGAGTGAAGGTTGGCAGGAAAGAGAGAAAACAGACAAAGGGGAAATCCTTTTGCGGCTGAAGACAAGATTTGACAAGCTGATAAATGGCAATTTGTTCCAAATCATATGTGAAAACAGCAAATGTAATGGCCTGGGTGCTTTTGACTTATTATATTTGTTATAATGCATATGTTTGTATTACCTTGTAGTTAAATCTCTTGGGAGTTTCCCCTTCGTTGGACGCAGGAGTGCTGGTAGATGTAACAACAGAAGGAGACGAGGGTCCAGAACTCTGCAGATGAACGAAGGAAAGAGGTTTTGGATGACCGGTAACTTCTTTCCTAAATTCTTAGACTCTTCGATGGCATGCTAGTTCTTTAGCTTTAAAAGGTATAGCAGTGTTTAAAAAAAAATATATATATATATATATATTTTCATTTGTTTCAGGTATAAAATCTATAGATACAAAAACACAGTTTGACACAAAGGATTCTAAAATGGCACAAAAATTAAATGCAGCACTTTGACAAACTATACATTGTCTTCAGGTGAGAAATCACTGATGGAACCAAAACACCCTCAAACTGATTATAATGGTCATTTTATTACAAATAAATACAGTAGGCATGCATTTATATTAATGCAGAGCGGTACACTGATACAAGCAGACAGACATGCGTTTACCTGCAGTGGGCTAATAGGAGGTGGAGGAGCTTTTCGTTTTTTGGGAGTTGTGATCCGCTCATCACTTAGCTTAGCTACTTGATCATGCTAAGGAGTCAGCAGAAAGTGGGGATGGAGGGAAGGCAGCAAAAAGAGATAAAAAGAAAAGTGGGATTCAGTGTTGTTAGTAAAAGGATAGTCAATCAATGAGTTGAACAGTAAGTTTTGCTTTTTAAAAATTCCAAGAAGTTTTTTTTTTCAAGATGAGAAATTTGACACAAACATTTCGTAAAACTACAAAGTGTGTGGCTGTAAGTCCATATTTGTTTTGTTTAATCAACAGGGTTAGTATTTTTCAGTGAATAATTAAACTTAATGAATTAGGAGAAGGTAGAAAGTTATTTTAATTATTATTTAATTATTATAAACTTGCCCTTGAGCAAGGCAGATGCTTTTTCTTCCCTCTCCTGCATTCCTCCTCTGCTTTTGGTCTTTGTCCTGTGTATTAGAGCTTCTTTTTACACACCTTACGAATCGTAAATTACTGTTATGGATTTGGTCAGCTGGACTTTCAACGCAATTGAAAAAAACATTTTCAACCAAGCAACAGGGTGCTGGACAGCCCTCATGCCCTGGACAGATGCACACAGCTGGGTATGTCATGGATTCTGGGGATGTTGAAGATTTATACATCATTGATTTATGATAGCAGGATTTCTGCTTTTTGGAACTGGCAGATACCTACACTATATTATCGGCTATTAAGGAAGACGGCGGCGGCAGTTTCGGCCGTGGAAAGGCTGCCTACCTTTTGTGAAAAATTAATTTGTGCTCCGAGCTCTCAGACTCAGCTGATTTACGAGCTCAACCATAAGCTGGAAGCGATTTATGAGAATCGTCGGCCACTTGCAGCTTTTGGAACTCGCCAGCATGTTGGAATCAGTCTTAAAGAAGGTTAATAAGCACGGACCAGTGAAAAGCCCACAAATCTGGCCATTTTAGATCATCGAGCATACCAGCAGAACTCAAGGCTGCCTGCACAAAAACAACTGTGGCTTATCTGAATCTGGATCCCTGTTTGGCCTTGACTAGGCCAACTCGTCAAATTGCTCCTGGGGATGTGTAAACCAAGAAAGCTCTGCTCTAGACTTCTGTGAGCGCTTATCAGAGCTGTACCGGCTGACACTTTAACATCTCATCAGGACTATGGTGCTATCTGGAAGTGTTTCATGGACAAATCTCACCATCTTGTCATCAAATGCATTTGTAATGTTTATAAATGTGCTTCCTGGTAGATTTGTTTGATGTCTTAAACCGTGTCCAAGGACGAGGTGTGAATAGCTCTTTTTTTAATACCCACAATCCTCATGGTATTTCTTCTTTTCTTATCTAAAGAATAAGAGCTGCAGTACACTCTGCTCATCTTTCGGACGACTGTACAGAATATAATCTCGCTGCACTTCACTGTGCAATGACAATAAAGCTTATTCTGATACTGTATCTTAAATTCACATTTACTGTTTCTTTTTATACTTTATATTTTGTTATTCTTGGATGTAACTGGGACACCATCTATATAATTTTGTTCCACCTCATGTACCACATGTGATGGTAACGACAATGAAACTGACTTGAACTTGATATTCATGCCAGGCTTCACCTGAAGTGCTGCAGCTACCATCAAACTATGTGCTACTACACCTGTAGTAGTTTGTCTCTGGGACACCCGTTCTGTTACCTGAACTCTTTTCCTTTCGTTTGTTTGTTGGTATCATCGAGTTCCATCAGATTAGATTTATAACAGACTCTGAACCAGCTCGAGGTGTTTTCTCTGCATACTCTGAATAAAGTTTCCTCTTTGGGGCTGCCACAACGGCACTATGTAAAGAAGTGCACATACAAACGGCAGCTTTCGGATTTGATTTGTGTAGAAGTTGGGATTAAAACAAACAACTCAACAGAAGAATGTGCAAAATGCACAGGAGGAACGTTTGAACCACAGCTGTTTGGGGATTTCAGGAGATTTTTCAGATGAGACCCTCATCCTGAGTTTTGGAGAAAGACACGGCAGAGAGGAAATCAGAGGGAATGGGGAGAATTAGGAATAGAAGGGGAGATTTAGAAAAATGGGAATGATGGAACAAGAGTTTGGGATTGGATGGCAAAGGAAAAAATATTGATTATCATGATGGAGTTGTTGCAGGAAGTTTTATAGAAGGAACTTAACTGAGGCAGCCATTTTTAAAAGGATCAACTCCAGAAGTTATTTAGTTGTACATCCAATAATCACTTTAGAGTTTCTTCAAAACCAGCAGTGGATCAATGTCAACTGTTAATGTTAAAGTTTTAAACAAATATGCCATGTTGTTAACGAAATACAGTACAGTATATCCAAACCATTAAAAGTCTGTGTGAGCATCTAAGAGGGAGAACAAGTGTTTGTCTGTGTCTGTTCCAGAGAGTTTACGATTTCAGCTGCGAGGTGGCGGCAAAATGGTCCATTTCAGGTGAGACACGACGAGCTGAATCAAAATCTGTGTCCAAAAGGTTGCCATGTTGAGCGATGGTGCTCACTTAAGGTCAACATGTTTGGATCAAACTTAATGTGAGAGCAGACTAAAAGAACAAAAAATCAGACTGCTCTTCTGCTGTTTATTACACAGTGGAAAGAAAATTGTTAAAAATTTAAGTCATGGACCGATTTAATGGAATTCCTGAAAATGTGGGCTGACTTTCACTTGGCAAAAACAAATTAATTTTTAATATTATTATTATTTATTTATTTATTCTTTAAAAGAGGACAAGTTAATTAAGGTTACTTTTTATTTTTAACTAAACAGAATATTTAATTGCCAAATTATATATAAAAAACAACAAGGCAAGAATGACTGATGTGTTTTATTTTATTTAGCTGTACTTTACACAAGGTATACACATTTTTCTTTAGAACATTGGCCCCATCTATTGGAGATTCATTTTAAGACAGGTTTACGGATTTTGATTTGCATGGTTGCTAAAATCAGAAGAAGTAAAAAAAAAAAAAAAAAAAAAAATCACATTCTTAATGAAGATTAAAAGTTTGGGATCTTTGCAATAGTGCAACAACAGTTTGCTTCAGTCTAAGTGTTAAATAACTTGTTGCATAATGCACGCCCTTAAAAGAAAAGAAAAACAACACATTATAAGGTATTTTGCTTGTTGAAACTTAAAATACTATAACAATTTCAGTTATACGTGTGCAAAAATTTGTTTTGACAGTGATGATATAAAAAATGTTGCAAAAATAATTTAATTAAATGTTCTGCGGATTCTGTCATGTCGTGGCACAAGTAAAGCTCAAGCAATTTTCTGCTGTTTTAATTTTATTTTTAATTAATCTATTTTCATTTAACAAATAAGGTGAGTTGTGCACCAGCTGTTTTTGTTTTTGTTGAGATACAAAACATTACTTTAAGTTTTAAAAATAAAAATCACTTCATCCACATTTGTTAAAATTGTTTATTGAATGCAAAATGCAAAATAAGAATGTCAACAGTGCTGTTTAAAAATGCAGGCAAAGCATAACTTTTCATTTTATCAGTACATTAAAAATATTATTATTTTTAATAATGTGTCATTATAAACCTGGCAAAGTCTTTCATTGCAAAAGTTTAAAAGCCTGCATGATGTAACAGAACATAATTTGAATTCACTGCACTACAACAACAAAAAAGTGTCAATTACACAGTAAAAAACAGAGGATTCAGTTGCGTTGATCATTGTCTTTTCTGTCATCCAAAAAGAAAATACAATAAATTTAATGTGCAGAAGCTGACATCTGCAGATATACGCTGTCATTGACGGTGTAAGGTGGAGTTTGAAACTGAAGGAGGTGTGTTTGTGTCACGCAGCAACGGTCTCATTTCTTATCTCCTCTCTCCAGCTGGAGCACCCCGTCTCCTGACTGTTGGTGCTACCTGACAGAGATTGACTCTGCACAGCATGCAGCAGCTCACTGTCATGACACAATCCACACTTGCTGCACCGACGAATGGCGTGCAGAGGCTGACAAACACTAGGGATGTAAACAGGCATGTCCGCATGCTGCAATATTTCTGTTGGGTGTAAACGACCTGACAAAGACAAATGATTCTCTCCGAAGATGGGTTGCACTCGTCAAAAAGACTGAAAAAGGAATCTCTAGTGATGCTGTGTAACACCGGTGGCCCAAGAAGTGGTTCTACAGGATCTGAGGAGGAACATAAATGATTTTTTAAATGATTAGATTAGGCTTAAAAGTATCATTAAAAAACACTGAGAAGAACAACCTGCAAGTGGAAGCTGTTGACCTATTACCATACTTTATGCTGTATAAGTTACACCTTTTTGCATAAATTAGCATGTCTGTGACTTATACAGCAAAGTGATGTATTTATGTTTTTGTTCCCATATTTATAACCCAATTTTTGGCTGAGCTGACAATTTCATTCATTCTGACATGGAAAATGTTGAACACTACCATCTTCAGCCACTAGAGGGCGCTTGAGCCATATGGCAAGCCAAGTGTCTCATTAACGGCTAAAAGTGGCTATTAATGAGACACTTGGCTTGCCATACAGGCACCTTCATAGTTTAGGCTTTTATTTTACTTGATTACCATCTGACATTTAATTTATCTCAAACTTCTGTGTGAACTGGAAACGAAATGGGCGAAAACAACAATTTTTTTAATGAAGTTAATAGTAAACCTTGTTGTTCTGGAGGTTCAGAAGATCCTGCAGCTTCATATTGTCCACCTGGTTCACATTCTGTAGAGCAATAAAGTAAAAATATTAAGTCAAACTTCAAATTTGTAGACTTTTTACAATGTTTTTCCTTTAAAGTTGGTGCCAAAAACTGACCTCTCCCTCACTGGACTTTGAAAGGTGATCAGGAGCGCCTGCAATGCCAAACAACATGTACACGTTTCATACAAAGAAGACTCGAACGCCAAACTCAAGTGAAGTGAATGAGTGAACGTTTGTTTCCTGACCGAAGGAGGAGGGTCTCTCCCTCCAGGCGGACAGGCTCATCTGAGGGATGCTGGAGCACTGCACTCGTGGGTTCCTGCTTGAGACCGCGCTGAAAACATCTCGGGGCACCGATGTGATGCCGGTGTTGTCACAGATGATTCTGGCCAACGAGGCAGAGGAAAGAGCAGCTCTCTGGCTGGCGGTAAAGACACCCGGGTTCTGGTACCAAAATCTGAAATGTTCATAAGTAAGATGACAGAAAGACAAAAGGACATTAAATAAATGCCAACTTTTTGCTGCAGGTGGATTTCATACGTCACAAAAATCCATCATAAGCAACAAAGAATGGAAATTAAACGCTGCATCAAGTTATGGTTTTCCAGAACATGTCTGAGCCTGCTTGATGTTTAGTGCAGGTACCTGTCACCCTGGCGGATCCTCTGGAACTGGGTTGCAATGAGGCAGGAGAACAGAGGCCCCACACGGCCGCCGCCCACAAACGGCTCCGCAACGCCTCCAAGCCACACGTCTATGTTGTTGGGCGTACCGTAGAGCTGCAGCAGTTTGCTCGCCAGGTTGTTGTTGTTCAGGACCTGACCCAGCTCCGCCTGGTTACGAGGCTGAGACAGACCACAGAACCTGCGCCAGTCGTTGTAGCCTGGGGGAGTCAACCGCACGCAAAGCAAAGACAATGAGGTCAAATATGAGGGAAAGGAGAAATTAGAGGGAGAAGGGTGGAAACGTGCGAGGTGGGTACCGGGCAGGCCGTGTTCACGACTGCGCTGCATGTTGAGAGAGCCCAGATCCAGAGCCAGATGCTGCACAAACTGGAACAACCTCTCCCTCAGAGCGTTGACCAACATGTGATCCTGGGTGTTCAGTTTAGCCGGACG
Organism: Simpsonichthys santanae; assembly: GCA_031762415.1. NCBI lineage: Eukaryota > Metazoa > Chordata > Actinopteri > Cyprinodontiformes > Rivulidae > Simpsonichthys > Simpsonichthys santanae. The sequence continues at coordinate 19,377,294 of JARVLU010000528.1, read as the reverse complement.
GGCGATTAGACCACGCAGGAATGGGTCAATCCCACCTGGAACAAGACAGGAACCCATAAGCTTGACGTTTCAAGACAGAATTCCAGCTTGTCTCTGTGCAGCTCACCCTCGAAGACGACCCTCCAGGGGGTGAAGAAGGACCTGAACAGGGGGACACTCGGGAAGCGAGGGTGCTCTCTGTAGTTCTCATCCAGTCGGAACAAAACTGGCTGGATTGCCAAGTGGGCAAAGCGGTAAGCGGCGGTTGCAAAGACGTTGGCGATGCTGGGGTCAACATTGGGGTTGTAGCCTGGGTAAGGGCCGAGCTGTCTGCGCATCGCTTCATCACCAACGATGTGTGGCAGATAGTCCCTTAACACAAACACCTGAGGGACAAACAGATGTCAAATGAGGAAGTAAAGTTACATTTGGGCCCAAAAAATCCGAACCGGCCCCAGCCCGTGGCCATCATTTCCGAACCCCACCCGACCCGACAAATTAACAGTAATTACAGGTCCAAACTCCACCCCCAACATTTTTAATTAAGCTTTGACTGCTTATATAGTTGGTCAGTGGACACGAGCGGCTAAGGGGTGCAGAAGATCTGAGCTGAGGGGGTGTTTGTCCTTTCATGGCCATCAAAGTGCATTAAATCCCTGCTTCTGCCTGCATTCTGCATTATT